>OZ023149.1:1521566-2121566 GCA_963675895.2 Styela plicata
GTGAGTAATGTGACAATTATGAAACAATAATCCAATAAAACTCATGATGCTCGTCCACTAATTGCCAAAACTATACAGTATAAGGGAGTCTTTTAATTGACGTTACACCCCCATCTTTTACACCCAGGGCGGATATCACTCAAAACAACTCACAAAGCAAGATTAATTCCTTAAAATATTCTCATAGTATTAAAAGTATTAACCCAATCATAACGAAAACTTGAACCTGAACATAACCCTCAACTTATCCAATCATTTGGAACACATTGTTGGAAACACACAAATTCGTGGTTTTGTTGCATGGCACCACACTGGGTCAAGGCAAGCCGTCCTCCACGTTTCCAGATTTATTCCAAAATTCTACCCCACGTTTAGAATGTAATTGCTTTTGTATGTATGTATGTTTATTTATCTCAAGAAGAACAAAATTACATACATGGTAGAATTAAATGGAGTTATATCGAGACGGGCTATAGGTACAAGGCCTTACTGGTGTAAAACACAAATATGCGACGTATACTCCCTATCAATAGCAAACTGCTCTAATTACAGAATAAAATATCATGAAAAAGAAACAGAAAAATAGAGATATATTCACAGAATTACAGAACTGCTGATTGGTTTGTTGAAAACCGTACTTTGCTGTAAGTGTAGGATCACGCCTGAATCTGCAGAGGGCTTATGGAATAGAACACAAATTATAGAAGACAAATGCAAAAATACACGAAAGTACATACATGACCAACTTTGTTTTGTATGTTTGCTATTCAAAAATGATGACTTTTTACAGAAATAAAGTAAAAAGTTATTAAATTTTGAAAGCTTTCATCACTCAAGCTCCCCCCGGCATCATAATGAATGAAAAAAAGTGCACAATGCACTGAAGACACAACTTTCAACATACATTAATTACTTTCCTTACTTCAGATCCTGGATATCACTTTTGGAAAAAATCTCTGCTGTTTTACCCAGATATATCATCAAAAAATTCTAAATTCCCCCCTCCTTTTCGAGGTTCTAACTACGCCATTACCCTCGACATTTACTACACAAAAAAAACAACCGTATGATTAGGCCGTATTGTCGGCTTTCCTCTCTTCCACAATGAAAATGAAATTCTATCTAATCCATTATAGAACAAAAACAATGTTTGCCAAAGCTCCTGGACGTACTGAGTGAGCATCACTTACAATAAGCCAACAGCGTTGTAATTCCCGCCTATACATAAACCCAGTACAAACAAGAAAACGCCTCGTCAAAAAATTCCCCGTGCTTCAAGCAGTAGCCACAGATGGGACGCGCCAGTTTGGTGCGGTCCATCTGCGGCCCATGCTTGACAAAGTTAACCATAATATTTAACGCAAACAAACGAACGCAAATCGACTATTTGCCGATCGCTGACCCGAAACGACAAACTATAACAACAGGTCGGGAAGTTCGGGTCAACGATGCTCGGTCAAACATGGGTCACTGATGGATCGCGCTTTGGAATTACGGTCCATTTGAAGACCAAGCTTGGAAAAATTAAAGTTGCAACGAGGTGTGGTTCGCGGTTGGCAAATAATAATATTTCTTGGTAAGCGGAATGCATGCGGTTTACAGTAAAAAATAAATTAGATGGTTTCGCCTTCGCACTGGGCAGATATCACTCACTGCACTTTACCATGGAGGTACAGTTCCGTTTGGGATGTTTCTATTTAGAGTATAGTTGCTGGTGCTACGTCTTTTAGTAGCTCCTCGCCATGAAGTGGACGTTAGTTTGTTCCTGTTAGGCTCCGCTTCCGGCTCAGAGTTAATTTCAATAAAAAAAAACGTTAAAGAGATTGAAATACGTTTCGAGATAGTAAATTCAATCTAATCGTTATTCAGTATTCTAGGCTTTCCTTCCCCAAAGGACGGAAAAAAAATCCTATCCTATTCTAGAAGATGGTCACGTGTTTTTAAAGTTGGATAAGGCTATCTGGTGTTCAATACAACAAAAACCGAATGTCTTTCCAGGGCCTATGGTCGACTTTTTAATATGGAAGTTCGCTCGGAGAAAGGTCAAAAGCATCGCCCGAAAGGAACCACCTAAAGGTCACTCAAATGGCAAATAGCTGGCAAGATAAACTAGCCCCCTGAACAGAAAACATTCCATACAGAAGTAAACCACTATGGTAAAGTGCAGTGAGAGGTTTCTGAAATGTAATATACCTTCGTTGGGCGATTCATTCTCAGTTTACCCGGTTAAGAATAATGAAAATTCGACAAGCATGAGCCACAGATTGACCGCAGCTCGGCGGAACAATCCACCAGACAATCCTGCCTGGCAAACTATGCTGCGTTCAAACTCGCAAAGCAAATTTCGGCTCAGGCATCTCTTATCTTTATGACGGATGATGATCATAAGCGGGAGGTCTGCTGGCCGCCTCGCGCGAGTGCACGGTGGTTTACGTAAGCACTGCTTACGGCTTCCTCCACCAACCAGGTCCATGCACAGGAAAAATGAGAAATAAGAT
This sequence comes from Styela plicata, assembly GCA_963675895.2. Taxonomy (NCBI): domain Eukaryota; kingdom Metazoa; phylum Chordata; class Ascidiacea; order Stolidobranchia; family Styelidae; genus Styela; species Styela plicata. The sequence continues at coordinate 1,524,065 of OZ023149.1, forward strand.
AAGCCAAAAAAACCTTCACCCCGATTCGGAACTGGTATCTTCACGACAGGACGTGGTTCGCCATATGGTTAAGCTGTATTCTCGACTTTTCTCTCCAGAAAACGTTACGATTTTTTTAGCAGTATCGGGGAAACCAATGCAAAGCGCTGACAACAATACGTGTAACTCGAGCCCTGGTGTTACATTTCGGTCTGGCAAGGATTTCGAATAAAAGAGAGTGTGACGCCACATGCATTACGTCACCTCTTTTATATTTATTTCCCTTTTTTGGTACAGTCAATAAGTGAATCGGGTCTTCAAAGCACTCTTCATTCGTGGACCATACTCGATAATTTTAACTCCTCATTAGAGACTTCTAAGTCTAGTATGGCCCACAGATGAACCGGGCCTCGGCGGCGCGATCAATCTGTGGCTCATACTTAACAAAACGTGTATGCATGAATTACTTTTGACTGGAAATGAGAACGTCTATCTTTTATGTCCTGTTGTCACGCTCTATAGGAAATCCCCATCTCAAAAAACTGTTTTAATTTTGGAAGTTACCCGATTAGCTCAATCGGTGAGGAAACACTCAAAGCGGGGGACACGCTGTTCTGCTAATATATCGAGGGCAGATTATGTATAAATAGAATCGCCTGGCACAATGCCTATGTAGGGCGATTCACGCAACAGCCTCTTCACATACCGTGCACGTCTTTTGCGGGGAAGTTGTTAGGTAATCGAAAAATCCCATCGCTGAATCGAAAACGTTTATTTTTCACAGGGGGCTCGCGTTCGTCACACGATTACACCTTGTGCTCGTTTTTTTTTTACCCTGCATGATAAAAATCGCAACTTAACCCAATCCCAGTCATAAAAATTATTTTGCCGAGCATACATAAGTCGGCGCGATCCATCAGTGGCTCAAATCTAACAAAACCCCCAACACACCAGGCCCGTGCGTTGGAAATTAAGTGCTGGCGAGGAGAATAAAGTCCAGTTTAAGAACTAGGATCTGCACGGGGCCGTGGTTTGTCGTATACTTGAAACGTATTCTAAGCTTTCTTCTCCCGTCGGATTGAAAATATCAACCTGATGTACTCTTTTGTATTATAAGATCATATAAACAATAAACCGGTATATCTTATTTTCAGCGCGTGTGGCAACTACGCCGCACTTCTTCCTGTCACCCACAGGATACGACCAATATTTCTCATAAAACCGCATCCAGACAAAACATCACTCGCCTGAAAGATTTTATCTTAAACTTTGACGAGAATTGGTCACTGATAGACCTCGCTTCCAACGAAGGCGTTGACCTTAATCCGAAACGGAATTGCTCATAAAACTGTGTTTCATTGAGTATGAGTCAATGATGGATCGTACCCCTCGGGCGCGGTCCATCTGTGGCGCATGCTCAATGAAGAGAAATTTCTGTTCTGGAGAGATTGTCATGTTCTGCTGTAATTGTGCTTAATATACATGTCTAATAAAAGTTTCATCGCGCGTCGAAGCCACGCTAGAATGTCCCATATTCACAAGCTGCAAAAATTGTGATCTGGCGCTGTATTCAACACGTAAAATAACCACTTTTGGCAGTAATTTCACTTATACCCATTCACACATTTTTTTGTCATGCATGAGCCACAGACGGACCGCGTCTCGTCGTGAACATAGCATAATTGATCAAAATCTTTCTGACTGGGAAGATGAGGAAATTAAACTATAAAATCAACTTTCTGATCAATTATGAACTGTTTATGGAACGCACAGACGAAGTGGTCCATCAAAAAAGCCTAAATGGCAAACATCTCTACTACTAGGTGCTTAGGAGGTGCGGTTTTGAAATATACATTTTTTTTATTATTCGAGATCACTGAACAAGGCCAGAAGCAGTGCCGAACAGGAACCAACTGACGGTCACTTTATAGCAAAGAGCTACTATAAGAAGAGGTACCAGCAACTGCACTCTAAACAGAAAACCTTACAAATGAAACTGAATTGCCATGGTAAAGTGCAGTGAGTGGTATCAGCCCTGGACGATGGTAAAACCATCTAATACATCTTACTGGAAATAAACAGTAAATTTACTGAAATTCATTCACAATGTAGCACTAACAAGTCAAGCCGAATTAAAAAAATATTCCCGATATCACTTACTCGGCTGACTATAACCACTGACTGACTTGCCTCCTACAAACGCCTGTTTCTTATCTACGCCTCCTTGAGCTCGGAATAACAACAAACAATTAGTCGTTAATAAGGCCCCGTATATGAGTGGGAGCGATGAATGACGTGGCTCGATCTATAATATAGAGCAGGGTTGGCAAGGTTTCTGAAACGGCTTGTAATGTAAGGGCCATCGATAACGAACGTCAACAATAGGGCTGTCCTTATAATAACAATATAAACGTTCTCGATCACTCGTATAAAATTTCAGACAACATTTTGAGACGTTACAATAGCGATTTTTCATTAGTTTTTCAGGAAATTCCCACGTCTGCAACGTACAATCCTTCTACTGCAGTGAAAAATATAAAATACCGCATCTTTAGAGGAGAGACGTCGGTCTGTGCTCAGAAATTTGAAGATAAAATTGAGAAAAATCGTCAAATTTCGGGACGCCTTCGGCAGGTTTTCATATATCCACCATTTCGAGCAACCGGGCCGTCTTTATAATACAGTATAAATGTTCACGTGTCCTGGGATCAAATTTCAATTTTTATCCAGTTTCTTTCGAATTTTTTCGCGTCTTCAACACAATATTATTCTGCAGTCAATACTCGACTCAATACTCGTCCAGGAACACTAACGTATAGAATAAATCAAAATGATAACATTTTCGGACGCGCGACGCGCGACGTATATATTACAGTTGTTTCGAGGAGAAACCATCATGGGACCATGTATTTCCAGTCGCAATCAAATCCCCAGAATACTTTAAATATAGTACTTAAAGGTCAATTTTAATTTTTTCGCTGTAGAGGGAACTCCCCTTCCCCAATCTGTAGATCTCCCGACACCACTGTAGACGATGATCTCCCTTTTAAGGGTTCTACCTTGCCGTCGGCACTGCGCATACATAAACAATGTTTCAACAATACAAAAAAGCAAATGACAAGAAACCAAATGGCAAAAATATATCTCGCGCGATTTTGGTGCATATTAACATTAATACAAAACTGTCACTTCAACTTTCAGTCGTTGAGGGGAACTCCCCTCCCAATGCCATGGGTCCGATACCCCTGCGAATCCCGGTATTTTGTAATCCCCCTAGTCTAGCTTCGACACTGTTATCTATAAACGCGACTCCACAGGTAAATAAAAACGAATAGAACGGATGATCATTCATTGGAACGAATGAAGGGGTGGGCGGAGCAATACGGTGATGTCTGAGTAATGAATAACCGGAAATAGTTAAGAGCCGAAAATCTATTCAGAGCTGCCTGACGTTAGGAATGTATTATGGAGCATATGTTTTCAACGAATTATATGGTCGCGCATACAAATAGAAAATTTACCAAGCATGGGCCACAGATGGACCGCGCCTAAGTGTCGCAATCCATCAGTGAACCATGCATGGCAACACATGATGGGGCAATGGTTTTTCTTTTCAATTTGGCCAAATGACCAAAAACCGAATATGACTATTTCGATATATTCTGAAAAAATATTTTTGAATATGAAATATTGAATCCATCCTAAATTCAGAGACGTGGCATTCCAATTATGTTGAAACAAAAATAAAACACAGAATATTTTGATCATAGTACATAATTATTTTATTACGTGAAACTATAACAAATCAGACAGAAAATCAAATTTTCTGTTGTATTGTCTGGATTTATGCAATAAAAATGACATATTTTCATATTTCACTATTCTGAAATTTTAAAATTAAGAATTCTACTATATCGAATATGTTCATTTCCGAATGTAATCGAATATTCGATTCGTTTCGGACGTCCCTAGTTCGGGCATAGCAAGATTTGGCCCCTGCATTTATTTAATAAATATATCGGGGGAAGGGTTGATCGCGTTTATAAATAGCCACGCATGGTCACTAGGGCTGGGCGATTCGATTCGAGGATTCGAATCGATTCGAAGCACTATTCAATCGAATCAATCGTGCTTCGTTCATAGGAAGAAAATTTGCTAAATAAACTAAAATTTTTATTTTCAGCGACAAATGCAATCGATTTTAGTCAAATTTGACCGAAATCGATTATATTTTGTCGTTAAAATATGGAAATTGTTGATCTTAAAAATGCATTGTGGATTCAATATACACTGTAAACTATAAATTTCTTGATTTTCACAACGAAGAGAAGTTGTAGTATTAAAAATGGGATATTTGTTATTTACATGTAATTAGTTGTTCGATTCAATTCGAAAAAATCCTTCGAATCAGATTTGAATTTATGATGATTCGGTTTTGCCCACCCCTAATGGTCACACATGACCCGCAGTGCTTGACCAAGCTTGACAAAACACGATATTTTTCTAGTCCTGTATTCGTTTGACCCCGAGATTTACTCGATATATTTGAAACGATATTTATACAAAGATTCGAATCGATCTGAGTGGACGCCGAGGTAAAATGCAGAGAGTGGTATCTGCGCTGGGCATGGTGAAATCATCTGAAACTTCTATGCTTCCTTTTAGTCGTCTCTTACGAGACGCAGGAAATACCTTAGAACTATTCTAAACCCCGGTACCTAGTGCCAAGCTTACACAAATATTCGATCATTTTCTGCAATTTTGCCAGTTTCTGATAAAATCCAATTCAATTACTAAAATAGAAACATTTTGCCAAACATTGCCATAGATGGGCCGCACTTAGGCGGCGCTATCCATCAGTGTGTGGGTGGAAATGTCCTGAATTCTATTTCATTCTATAAAATTAGCGTATTTGGCGGGAATTTCCTAAATATAAGATTCCTCCTCACGTTCTGGCCACTCCTAAACGGCTTGTAGCTCAAGCTTGATTTAAGAACCTGGTTAAAGAAATCTCGTCTGTTCTGCTCATGTTCAAAAAACAACAAAAAATTGAAAACTACAATTTCACGCGAAAAATTTCGTCAATTCAATAAAAAAATGCTTTTCCACAAGTGAACGAACGACCTGTGTCTCACAAAACCTGACTAGAGAAAGCCTCGACTTTACCGGATGTCACAAATTGACGATTGAAAAATTCATGAGAATAACTAGGATTATGCATGTAATAACATTAACGCTTTCCAAAAATTGAAATCGATTTCTATCTGCTTTGGATTATTGTACAGGGAGACGACAGATAGTCTGCTGACGAGACTGACGAGAAGTTAGCGAACATTAGGTTGAAAAAATATTGACCGAAAATATTGACGGTGCGATCCATCTGTGGCTCATGCTTGACAAAAAAATTTCTCATTGGAAATTGCCTGTTTTTTTTTGTTTTTATAAAATATAGGTCTAATTAAGGCTGAAAGCTGTTTCCTAAAGGAACCAACTAAAAACGCCTGAAACATCAATGAGCTACTACAAGATAAAGTTCCAGCAACTTCACTCTAGGCGGAAAACCCATACAGAACTGAACCATAGTAAAGTGCCGTGAGACACGCAGGGAAGTTCTGACTGTGCCCGAGTAGGAGTCACTACATATCGAAACCTCATTTTAAAACTCCTCCTCGTCCATTATTCTTATTCTAAATTAATTTTCCCATTTGGCAGCAAAATCATGATATGATGGGCGAATCAAAAACAAGGAATGTTACTCAGAAGCAAAGCGATCACAGTATACGTTCTTTTTAACCTTCCTTCCTGGTCAAGTTTAGAGCGAATTTCAATATAAAAAAGTACTGGTAATATTGCCCCTATCAATCACATTTCGCTAATTTTCATGGATCCTTGTTAAATAGCATTGTGACATAATTATGATCATTATATTCGTCATAATAGAAACAAAGATTTTATCTCTTACGTCAACAATCGAATCGGAAACGTAATAATAGGAAAATAATGCGGTTTTCCTTATCAGTTTGTCTTATCATAATGCTATGTTGCCTATCAACCATAAAAAAAATTAAAAACGGTGATTTTCAACGAAATTGCACCAAATTTAGTTGGAATCAAAATTGTCATCAAAGGACTCAGATTAATCGCGCTGTTGAAAAATACAGTGAAGTTAACATGAGTTTATGTTGTCAAAATTAGAGACTGATCTGAAAACCGTGGACGCGGCGCTTCCAGGTTGCGCCGAATTGAGAGATGCAATATTTTGAATCAGAATTTTATTTTAAATTTTACCAAGTCAAACCCTGATCTGCTGCTTCATCAGTGGCCAAACTCAACAAACTGAAGCGGAATTAAGACAGAATAAATCCATATAAAATAAGCACGCGTACAAAAAGAATACGATGGAGCGCATTTTGACGCTTTTAACATTTAAGCAAGTTCAACAAATCATATTTAAACAAAAAATTATGGATTTGTTAAATACAGCTGTCACGATAATTATGAGAAATAGTCAGGTATAATCTAAGAAACCGACGCCGAAAACCACGAACGTGAGCTAAGCCGCTTACAAACGCGTAAAACTACACAGCGCAGCGATCTTCAATTGAGATTTTTATTAAAATACCTACAACCAAGGCAGGAAGCAGCGACCAAAAGCAACAGCCAATTGTATGGAAATGATCTACAACAAAATGTAGTACAAGCAACCGCACTCTAAGCGAGAAATATCCCCAAAAATTGAACCAATATAAATTAAACTCAGCGAGTGGTATCTGAATTTGATGGGGATCACGACGAACTCAACTTATTACCTCACTATTACAACGGTTTGTTTATGAGCCAATAAACTGTATAGGTCACAATGGGATAAACAACAAATACAATTTCTTGGAATTTTGAGTTTTCACGCAACCCAGGCGTTTTCCTTCGTCCAATCAGAAGATCACAACATGCATTGCTGATCTATTGGTCGGGTTAACATGGGACTAATTACTTATTCTTCGTCTATGCTTTTGCGAAAGCGGATCCGTATGCTAAAAGCAAGGATTGAAAGAATATTTAACAACTAGACAAGCGGTTTAGGAGTCTTTCTACAAACATGAACGTATTCCTGAACATATTGCCTCTGTTTTGTTAAGCATGAGTCACTGATGGATAGCGCCGTCGAGGCGCGGTCCATCTGTGACGCATGCTTGACAAAATAAAATGTCTGATTTGAGCAAAAACTGGGTCAACCAAATTAAAACCTACGCTAAACAGCTTCAGTTAAGCAACTAACCTCAACTCAGCGTCGTCAAAATATTATGAGGTAATAATTAAGTGATTTATGACATAATAATTACAAACTATTCATCAATCAAAATAAAATTATGATATAATAATTGACCTTAACAACAAGCTCATGTTAGGTAATTATATCTGGATCAAGTTTGAATCGAGCATATATGTGATTTGGCATGATATAAAAAGTATATAATTACCAATGAAAAGGAAAATCAAAATTTAAACGATCGAACCCGGCGGTTATCTAGTGCACTTTGTCAGTTATGCAGTAATATCATGAATTATTTGAATATTACAGTATCGTTAATATTGGCACATACGATAGGATATTTTATTCTGCGGGAAAGGAAAGCTGAGAATACAGCTTAATCATATGGCGAGCAACCTCTCGTGCAGATTCCAGTTCCGAATTAAAGGTGGAGGTTTTTGCATATCATATTTCCCATTTTTCCTGTGCGTGGACATAGTCGGTGGAGAAAGCCGTAAGCGTTGTTTACATGAACCAGCGTGAACCGGTGATGCATACAGCACACCTTTCGCACATAAACATCAGCCCTCACGGGATTCGAACCTACGTCAGAACAATCAGAGATAAGAAGTTCGAAGCTTATTCCCAATGCTTTACCGATCGAGCTAACTGAAGCTGAATTGATTGCGGAATAGGTAAGGGGGAGCGGTGGCCAGTGGTTATCATGCTGGTATCGCAGGTTGATGATCTCCGAGTCCGAGTCCCGGCGAGTCCGGCTCGTTTATCCATGCCCACCACTCAATCAAGAGTGTAATAACTTTAGGTAGACTCGGCTGAACCGGAAAGATCATAATCTTCCCGACAACACTAACCCTGTTCGTCTATAAGTGGCCGGAGGTACAGGGTCTTGCTCAGGTGATCCACTCACATGAGAGCCTCCAAAAAACAAAGTCCTTCTAAAACGATTGTAAAAAATAAATTTTGATCCGAATTTTAAAAGGCAAAGTGATTCAGATATGGTTGGAGATCATTGGAATCAAAAACCAGCACCATTTCAGTTTATTTTATTAACAATTTTTGATTAAATACACTCCATACTTTTAACAGTACCACAAAGCATCGTAAAATACTTCACATCACTCTAAATTCGCATCATATTTTTATTATCACCTTGTCCAAGGCCCTGTAACAGAGGCCATTTGAGACGGACAGGGTTACAATTGTTGGAAAGCTATCATCTTTTCCTGTTCGGCTTAGCCTACCCTAGTTATTACACCTTGGGTTGAGTGATGGGCATGAATAAGCAAGCCCGACTCGCCGGGGCTCGAACACGAGATCTTCAACCTGCGACAAGTCACTGATAGTCCGCGCCTCAGAAGTACAAACCATATGTGACTCATACTTGACAACAGTACAGTGTGATAAGAAATGCAAAAATATCACTGGTCTTTGACAGTAATTTTATTGGGCGGTATTGAAAAAGCTCAACATTGACTTCATTGGCCAAACATGGGGTGTTGATGGAACGCACCGGGAAGGATCGGTCCATCAACAGCCCATAATTGACATAGATCTCATCAACATGGCGATTTTTAACTTTGGAAAAATTCAATTACTGCAAATGATCAGTAAATTTACTGTACTTTTGCCACAGTGCATGTTTGAACATTTTCTCATACTACCCAGTAACCCAGTGGGGGGGCATGGATTAACGAGCTGGACTCGCTGTGACCCAAAGCCAATATTTTTAAGCTGCGATGCCAACATGAAAACCAATAGGCTATCGCGCTGCCCTATGATATTTCTACTTAATAACGAAGCAGCGTCTAAAACAAACTAACGGCTCCCTATATGGCAAAGACCCAGCACCCCGGTACTAGCAACTGCACTCTAAGTGGATACACATCCCCTAAATCATCGAACCACATAGGTAAAGCTAAGTGCGTGCTATCTGCCCTGGGAGTTAGTAACACTATCTGTCACATCCTTGTTATCCTTTGTCGTCACTTACAACAAGTGGGAAATACGTTCCGTCAATTCGAACACCCGAACCCACGGGGCGATTTTTCCCATATAATTTCCCTATCCTCGCACGGTCCATCGATATAAATTTTGTTTGGATGTCCAGATTTTGAGAAAAATATATTTACTTTTCAAAATTCTGAGCCCAATTAAATTTATAGCGCTAGTTTCATTGTATCGTAACAAAGCGTTCAATGAAGTGTGTAAATATCCATTGTCGCAGCATTATGAGAAAACAAATAAATCATTAATATTATGACTTCCTTATTGTGACGATTCAAGCAAATATGAGCGATGAACATCATGGAATATTAACTCGGGCATTGCAAATCAGAAGTTTTCTTTCGCCACGCATGAGTTACTGATGAACCGCGCCTTCGCAGCGCGATCCATCAGTGACTCATACTTTACAAAACTCGTTCTGGTGAAAAGAAATCTGACCCTGGGGGGGCAGTACGATGACTTTTTAACAAATTAGTTCAGGGTATTTTACCACCGTTAATAATAATGCTTCACGTCTTGCTCAGAGGGAATTTCAATAAAAAAAGGAAAAATGTCATATCTGTATAATAAACACTTTATAGACTCACTTTCCATTCATCATGTCTTTCGCTTTTATGACGTCATCTGACGTAACAGGTTGCGTCATAGATCTTCGGCCTTTCTTTTTGGCGGCAACTTTTTTCTGAAAAACAAGTTATGGTTACTTTGATATGTGAAAGTAGGAACTGGAAACCCTACCTGTGAGCTCATACATAGAACACCACTATGCGACTTTACATGACCCTTGCCCTGTGGGTAGGGCTGGGCAAAAACGAATTGTTTAGAATTCGAATCTGATTCGAATATTTTTTTCGAATCGGATCGAATCATAAATTCTATGTAAATAACAAATATCCCATTTTTAGTATTACAACTTGTCTTCATTGCGAAAATAAAAACATTTATAGTTTAAAGTATATCCTCAACACACACCACATGTCTAAGAGCAACAATTTTCATATTTTAACAACAAAATATAATCGATTTTGGTCAAACTTAACCAAAATCGGTTGCATTTTGTCGTTAAAAATGAAAATTCTAGTTCGTTTAGTAAGTTTCAGTTCCTTGAACGATTCACGTTTGATTCGAAAAATTTTTGTTTCGAATCACCGAATCCAATTGCCCAGCCCTAAGTGTGGGAATGGCCTTTAACATAATCCTATCGTTTTCCTGCGTGTTGTGAGGAGCGACTAAAAGAAAACAAAGAAGTGGTAGATGGCTTTACCATCGTTCAGGGCAGATACCACTCGCGGCACTTTACCATGACGGTTCAATTCCGTTTGAAATGTTTTTCGTTTAGAGTGCAGTTGCTGACACCACATCTCGTAGTAGCTCTTTGCTCTTAATTAAGTGACCGTTTGTTGTTGTTTCCCTTTAGACACTACTTCCGGTCTTGCTCAGAGTGAATTTTATTGAAAAAATAAAAAAAATAAATATGCCGATGGGTGTGGTGAATAAAACCTCCATCGGCACTTCGGCAGTGTCTGGAAGAAATCTGCGTCAGTTTTACAGCTTCGTTGTAAATATCGACGAGTTACAGTAAAATTGTGTCGTTAAACGAGGCCCAATATTTTGATTGATCCGTCACAATCAGCAGTTGATAGACACGCACTATGACGTGACACAAGGGTTCGATCACAAGATGAAACTTCACAAACGGCAAATTGTGTCAAGCATGAGCCACAGATGGACCAAGTGCACAAAACGCCATAGCGCTCAACTATGTTTTGTCAAGTACACTTTCGTATATAGGGGGGCTTTAATTTGAGAATATAGGAAGGACCATGTACCCATAACGCCATAGCGCTCAAACATCGTTGTTTAGTGAAGTATAAGCCACTGATGGATCGCGCCGCCGAGGAGTACACATGTTTTGTTAAGTATGAGTCACTGATGGATCGCGCCGCCGAGGAGTACACATGTTTGGTTAAGTACGAGTCACTGATAGACATGGTTCAAATTTCAAATACGGCAGAATAAACAAAACTTGATGTTTTCCAACGAAACTAACATGCAAGTCTATAAGCAGAGGCGAATTCAGAGAAACTTGAAAAGCAATAGTTAAAAATTTTCCGAGATCGAATATGACGTCCTAATGGGCGGCAATTTTAAGATTCTCCCACGTTTTAAAGGTCATTTTTTTCTGTCGGTGAGGGGGACATAGCCCTCCCCTCCCCTGAATACGGTAGTAATTATAAGTGAACGGTGGTAATAGGGCCTTATTTGGAGTGATTCTCTGGAATGACTTTAAAAAGAATCTAGTTGGTGTGAAATATCTATAAATATCATCTACGCGGAAGAACTACAACTGAGCGCAACTCCAAATCAGGAAATATTTGATACAAAAACTGGTTTGCTGAAACAATGAGGAAGCAGTCGGACCTGTTTGAAGCTAAAAACTCAATTTTGGCGAATTGCCGAAATCAAATTAGCTATTGATTAATTATGTGGTGTTGTACGAACAACTTTTCAAACTTGTCCGAATTTAAAAATTACGTTTTTTGTCCAATTCATCCACGAAAATATTGTCAAAATATTTATTGGTAAGTATGAGTCACTGATGGATCGCGCTGCGGAGGCGCGGTCCATCTGTGTCTCATTCTTGGCGAAATCAAATTTTTGACTTGGAGAATTCAGATTTTTACAAGCTGCATCCATGTCACGCCTGTGAAGGCGAAAATATAGCTCGTAGCTTCGTACTATTTTATGCTGTGCGGGTAAGAGAATCAACTTGGAACATAGTCCGTGTCCCATCAATCACCCCTGGCCCGATGTTGACCGTATACGCGCAAAAGCAGAAAGGCACCGACCATTCATACCTGTATATTCGATTGCTTCTTCTTCGTTTTTTGTTTTGGCTCTTCGTCTGGACTCGAAGACCTGAAATGGAATACAAAGAATTGAACAACACTTGAATACACACGTTTTTGTTAAGTACGGGCCACAGATGAACCGCGGCACAGATGAACCGACCCAGTTTTTGCGTGTCGCACTCATTATGACCTCACACTTCGGACGGCGTATTTTTCCCCTCTCACCGTTTAAATTTGATCATTAACATGCAAAATCAGTATCTCTCATACTATCCAGTGTCAGCCCCAGGTGTTACATACTCTTAATAAAACATTCTTTAAAGTAAATTTCCAATTATTGCTTCCCCAGGCAATCACGTCAAACAAGTCATCGACACAATGTCCAAAATCACCCTTGTAAAAAACTGTTTGTTCACAGACTTCGGTGAAAGGTATTTATGGTATTTCAAGATCTAAGATTCGAAAACAAAAATCAAATATCTCACTTTGTCAAGTATGGGGCTCAACCTTAGCATAAAAGCATGTTAGCATAAAATATTTTTTGAGTGTTTTGACCAACAATTTCATTCGGTGCGTTGCGGATATTTTTTTTTATGAATATATTGAATAAAATGGGCATTCATCACATCATATGTTGGATTATCATCGGCTGCTATGATAGATAAATTAGTAGTTTATCAAAAACAGAATAAGATTCGGAAAGATTCGATTAGAAATAATATTACTCTTCGTTCTATTCGAAAATGAATGAACTGCAAGTAGCGGTTCCGGTGACGACAAGCAGTGACGTTCAATATTCTGATTGATCCGTCACAATCAGCGCATTATAGACATGTTCTGTGACGTAACACAAGGTTCTGAACTGACATTTCACAAATGCTCGGTCAAGTCAAGTCGGCCAATTTTTTAAAATTTGATAAGAAAGTAATAAATAAGGGAGCAAAACCTAAACTAGCGCGGAGAAACAATGAAGTGTGGGCCGCATAAAATTCAGCCAAACACTGTGATTTATGTGAAGTAAATATACTGTTAATTCGCGGTAATTGTGTATTTTCAAATTTCGAAACAGCTGTTTTTTTATTGAAATTCACTCTGAACAAGGCCGGAAGCAGAGCTTAAGAGAAACCAATTAAAGCCCGCTTATATGTATGTAAGTATGGCCTTACTTATTAAAAGGTCAATTTTGTAGCTTTACTTGAACAAAGTAAAACCACTGTCAAAGCGTAAATCAGAATCCACGTGGAATTTAGGATATGCCCATAAAAATCTACACGGAAGAACCATACACCAGCAATCTGGATTAAAGCAGGAAATATTAACGCTTGTCCGACCTTTGACCCCGGCGATTTTTAGCCTGAATATTGCAATGGATAAAGTTCTGCGGTCTGAATTAAGCAAATTACCGACTTTTGCCACGTGGGTCATAATCAATTCGATGATTGGCTACTAACGCGGATGTTAACAAGGTGAACGCTCGGGGAAAGGTCATTTTGCTAATTAGATTACTATAATGAGGAAAGTCAGTCAAACTCTCAACTTTTATTTTTTTTTTCACTAAATTTTTTCGGTTTCTCTCTTTCTTTTTGGTATGTTTTCTAGTAATAAACAATAAAAAGGCTATTTTCCCCCGGTGAAATGATTGCCTGCGACGCCCATCAAGACGTCATAAAAAATTTTCGAATTTTGCGCTCTTTGCTCTAAATACGCCACTGAGTGTATTCTCGATGTTTTGATTATTTTTAAGTTTTACCCGATTTCCAGGTTTCAGGTTTCTATATTATTTTCTGTTCTTAGACTGTACATATGTCTTGAAGAAATCGGAATAAATGTGTCGAATTTTTTTGCAACATAAGTAGGGCTGGGCAGTATGATTCGAAGCACATGTTATTCGGACAGAAACCTACTAAACGAAGTAGAATTTTCACTTTTGAAGACAAAATGCAATTGTTTTTGGTCAAAATCGATTGTATTTCACCGTTAAAAATGAACACTAATGCTATTCGACATGGAATGTGATTGGAAATATATTGCTCGAAGTCTGTTTATACTAATATCAGTATTGCATAACTATAAATTTCTTAATTATTAGAATAGAGAACAGTTCTGATAGTAAAAATGTTTGTTAATTTGGTATTTTTATAAGATTAGTGATTCGAAACAACTATCCAAATCAGATTCGAATTCTAAATGATTCGGTTCGGTGGCTCACGCTTGACAAAATTTGCTATATGTGAAGCTTTATCTTGTAATCGAAACCTTGTGTTACGTCATAGTGCGTGTCTGTCAACTGCAGATTGTGAGGGATCAATCAGAATATTGAGCCTCGTTCAACAACGAACTCGTCGATATTTTACTGAAAACGTCGCGACTTTCAGATATTTATACACGAAGCAATTAACTACACCAGGTTTTTGAACCACGCATCTGTTTTTTTTTTTGTTTTTGCGTCTTTCAGACATCAACTGAATAAGTTCTGTTTGGGTTTAAAGTGCAATTGCTGCTGGTATTCACTTTTAGTAGTTCTTCCCGTTAGTTGGACCTTTTAGGCACTGCTTCCGCTCAAGAGTGAAGTTTAAATAAAAAAAAATGCTTGGCTTTGATAAGACGACGATATACTTGACTTTATGGTTTAACTCCGAATCTCCCTGAAAATAGCACCTGATGATTAGAAAGAGGCAGCTAAAAGAGGCTGTGGTTAAACTCCAGAATGGAAAAATTTTGCAAAAACATCTTTTGTCCAATATGAGTCACCCAGGATCGCATCGAGACAGGGTCCATCTGTGGCTCATACTTGACGAAATAAAACCTCGGGCGAGACAAGATCCAGTTCACGTCCTTTCCAATATTCCTACTTCCCTGTGTGCAGGTCGACACACGAACCCGCCGGAAGATGACGTGTAAAAGAGTCAACAGATATTCCGACTCGGTGCGAGTTTGTAAGATTCATGTCACGAGTAATACGAGTGCGAACATATTTTATGTGACGTAACAGACGACTAAACGGAAGTGAAAAAAAGTTATGATTTCGAAATCGCACATCACACCGAACGAAAAATTTTATTTTGTTAAACATGAGCGCGCCTAGTCGGCGAGATCCATAACTGGCGCAAGCTTAACAAAAACATGTATCTGCACAAAATATTACTGACTGGGCCAGGTACCACTCGTTGTACTCTACGGAAACATTTGAATTCACAGGGAATGTTCTCTGAGAGAAAAGTGATATCTTAGTTCTAGACAGTTCCTATCAGGCGGTTCTTTTGACCTAACTAAAGTGAAATGAAATTGAAAAAAATCGAATGCATCGACAAAAAATGACATTTCCGAAATATTCGGATAGACAGAGCAAGTTTTGTAAAGTATTAGTCACAGATGGGTCGCGCCGTCTAGGTGCGGTTCATCTGTGGCTCGTACTTGACAAAATAAAATTTAAATTGGGAGGGAGTCTGTTATAGTATGCACCAGGATTCGATTCTAAACTTCAATATTCGGAAATTGCATTCACATTAAAAGGTTGATGAGTGGCTGATAATTCATGCAGAAGACCATGCAATGAGAGATTCGAAAATAAGAATATTAGCGAACAACGATATAAGTAAAAAGAAAGTACTGACGTCACTAGTGACATAACGGTTTACCTGTATTACGTCAGCAAAGTTGCAGATCTTGAACCAAAATATACTCCGTTGTGCGCAATTAAGCTAAAATATTTAAAATCCGTGTACTTTATGTATATATGATATATATAGTCCTAGCATGTGTTAGATGATACAAATAAGTCATGAGTAATAAATCTTGTGAACACGTTTAACAATTCTGAAATCATCCCTCATTAAATTTCAGAAGTAAATCATCTTTTATATTCTCTTGAAGTTTGCTTAGAGCGAGACCAGTCTCAGACATACATCTAATATCTTTTGTTAAGCATTGGACACTGATGGATCGCGCCGTCGAGGCGCTGTTTTTATGCTTGACAAAACGACATTTCTGATGAGGTTAGAACGCTCTGAAGTGGACGTCGTGGACAATGCTAACAACCACGAAGAAACGACAAAAATATTATCAATTTTTTTTTTTCCATCATTCTTATCTTTTCAAAAATTCTTATTCTCAAGGGCGAAATGTCACGGAATACACAGAATTAATCTTCAAAAGTCAATATGCGCTGCAGGCGCGCGAAATCCTTGACAAATTTAGTTATTTCACTCAAATAAATATTTAAATTGGCATTTTTCTTTTCCTTTCTTTCCTCCGCAAACGTGTATTGTAAACTGCACAGACTAAAATCCTTCTCTGCAACCTCACGTAGCCTAACCGGGTCTCGTAAAGTTTAGTACCATATTCCCGTTATCATAAACATTTTCCATGTCGAAAGCAACTAATCTTAACCCGGTAAGCATATACTTGCAGCATTCTAACCCCTCTGATAAGGATTAGAATGTTCTGCCAGTTTTTTATGACATTCGGGAATATGATACCGAATTTCACTAGACTCGATTAATTTGCGTGTTGCGCAAAATTGTCTATTTTGATCTTTGTTCACATCGCCCTGGAACTGTGACAGTGTTTGTGCGGTAACAAATACTCCGCAGTGGGAAGTATGATGTCACAATATGATGGTAGGTCGTGAATAAAACTTCCGTTTATTCGATCATAATGAGGACACAAAACTGTCATCATTTCTAACTTTCGATTTTTTACAGGATCATGCGTGGCCCCTACATAAAATACCTTAGTATCAAAGATTAGGCTTGGAACAATATTAAACTAATATCTGATCATAGCGTGAAAATTGAGTCTTCAAGCATGAGCCACAGATGGCCCTTGCCTCGGCGGTGCGGAACATCAGTTTTCATACTCAATGACGCGATTGAATTGTTGAATTACTGGAAAACGCACAGAGAGCCCTCACACTGCAAAATATTTGATTTTAGATTGAATCGCGATTCACGAATTTGTTAATTTCCACGTTATTGGCAATAAATATTCCGTTCTGAAATGAAAGACATTCGATTTGCCCATTATTTCATTCCTTTTTTCATAGGATTACAGGGTTAATGACACTCGCTGTGTTCTGGGCCTATGTGGTCTTGTGCAAACTTCCTGACATACGCACACTCTTAGTTCCACCCCCTTTTTTTATTGAAATTCACTCTAAGCGAGGCCGAAAGCAGCTCCCAAAGGTAACCAACCAACGGCAACTTGATAACAAAGAGCTAGTAAAGTTGTAGTAACTGCACTCTAAACATCCCAAACGGAACTGAACTGCCATGGTGAAGTGCAATGAATGGATGATTTTTGTCCTGGGCGATGCTAAAACCTTCTACAACTCTAATGCATCGATCTCTCGTAAATGACATAAAATAGCTCGCCAAACTCAGTTAGCCCACTGTCCAAGATAACTCCACAAACGCCGTTATTATGAAATTTTACCAACATCAAAATTTTTTATTGAAAGATATTTTACCAAGCATGAGTTACTGATGGACCGCGCCGTGGCCCAAGCTTGTTACAACACAATTCACTATAAGGTTTATTTATTCACGAATAATACAGTTGTTTGCCGTGTCTGTGACAACATACTTAAGTAAAGTTAACATCAATATGACAAAACAATTGGATTCGAAAGTGACGAACAAAACACAAACCACACACATTAGTTCAGGGATAAATGGAAAAGGACGTAGACGGGGTAGAGGCCCTAATTTATCACTTCTCAATCGGCGAGAGGGGGGTGTAATAACCATCTGATGTCCCGCGCGGCCATTCATGAATTACACCGACAACCTTTTCCTCACTGCTCATGTTCGTCTCTACAGCGCGCACAGCTTTACAAAATCGGCGCTTTAGACCAGGTTTAAATGTCTAATATATTCCCGGATAATTCATATACCCAGATTACTTTTCTCAAAACTAAAAAGCACGAGCACGGCACTGAAACCATCGCCGCGGAATTTGAGCCGTCGTTGTTTACACGGTATTCAAAATCCACTTTATAAATAGAATAATATTTCAACATTTCAGATGAACTGCTGATATTTGACAATAATTTGCAGTAAAGTCATGATTTATGTTAAATTTTATAACGTGAAATTTGACATATATCATGATTTCGCTGCAAATGCCTGATTAATCCGACTTCCCTACCCAGCGTCTAAACTGACTAAGACTAAAAATTTAATAAAACCAAGAATTCCAATATTATCAACAGCAGACAGGAGTCACCGACACCATTATCACATAACAATATTCCTTTATTAATCAATAATACATTCCAACTAAATTACAATTATTCCACAATAAAAAGATTTGTCACGTTTTATGACGAAACAGACACAAATGTCAAAGGAACTATATGACGTCATAATACATTGATTTGCACACTTTATTAAGCGCAATCGACTCTTGAACCACAAAACTATATCGTAAGGTGATCAAGACCCGTAAGTGCATATTTTTACGCGTACCTTCTGCGTGAATTTGCTTCATATATTTTATAATCAATTAAAAAAAATCCTTAACATATTAAGAAAATTTGTTCAGTCAATTAGCAACAGACGGATCGTGCCGAAGGAGCCCACAAACGGCGACTTATATTGCAAAAAGCTACTAAAAAATCTAGTACCAGCAACTGCATTGTTAAGGCGGACCAAAACCGCTATAGCAAAGTGAAGTGAGTCTGGTATCTTCCCCAGGCGATGACAAAGCCATCTATATCTAACCATCTATTTCCAAACGGTCCCTATACTGAAGTGAAGTGAAAGGTCTACCTTGGGCAAAACCATATACACTTCATCCACCTTTTCCTTCAGTACGTAGAACTAAAATATTTTCAGCGCCTTCTGCACATAGCAGAGTTGGGAGCTATTACTGAACAAAAGTAACACATTTTTCAAATTTTTTTGCGCTTTGCCGGCGCAATTCCCAGTGAATACCAGTAAAAGTTTTATTTTGTTAAGCATGAGCCACAGATGGACCACGTTTCATCGACGCCATCCATCGGTGACTCATACTTAACAAAAGATTTTTTGACGAAATTCTTTCAAGTTGAAAACACCCGCTTAGCACATTAAGTTGAACAAAACGTTTCAGAATTTGCGCCAAGAAAATGCGCACAGTCCATGTCAAAAGTGCATTCGAAATGCTTTATTGACAGAAAAAGAGGGTATTTACATCGGTAAAAAATATGATACAGATGGGAGTGCTGGATAGTTTGAATATTGTTTAAAGTGAAGCTGACGTCGTTGTACAATATGAATTCCTGGATGACTGAATTTTGTTTTACCTCAGGTGCCTGAAGCGTTGATGTCATTTTCTTCGGGTGGTAAAAATGGTTTCAAAATCATTACCACTGCTATTTCATAGCATCGTTGATGATTTTGAAACTTTTCGCACTGTTTGGTTACAACCAGAGACTTGAAAAGAAACATTTTGATGTTGCAGCAAGTAATATATCATGAAACATTGCTCATTTGCTAGATTTCTTGCTCACAAATCAATAAAAATTCATGATATATGCCTGAGGTTGGGCAATTCGAATCAATTCGATTCAAATCAATCACGAATCGTTCATAGGAACAAAAACTTACTAAATAAACTAGAATTTTCATTTTAACGACAAAATGCTATCAATTTTGATCGAATTTGACCAAAATTGATAGCATTTTGTAGTTAAAATATGAAAATTGTTGCTCTTAGACAATGTCGGGTGGATTGAAAAAACACTACAAATCTATCAATTTCTTGATAAGTTAAGATAAAAGTAAAAATGGGATATTTGATATTTACATGGAATTAGTGATACAATCGGATTGGAAATAATTATTCGAATCAGATTCGAATTCCAAATGATTCGGGTTTGCCGAGTCCTATATATGCTGCAGGTGAAATAAATTTTCCTCTGATGACGGCTTTGTTTCAACCTCATACTCAGCAGCGGACTGGTAGAACGTCAGATACGCTGCTACTCAAACCACAGAATAAAATGGGTCCCATCGGAGGGAAATTTAGCAAATAGACATGTTTTATGAAAATCTGTGGCTAGAAGATTAAATGTCTATTTTTTGAGTGTACTAACCAAACTGTACAACAATGTTCAAAATCATCAATATTGCTACGAAATAGTGGTGTTGATGGTTTTGCATCTTTTTGTCTTTCCGAAGAAAACAACATGTCTACCACCCTGCTCAGCAAGTCAAAAATCTACAATTTTGTTTTTATTCCTTATGGTAAATGAAATGTAACTGCAGACAAGGTAAAAGCGATAACACAATTGCAAGATCACCACGGTTGATTGCACACAATTGCTGATTGGTTAGATAAACATTAGATACTTATGATGTCATAATAAGAAAAAGGTAAAAGGCTATGAATAAAGAAAATAAAAAACCAAGTATGTGCAAAAATCAATCAAGCATACTACGTCTTCAATGGAGCGTATAAGAATCACTCAAGTGTGACATGCTGTCAATGATGCATAAAAAATCAATCAGGCGTGACTGAAACTGTGCAGAACTATTAGAGTGATATCCAGTAGATGGCGGTGTTGAGCAGGCAGAGTTAATAAGAGCGGGAAATTCAAATCCATGATAGTCCGGTGCTCATTGGTTAATAGTGTTAGTGCTTCACCGCGTGCATTGTCATGTCACAACGTGCATTGTGACATCACCTGCGATTGTCCATTGATTCCCACATTGCTTTTACGCTCCTGACATCCGTGATGTCACAGTTTTCGTCATCGGCAACCATCTCGGCAAGGCTCCTGTAAGACACATAGCAGTCGTATTCACGAGGGAATTCGGGATATTTTGATAATGATGCAATTACAAATGGACAGGGAAATATATAGCGCGAAAAATTTAATTATATCCCCACCTTCTGGCAACAAAATAATTTTGTTTTGCAGGATGGGTGTTTGTCGGGGAACAGTTGAAGAGGAATGTGTGAAATTGTTATGCAATACCCGGAACAGACATTTTTACTTGAGCTTTCCAAATTCTTTAGACACAAATATACAATATTGATGTATTGATGTAAGTAAAACAATAAATTTTATAAAGTTAACAGCCCTCTACCCTCTCCCCCACCTCCCAAAGATCGTCTGTGCTACCCTCCCGTTGGTGTTTATTGTGCCGCCTTACTATATATCCCAATCCCACAAATTTGCAAATCTGTCCCATGTATAATGTCTCACCGGTATTCACATATGGATCTTAACGGCCTCTTTCTGAGCACACGTGGGCGAGTTCACAGTAAAACCATGTATTGCTTTTAGTTTCATCCATCAAGATGAAAAATTTGGGCTTATCATATTTCTCATTTTTCCTGAGCATGTACTTGGTTGGCGGAGGAAGCCGTAAGCAGTGCTTATGTGCAAGGGTGAGGCGTCCAGCAGACCTCTCGTACATAGTCATCATTCACCCACAGGATCCGAAGTTGCGTAGACATGCGTAGTTCGGAGCCTACACCCAATGCTTTACCGACTGATCTAACCGTTAATTTCGATGTCACGGAATCTATTACCCAGAAATTCTATATACATTGACTCAATGATGTCATTGCGTTGTTAGAAACATATGATCTTTCAGTTTAGGCTGAGCCTACCTAGGTTATTACACCCTGGGTTTAGCGGTCATGAGCAGTCAGAATTAAGGAGTTGTACTCATCCAACCTGCGATAACAATGCGTCAACCACTAGGCCAATGCGCTTAATTACCAATGCTGTTTATTGAAGAGCTGCTAAATTGATTTTATTTTCTCTTCTGCTTTAATCAATGATTTGGAGCTTGCTTTGCATAATTTTCAATTTTTTTTTTATATTATTTTGATTAGAGGGTTTGGAATTAAACACTACAAAACAGACTGGTAGAATGCCAGCAACTCTGCTACTCAGACACCCAAAGAAAATGAGTTTCATCGGGAGAAAACTTAGCTAATGGACGATATTTCATGATACATCTGTGGCTAGAAGACAAAATATCTCTTTTGAATGCAATGTTGATGTTTTTGAAGCTGTCTTCGTCACCCGAAAAAGATTACATGAATATTTCGGACACCCGAAGAAAAACTTAGCTAGATAGCGATGGGGTGACGGGAATTCTTTTTGCATGATACATCCCAATTAGTGAAAATTACATAAACGTTTCACTTTTCATTAAAATTCAGTTGGTTGTAATCTTTTTTTTTTTTTTTGATTTTTTTTATTCACTTTAAGCGAAGTCGAATGCAACCTGCTCATGTAACTGAGAATTATTTCAAAATATAGTACCAGTAGCTGCACTCTTAAAGAGATAACATCCCAGAGGAACTGAACCGCGGTAAATTAAAGTGCAGTCAGTGCTATCCGCCCTGGACGATATTAAAACCATCCATTACATTTCTGTTTCCTTTTCCTATTCTTTTGAGACTAACGGCAAGAATGAGCCACTAATCGATCCTGTAGCTGAGGCTCAGACCATCAGTGATCAAACTTGACAAAACAAGAACTTCAGATTGGTTATAGATGTTGATTTAATTACATTGAAAGAAAAAATGAAAGTGGTAGATGGATCGCCATCGACCAAGGCAGATACCACTCACTGCACTTTACCATGTTCAGTTCAGCGGTTCAGTTTTTCGGTTTCATTTAGCGCTGATTCTGGCCTTGTTTGAGGCGAATTTCAATAATAATAAAAATGAAAAAACTTTGATATCACATCCTGGATAACATTTTTTCGAAATTTTTTTTTTGGCCTCCTATCTCGTATTGGCAGTGCCCACAGGGTAAGTTGTATGAATGAATTTGATTGGGAATATTCATTGCAATAATACAATCATTAATCAATTATCTACGATATTTCCAGCAAATTTTTAAAATTGTAAAATATTTGAATAAATTTTTAAATTCTTTCAGACATGAGCCACGGACGCAGCCAAGGTACGACTCCCTTTTTAAGCACAAAACTGATAAAATAAATCTCTATCCAGTCTTTCGCTGACTTGAGATGAGAGTTCATGGCTTCCCCCCCTCAAAGGCATGACCCCATAGTGACCCTTTGTGTAAGTTTTGAATTCCTAGCTTGTGAATACGACCACTGGGAGTCTTACAATACCAAACATCGAATATTACTCAATTTCAGCTCGACCGCAATGATGAAGATGCCCCTTAAAAAATTGAAATAGATAGCGCACTATCTTAAGCCACAAGAATTCAGAGCAAATTTTTACGACATTTTTTTGGACGACTTTGAAAGAAATTTTCCGTGTTACCCTAACAATTATCCACTTGTAATCAAACTTTTAAATATACGGTGTATGAGACTTCAAAACACTTTTAATGTTTTTAAAAAAAGACTTCTTCGCAATGCTTAAAGTCCGCGAACCACACACTGGTGATTATTCACTTTGCACCGAACTTCGAAACAATAATATTTTTCATTTCGCAACGCTTTAATAATAAAAGTCAGCAACTAAATAGCAAGCCAAGCATAATCCATTCAGCAAAAATGATTTGAAATCTTACAAGCAGAATCGTGCAAATTAAAGCAAGCAAATCAATGAAGCAGCAGCAGGAGATGCAATTTATAAGGCAGGTGATCTCGCTAAACTATGTCAAGTGCGGATTATGTAGAGTTGTCGTATACCAGACTGGCAGAATAAAAGGCAATTTTCTTTGGGTGTCTGAGTAGCAGAAATTTTGTCCAGATTGCAGTTAGGTTATCATTTTAAGAGAATCACAATGAAGCTAGATGCTATCTAAAGGCAATACTATTTTCTATCCAATTGAGCGGCTACCACGGGATCTAGGACAATTATCAATCCGGCGGCATGAGCTTCATTACCACATGCAAGTGGAAAATGTAGATGGGTTTCTATAGTGAATGAAGGTTAAAATGCTTTGTTGATCTTTTGTTGTCATTTTCTTTGGATGGATGAAAAAGCTTCAAAGCCATCAATACTGCTATTTCATAGCAGTATTGATGATTATGAACCTTTTTCTACAGTTCAATTGCTACAAGATACTCAAAACAAAGAATTTGAAAATTCTACCCACAGATATATCACAAAATAATAAGTTTTCTAGAGGATAGAGGCCATTTTCTTCGGATGTCTGAGTAACAGAGTAGTTAGCATTAAGATATGTATATTTTTATAGCGAATGAAAGTTCGTTCGTTCACTTCATTGAGCCTCAGTTGTAGAATAAATTACATCAGACACCAGACTGAGTTAACCTACCTCCAATCACCTCATCTATTCTCATCACCCGCCCACTCTATTCTTTACACCCAGGTCCATTACCCTTCCAGGCCAAGAAGTTCATATTACTTCGAATTTCTTAGAAAAGATCTGACTGCCATTTTCACAGCTACCCCAGTCAGCAAAAATTTTGCATAGTCATCGGTGTGTCGAGCAAGGCCACTGATGGATCGCGCCGGCAAGGTGCGATCTATCTGTGCACCAGGCTTGACAAGGCCAAATATTCAGAACCACTGGTTTATAATATTATTAACCCTTAACCCACCTGTCTTAATGAAAATCCTATAGCTGCCACATGTTTATATTATGGTTAACCCATTACCCACTTGTGCTTGTGAAACCCACAAGGCTACCACGTATTTATAACAATGACCCACCTGTGTTTTCTGACATCCTGTTTCTTCTTCGCTTGATTCTCGAACATCGCTCTCATATTGTCAACCTTTGGTGAATCGTCATTCAAATCAGATTCGTCTCCGCTCGAATCTGAACCTGAGAGAAGAGAATAGTGGATTTTACATTAAATTCTTCAACAAACCGGAAAATTATTTTAGATTTTTTTTGGACACACAGACTTTTTATATCATTGCGGAAAACGGCAAAAGTTGTTCCAAAGAGAACAAGGATGCAAATAAGGATTTCTGCACCGGAGTAAGCTAGAGTCTCGTGTTTTGCAACAAATAAATCTTCACAGTTTTGTATAAAAACACTTTCATATCAATTCTGTGCCTGATATTGAGGACTTTATGTTAATTTCTCGACATCAAAAGCCATCAAGTATGTTTCAAATGATTGTAGGAAAATTAATTAAAACATTCCGAAATGCAAACACCGTACTCCTATTTGGTTCAAAATTTGCTATTTTTGTTAGTATTTGGATACCTGCATAAATATCTTACGCAAGTGCAGTGCACCCGTATTATTTGCCCACCTGGGGAACAAAGCAACTTTGCATGCTGTGTGTTTGAATTCTTGATTTTATTTGCTCAGAATGGCATATTTGGCTGCCTGCATGTGGATGTGCAGGATTTAAAATTGGCCGAACAGCATTCCGGAGTATCGCGAGTAACGTGACAAAAAGAAACAAGGCTGCGGTAGATGGTTTACTATGATCCACGGGCAGATACCACTCACTGCGCATTATTCTGATAGTTTACTTTCCACTTCAAATGTTTTCAATTTGACTGTTCTTGGTCATAAAATATTTACATGTTTTAAGGCCACTTAGGTGGCCATTAGTTGCTTTTTTCTCTCAGTAAATTTCAATAAAACAAAAATACTTAGATGTTAAAATTTATTCAAAACCTGTTAAAGATACAAGCCTGATCTGAATTCATTGTGAAGCAGAATTCGAGTGAAAAACTCACTTAATGAGATAGAAGAACTGTCTGATAACGAAGTCTTCCTCGACACAATTGGTGATGATTCGATGCTTTTTTGTTTTGGACGTGACGGTTTGATTTCGTTTTTTGGTTTTTTCTTCTTTGGCAGGCTTCTCATCGATAAGTTTTCTGACAGGTCTGTGATGAAAATATGTAACTATGATAATTTGAGTCTGATGAAGTTGTTCAAGAAGTGGTAGAAGGTTTTATCCTCACCCAGGGCAGATACCACTCACTGCACTTTACCATGGTGGTTTAGTTCTGTTTGGGATGTTTTCCGTTTAAAGTACAGTTGCTGGTACTACATCTTGTACAAGCTCTTTGCTATTTTTTTATAGCCACTCCCTAGAGTGGATCACCCTGTCCAAGGCCCTGTAAACGCCGCCACTTATAGATGAACAGGGTTACAATTACTGGAAAGATATCATCTTTTCCTGTTCGGTTTAGCCTACCCGAGTTATTGCACTCTGGGTTGAGTGGTGGGCATGAATAAGCGAACCGGACTCACCGGGACTAGAATTTGCTAAGTGGTCGTTAGTTGGTCCGTTTTAGGCAATGCTTCAAGCCTTACTCAAGAGTGAATTTCAATAATAAAAATAATCCGACATTCTAGAAATCTGACTAAGACAGAGGCTGGTACAGAGCCTTGATCAGGGTGATTCGCCAAGACGGGGTCTATCGATGAGAAAAATATGTATAGACACAGGTTATGGTATTGAAACCAAACAAGATTGAATTACCACCAGAAGGGAACTAGCGACCATTGATAAGCTGCAGACTGGCAGAATTTAAGTTATACTGCTACTCAGACACCCGAAGAAAATTGATCACATCAGAAGAAAAATGACCAAATGCCCCCAATATTTCATGATATATCTCTTACTAGGTCATTGAAATGTCACTTGTGCGTCGCCAAACTTTAAGAAGGTTCAAAAGCGTTTATGAATAAAAAAACTTCAAAATCATCAATACTGCTATTTTATATAAATAGCAGTATCGATGATTTTGAAGGTTTTTTATTCATTTAAAAAAAATGAAATGAACATTTCGAACACCCAAAGGAAACCAAGATTATGTCACCCTGATAAGTCACATGAAAGAAGAAACCAACAAAACACCACGCCCAATACAAACCTGTTAAAACTTTGACTTCTCTTCGGTGAATGAGCAAGGTTCTCAAACAAGGCTTTGGCTCCTTGGATCTTTCCGGAAACTTTCTCATCAAAGATTTCCTGAAATTTAACATGGAATTTAGCAATGCTATAGTGGCGATTATCTTACTTGGTGGGGAATTATTTTTTATAGCCACTTCTTAGTGTGGATCACCCTGTCCAAGGCCCTGTAACAGCGGCCAAATATATAAATTATATTAAACTTTGTCATAGTTTTTGTTTGCTTTCCTGATAACTCTGTAATGTGACAATTTTATTTGTATCGCCTTTTGCGTCGTCAAAGGTATCGAAATAAACTATGTCTATGTCGGCTAATCATACCAGCGCTTTTCTTTGAATAAGTTTTCTCAAAGACACAGACGAAAGACTTAGAATAGTCCTAACATGCTTTCTGCGTGTCGTAAGAGGCGACTAAAAGGAAGCTAAGAAGTGGTAGATGGTTTTGCCATTGCCCAGGGCAGATACGACTTACTGCACCTTACCATGGCAGTTCAGTTCCGTTTGGGATGTTTTCCGTTCAGTGTGCAGTTGCAAGTACTATATCTTCTAGTAGCTCTTTGCTACTAAGTGGTCGTTAGTTGGTTCCTTTTAGGCACTGCTTCCGGACTTGCTCAAAGTGATTTTATTAAAAAAAGAATAATAATACAATTAGCAAAAATTCTCTCTTGCTTATGTTTGAGCCTTTTTTATTCCAGAAGAAGATGCGGCACTGAGTATTTTCACAAATTTCTTTTCATCCAATAAAAGAACTAAAAAATAAATCTATTCATTGAACCTCAATTTCGTTTGCCTCCTCATCACTGGCCTGCAGTTTCCAGTCACTCGATGATCGTAGGACACTATGGTTCGGTGATGATGTCACTGATGACCTTTGACTTCTTGGGGTTAAAGGTGAAATCGATTTTTCTGACCTAAAAACATAGTGTGAAGTAGTTTGTGAAATCCGGGGTGCAATAACTTGAACAGAAACAACGCGATCTCTTTCCACAAAATTAAAAGTATATTTGTGATCTTTTGTTAGGTCATAGACTATTTTCTTCAAACAAAACAAGATATGACTTACTTATTTGCTGTTTTATAAGTCACATCTTGTTTTGCCTAAAGAAGTTAGGCTATGACCTAACGAAAGCTCACAAATATACATTTAATTTTGTGGAAAGAGATCGTGTTGTTTCTGTTCTTGACTTTGATTCCATCTCATTCAAGCATCTTTGTGGCAACAGCCACATATGGATCCAAAATCACAGGTAAACAAGGAAAAAGGTTTTGAAGTTCACTAAACTTCTGAATCTCTTGGAGACTGAGCCGAACCGGGAAAATCATATCTTTCCAACAACTCTAACCCGGTCCATATACAAGTGGGCGTTGGTACAGGGCCTTGGTCAGATAAGTGGACATAAAGAAAGAAGGCACTCAACCCAGATACTCAAAAAGAAATATCAATTGTGAATAGTTCATAGAAACAAAAACTCGCCAATTGAAGTGAATTTTTTTCATTTTTAACGACAAAATGCAATCGATTTTGGTCAAATTTAACCAAAATCGATTGTATTTTGTCGACAAAATAAAAATATTTGCTTTCAGACAGGAGTGTAAATAAGAATACAACGCTTCTAAGTTTGTTTATGCAATTATTTGTGATTTATAACTGTAAATTTTTCAATTACCATAATGGAGAAAGTAATAGTAAGAAATCAGCGATTCAATCTGATTCGAAAAAAAATATTAAAATCAGATTCGAATCTGAAATGATTCGGTTTTGCCCCTCCCTAGTTGTCTGCAGATCAGAAATTAGTTTCCAATAATGCACACACAATAATGTAATGATATATAACTGAGAATTTTATTGCATAATCGTCCAAAAACACTTCAAAAAGAGGTTTTTGATTTCCTAAAACTTTGGAGAAAAATTTCATGCCCATCCGATCATCATAAGTTATGACGTAACAACTCGGACAGGTTTGGCCAATGTGAAAACCTTGTATCTGTGACAAAACAACAAACTTACTTTTCATGTCCGTTCAAATCTTTTGCGTCACCAGCACCGTTCTCCTTAGCTCGTTGTTCCCAGGCTGCACGACTGCTTGACAGTTTCTTACTCGGCTGAAAACATGAGATTAAACAATTCAACTAAGAGAAGGCATTGGGTGGTGGGAGTACTTATAGGGGAGGGCGTGGTGCACATTTTTTAATCCATGCCGAAATGCTGTCAAAATATTTTGCTTCAATTCCTGATATTTCAATCATAAATCATTCGATACAATTTCTACAACAATTTGAATCGAACAAAATGATCATTTTGATTGTTTTTTTAAATTAAGTGAATTTTCATGCATTCTGATAAAACGATGTTTATGCTTGTTTAAACGTGATTCTGATGCGAATATTCGATTCGAGAAATTTTTCCGAAAAACCCTGTCCGACTATAAGTGGCAGCTCGTACAGGGCCTTGCTCAGGGTTATCCACTCCTTCCAGCAACACTAACGCTGTTTGTCTATAAGTGGCCGCTGGTAAAGGGCCTTTGTCAAGGTGATTCCCTCTTTCCAACAACACTAACCCTGTTCGTCTATGAGTGGCTGCTGTTACAGGGCTTTGCTCAGGGTGATCCACTTTTTCCAACAACACTAACCCTGTTTGTCTATAAGTGGCTGCTGGTACAGGGCCTTGCTTAGGTTGATCCACTCTTTCCAACAACACTAACCCTGTTCAGTCTGTGAGTGGCTGCCAGTACCCCTTTGCTCAGGGTTGCAGCCTTGCATTATGTTCATTCCAAGCGATACTAACCTGTCTCATTGGGGATGTCACCGGTTTCAACTTGGGTTCGGCAGCTTTCTTCTCCCACATTTTCAACATATCTTTAGCCTTGGATGCCGTACGTTGGACACCACTGCTATTGGAATCGGATCTAGGTTTGTCTTTCTTCTTCTTTGATGAATCCTGTTGGTTCATGATGAGAGGTTAGTAGTGCTGGGTAAGGTACCTAGTAGACTTAGTTTCAAGAATACATAACTCACCTAGTTATTTTTTTTGATATTTTATCTAGTAAATTTACTGGGTAAAATAGGTAAATTTACCTAATTTTCAACTAAGTACCATTTACCTATTATTGAAAACAGGATAAATAATATTTTTAATATAAAAAAGCTCCATCTGATGACTCATGTGAGACAAACAATGTTTTAACCAAATTTTATTTGAATGAGTTCAGACAATGTAGGTTCTGCTTTGTTTTATCTCTGGCATCTTCATGAATAGTTGTGTTGACATCTTTTTCAAAAAAAAGAGATGACATTTCATCACCCAATGCTGAAGTATCAGACTTTTTCTCCACAAACCTTATCCGAATCCACGCCAAGCCAAGCTAGATCAATGTCCGAAGCATCGCTTGCAGCGTCTGATAATATGTACGTTGAATCATCGGTATCAGATTCATCCAACCATGACTTCTGTCCGCCTGAAGAATTTGAAACAAATATTGACTCAGAAAGACGGACAGGGTTACAATTGTTGGAAAGATATGATCCTTTCCTGTTCGACTTAGCTTACCCAAGTTATTACACCCTGTGTTGAATGGTGGGCATGGATAAGCGAGCCAGACTCGCCGGGACTCAAACCTAAGATCTTCAACCTGCAATGTCAACATGTTTAACCACTAGGTCATTGCACCAACACAGTATTACCACTTCAAAGTTGGGCTTACATGTACCTAAATCCCTGGCATGGATAACCGAGCTATTCATTGCTATTCATTTGCATTAACATACTATATCTTTGCACTTTATCATGGCACATTAGGGATATTTTTTGTACAGTTGCTGGTACTTCGTCTTGTAGTAGCTCTCTGATGCTAAGGGGCCGATAGTTGGTTCCTTTTGGGCACTGCTTTCAACCTTGCTCAGATAGAATTCCAATAATGAGAAAAATTTATATCAATTCAAACTAAATATTTTAGAATCTGAATTAAACATTACCTACACTGTAAGATGAATACAGTAAATTTACTGGTCATTTGCAGTAATTGCATATTTCAAAAGTTAAAAAACGCCATGTTGATGAGATTTATGCCAATTATGGGCTGTTGATGGACCACACCTTAGCGGTACGCTCCATCAACACCCCAAGTCAAATTTGAATTTTTTCCAATACCGCCAAGGAAAATTACTGTCAGAGAACAGTGATTATGTAGCATTTTTTTTTACATTGTAACTTCATACAATAAAACTTCGTGAATAAAACTTCAAGGGTGTGGGTGGCTTATTTTCTAATTATAAAAAACCGAATGAGAATATGCAAACCTATTTTGGAATTTTTTTGATATCCACCCCCATCACCGAGCATACCTTGCATTAATTTTTTTCCTGCTGCTCATCATCTTCGTAGAAGAATTAGATTTTGTCGACTTCGGACTTGTAGATTTTGATGCAGATTCGGAGGTTATCGATGATTTTTCAGCTTTTACTGGTGACGATGGCTCGTCTGTCAGGAATGTGAAGTGTGAATCTTCTAAGTTCTTTGGACTTTTCTTTGGTGTCGTTAATTTTTTGTCGGACGAGGACGATGATTTTCGTGAGCTAGATGATTTTTTTCTCGAAGATCTACCAGGTGATTTTGGCTCAGGTGAACTTGGAGTCTTGATTTGTGAGCTTGGAGTCCTAATTGGAGAGTCTGGTGTTCCAATTGGAGAGCTTAGAGTCTTAATTGGAGAGTCTGGTGTTCCAATTGGAGAGCTTGGAGTCTTAATTGAAGAGCCTGGAGTCTTAGTTGGAGAGCTGGGAGTCTCGATTGGAGAGCTGGGAGTCTCGATTGGAGAGCTGGAAGTCTCGATTGGAGAGCTGGGAGTCTCGATTGGAGAGCTGGGAGTCTCAATTGGAGAGCTGGGAGTCTCAATTGGAGAGCTGGGAATCTCGATTGGAGAGCTGGAAGTCTCGATTGGAGAGCTGGGAGTCTCGATTGGAGAGCTGGGAGTCTCAATTGGAGAGCTGGGAGTCTCGATTGGAGAGCTTGGAATCTCGATTGGGGAGCTCGGAGTGTTTGATTCTGCAGAGCTCAAAGCTTCAATTGATGTACTTGGAATCTTAATTGGAGAGCTTGGAGTCCTAATTGGAGAGTTCAGAGTTTCAATTGGAGAACTTGGAGTTTTGATTGGAGAGCTTGGAGTCTTAACTGGCGAGCTCGAAGTCTTAACTGGCGAGCTCGGAGTCTTGCTTGTAGTCTTAACTGGGGAACTTGGGGTCTTGATTGGAGAAGACGATGTTTTTGAGAAAGATTCAACTAAATATTTGACAGGAGATTGCGGGTTTTCAGACTGTGAGTTCGACTGATATTCTTGTGTCTTTGTGGGGGATCTCTGTGATTCTTGTGCTAGCTGTGTATCTGATGGGATGACAAACTTTTCGGGCGGGGAAGAGTCAGTGGGAGGAGATTGTTTGCTAAATGAAGTGAGTACTTCCGTGTCTGATTTTTTGTGAGAATGTTTTCTCCGTGATTTCCGTCGCTTTCTTTCAGATTTAGGACTTTTTTGTGGTGAAAGCGTTCTGCTGACCTCTTGTGGAGAAAATTCTTGTCCTTTGACGGGCGACAAACTTTTGGGACGATCGTCTGTTATGTACAAAACCTCTTCAATATGTAATGACGTCGGTCGATTATTTCCGACGTCAGTTTCCTTTTGCTTTTTCAAATTCTGTGTTTTATCTTTTAGTGAATCTGAAAAAAATGGAATGCTACTAGTTAGAGAACGTAATCTGGTGATCAAAGTCCACCACGTCCTAAACCCCCGCAAATCTCCACATTCTCATTTATTGAAATTCACCCTGAGCAAGGACGGCCAAACAACGGCCACTTATTAGCAATGAGCTACTACTAGACATAGTACCAGAAACTGCATTCTAAATGGAAAACATCTCAAACATAACTGAACCGCCATGGTAAAGTGCAATGAGTGTTAGCTGCCCTGGGTAATGGTAACACCATCTACCACTTCCTTTTCCTTTTTGTCACCTCTTACGAAATGTTCTTAAAGTCTAATTAAAATAATACTTGGATAGGCCCCGGACAAGGGTGCTCCACACAAATGAAAGACAGACTTTACCGCGAAAAACCTCTCGTCAACCCTTTATTTAGTCTAGCCAAACTTTATGAACAGCTACATCATATTTAATCAAGAAAATATAAGAAAAAAATAGTTCAACCAAGCAAGTCTTCTTAACAGGCTCCTTATCATTTATTTGTAATGTGAATTGAAAACAATGTCATTTGCCAAATCGTCGTTTTCATTTCCCTGACTGAGCAAACTAGTCAGAAACTATAAATGACCCTGGTGGCAAACATTCCATATTTGAGTCTAAGATTGTTCCAATAGTTCGGTTTAAACGGTGGGGAAATTCGCTGTTGAAATGTTCCAACATTTCAGCCCTGTAGGTACGGGCTTTAGAATATTCCTAACATACTTCCTGCATGTCGTAAGAGGCGACTAAAAGGAAACAAAGAAGTGACAGTTGATAATCATCACCCAGGTCAGATACCACTAACTGCACTTAACCATGGCGGTTCAGTTTCTTTTGAAATGTTTTCCGTATAAAGTGCAGTTGCTGTTGCTGGTACTGCACCTTTTAGTAACTCTTCGATATTAAGTGACCGTCAGTTCCCTTCAGGCATTGCTTCCGGCCTTGCCCAGTGTGAATTTCAATGATTTTGTGGGCTTGATGGCATACTGGTTAACAAGGTAGCTTGTTAATCCACGCCCATCGCCCCACTCAGGGTGCAATAACTTAAGTAGGATGAACCCAACAGGAAAGATAATATCTTTTCAACAATTCCAACCCTGATCCACTTAAAAAAGTGGCTGTAAAAAATGTTAAATGTTCTGAATATTCTCAAATACGAACGTTCTAAATTACAGAATATTATGAAACACAACTTCTACCTGTCGCAATCTGCTGAACACGTTTCTATCTCAATTCATCACTTACGTCAAATCTCATGACAGAAACTTAAAAGCACCGAAAACATTGAAGACAATCAATTGGCGGGCAAGATTGTTACGTCATAATATTGATTATCTACGCTCAAAATGTTTCTGAGGAAGTCACCGACAAAATCTAAGTTGAAACTTGAGATGTAAAAATTATTCACAATTTTCGACAAAATAGAATTTAAAAGAAATGATGGGTGACTGCACAACTGTTCTGAGCAGATACCACTCATTGCACTCTATCATGATAGTTCAGTTCAGGAGGTTTTCCACTTAGAGTGCAGTTGCTGGCTTGAATCTTATAGTAGCTCTTTGCCATCAAGTGGTCGTTGTTGGTTTCTTTCCAGGTTCTGCTTCCAACTTTGCTCATAACAAAACTTCAATAGAAAAAAGTTGAGACGACCAAAATAAACCTGCTTTCACTGCTTTCATTTCAACTTTTAGTTTGTGCCGTCTTGTCTGAAATCAACGCAACCACTTAGAAAACCCAAAGACAGGAGATATGCGATACTTAATGCAGTAATGATTTCTTTGTTAATCCTTTCTAATAATGGCAATGTTCAAACAATTTCCTAAGTTTTCAAATAGATAAATAAAAAATTTTGAAATTTAATGGAAACTTGTATAAATTCGCAAACTTTCCCCTTTTATTTTTTCCATTGGAATTTACTCTAAGCAATGCCAAAGCAGCTTCCAAAGGGAACCAACCAAGACCACTCAATAGCAAAGAGCTACTAAAAGATGTAGTACCAGCAACTGCACTCTAAACTGGAGGCATCCCAAATGGTACTAAACCCTCATGGTAAAGTGCAATGAGTGGTATCTGTCCTGGGCGATGGTAAACCCATCTACCACTGCTTAGTTTCCTTTTAGTCGCCTCTTACAACACGCAAGTAATATGTTAGGACTATTCTAAGGCCTGTACCTGCAGTATATTACAAAAAAATTCTTCAAAGATGTCTTGTAGGCTTGAGTCACTGATGAGATATTTCAAAATTACCAACAATATAACAATATTCAATACAATATATATATATATATAGTGTATTTTGTCAAATTGGAGTCACTGATGGATCTACCAAGACGCATGCTTGACAGAATAAAATTTCTTGTTATATTGTTGGTAATTTTGAAATATCTCAAAAAGCAGAACTCCGATCCTGACCCTCATTCAACCTAACCTTCCAACATTTAATGCACCTTCTTCTTCAATAACCCTACGCCCGGAAATACAGAAGAACATAAATATACAGAGTCTAGAAATATATTGAAAACCTGTTTGTTTATCAAACCATATTAAATTTTCCAAAAAGAAACTAAACCAGGAAGACTGGAATCGAAACAATGAGATTCAATATTTGATTTGAAAGCATATGTCGGACACGATGGCCTAGTGGTTATTATATTGGCACAGCAGGTTTACGACCTCTGGTTTGAGTCCGATAACCCTACCAATCAACCAAGGGTGTAATTACTTGGCTAAGCCGATTCGCAAAACTCACATCTTTCCAACAACTCTCTCAATTCAACACAACAAATCAAATTCAGTCAAATACGAACAACGACAAATAGAATATTATGTTAATGTTATTCAATTACACTTTGTCAGGATGTAGAGAGGAAATGACTATAAACACAGAGCTTGAATTGTGAATTTTATGTCAAAAACGGCAAAAACATACAAAAAGTGAACAAAGTTAACTTAAAATGAGAAGTAATTCAAAATAAACTCCACATTCAATTTCCAAGTCGTCGAATAAATCAAAATAACCTGTTAACATAAATCATTGTTGGAAAATCTCTAATATCTATTTGAATTTCAGTAAAAAATGTATATAAGTTATGAAATCGTAAGACAATTTTTTTTCGTTGAAATTTCACTTTTATCAAGGCCGGAAGCGGTGTTTAATAGGAACCAACTAACGACCACTTAACACCTAGGAGCTACTACAAGAAGAAGTACTACCAAGTGCACTTTGAGTAAAGTGCAGTGAATTGTATCTGCCCTGGGCAACGAAGAAACCATACTAACTATACATATCAGTGAATCCTAATTCAACACAACACAGTCTGCAAAATTCTGATAAAACATGTTTTGCCAAGCATGAACCAGTGATGGATCTTGCCGATGAGGCACTGTCCATCTGTGGCTCATACCTGACAAATAATATATTTGATTGTTCATGACCCTCCGATACTAATCGGCACCAATTCCAATTACAAAATCTCTCCTTTCCCGCTTTT
Organism: Styela plicata; assembly: GCA_963675895.2. NCBI lineage: Eukaryota > Metazoa > Chordata > Ascidiacea > Stolidobranchia > Styelidae > Styela > Styela plicata. The sequence continues at coordinate 1,560,174 of OZ023149.1, forward strand.
TTAATTCAAAAACTAACTCAATACCTCGCGACAATGAGTGACATTGGACTATAAACATTGATGACATCACAATTCATGGCATTAATTATTCATTGTTGCCTCACAATGATCAATATAGAGAGAACAACCAACTAGACTCTGAAACGCTCTCAATATTCGCCTACGCGCCTGCACTATTCTTTAGATTAATCTTTTCTGAAGAAAATAGAATATATTCTAATGAAATCTTTAAATTTCAATAAAAATCAAATTCATATTCCTGTGGAATGAGAATATGTTTTTGTAAATATGCTAACAACCCTGGATCCGTGTGTGAGAGAATTCACAAGGATACACGATTGAGATAATATCAAGCTATTATACAAAAATATCATGTTCTCATTCCACAGAAATATAAGTTTATTGTAAGCTCTCGTTAGAACATAGTCTAACTTGTTCAGACAAGATTAAAGTGATCTTAAATCTTGTCTGCAATAGTTAGACTATGTTCTACCAAAAGCTTACAATAAACCTATATTATTGTGGGATGAGAATGTAATATTTTGTAATTCTCACCATTCTGCCCAAAATCTAATATTTTGAATCAATTTAGTACGTCCAAAACACCTGATTAAATCCGATTTTTTTTTTACCATCACCCAGGGCCTATAACGATCGTTGCAGCTAAGTACTGTTTGGAATGTTTTCAGCACTATATCTTGTAGAAGCTCTTTGCTATTAATTGGCCATTAATTGGTTTCTTTTCGATGCTGCTTCCATCTTTTGAGTGAATTTCAACAAAAAAAAATCATGATTTTGCTGATCATCAGATAAATCAATAACTTTCTAATCGAGTAACTAATATTATTTCAACTGAATGCTGCTCAAGTTATATCAGAGAATAATTATTAATATTATTTATGTGGTTGAACCTTTATGACCGTAATATTAATGACTGTTTGATACTAAAGTGTGAAAAGGTTGTAATCTAATAAATATTTCGCAATCATTGTCTTGCAAGCGTGGATCACTTTTCAATTAGTGTGAGGTGTTATCCCATCGTCCAGGACCAAACTTCAATAAAAACTTCCTGTATATGTTAAATCTGAATCTTTGCTATTCAAAATAAAAAAGTACTTTTGCCAAGCATGTGCCATAGATGGGCCAACACTCAGAGATGTTCTATCTATGAGTCATGGTTGACAAAAGCAATTCAGATAAAAATTTTCTGACTGTATACCATGTCCACCCCACTGCACTTTACCTTGATGATTCTGTTCTGTTGGGATGCTTTCCTTTTAAAGTGCAGTTGTTGGTACAACATTTTTTGGTAGCTCTTCGCTGTGGTGTGGCCGTTGGTTGGTTCCTTCTGGTCTTGCTCAAACGGCTGTATAAATGCTATTCCCAACTCTGCTATTCCCAACTCTGCTGCAGATATAAATGTCAAATCACAAACTGTCTTCCTGTGTACGTAATGCCAGACTGAAACAATGTCAGCTACTCAGAACCCGAAGGAAATGGGTCACGTCAGGATTTAGAAAATTCAACTTTGTAAATAGGGAATATTTCGTGATATATCTCTTGCTAGGAAAAAAGTTTTTTTAACGTCTGGTACCAACCAAACTGTATAAAATGGTTCAAAAATGCTATTTCATAGCAGTATTGATGGTTTTGAATCATTTTTTTAATCACCCAATAATAACAACATGAATGGTTGAGACACCTGAAGAAAAAATTGATTCAGTCAGCCTGGTTCCAGTGGTAAACCTCAACTCTCTGCTATACCTTGTCCATCCTCTCTCTCTCTCCCTAAGAAATACCAAACACCTTAACAGCAGATACAGATCAGTAACAGCTGTATAATAGAATTCCCCATGGGATCGATACCTTTCTTACTCCTTTTCTCCCTTGCCGGTCCGTTCTTATGGACAAAGATGGGCTTTTGATTGAAATTCTGAATTAATTGAATAAATACGCAGCAGAATCATGATTTAGTTTTATCAAATATTTCATTTTGTCAAGCATGGGTCAAGGATGGATCACAATACAACTGATCAGCAACCGTTATGATTTTTCTTCAATAAAGAGTACTGATTATCTTTGTGTCCAAGCTTGAGCCACAGATAGACCATGTGTCATTGGGATAGTTTATCAGTGGGCCACACAAGACAAAGGTTTTTTACTCCAAATCCACTGAGAATCGCTACCTTTCTATATTCCTTAAATTATGTGATGATTGTGAAACATATTTGTGGCAAAATTGCAATTTATAAAATTCACAAAAAATATATTTACTCATAAAAACACGATCCTAATCATACCTAATAACCACTGATACTTTCATTTCAAGCCCATTTTTATGTTAGTGGTGGATATTCAATTCCTTTTAGGCACTGCTTCCAATTTTTTATTGGTCAGAGTTTCAATAAAAAAAGACGAAATATCACAGAACCAATCGGAAAAGTAGTTCAAAAAGTATATTCTGTTAAGTATGAGTCACTGGTGGATCGTGCAGGTGCGATCCATCAGTGCCTCAATACTTAAATAATTCTAATTGGGGAATATAATTTGAATTTGTGTAAGTGTGAAGTAAGACAATGCATCTCTCTTTAAATAAAAATAGTTAACAAACAAAAAACACATGTTGATCCCGTGGGATGATGGGTCACATAACTACCAATAAATTAATTAATTAATTAAACTTCTCTTCTATCAGACAGTTGATCAGAGATTGATCAGATGGATCAATAGATTCTATGTATATTGGTGATTCGGTTCTAGTTTTCTGATATTTATTGAGACATTTGTCGATACTTTTTGAGCCCTGTAGGTACGGGCTTTAGAATAGTCCTAACATATTTCCTGCGTGTCGTAAAAGGTAACTAAAAGGAAACAAAGAAGTGGTAAATGATTTTACCAACGTCCAGGGCAGATACAACTCACTGCACTCTACTGTAGCGGTTCAATTCCATTTTGGATGTTTCCATTTAAAGTGCAGTTGCTGGTACTGCATCTTTTAGTAGCTGTTTGCTATTAAGTGCTGTTAGTTGGTTTCTTTTAGGCACTGCTTCCGACCTTGGTATAGTGAATATCAATTAAAAGACACTTTGTATTGAGCAGCCCTGTCAGCTCCTCTGCTACTCAGACACTTAAAGAAAATGTATTTCATCAGAGAAAAATTCAAAGAGGCAATATGACGTCTTACTAAAATATCAAACTGCCTCTTCTTGAATGTCCGGCAGCAACCAAACTGTAGGAAAGAATTCAAAATTATCACTGTTGGTACAAAATCGGACGTGTTTTGGACCTTAAATCCATACGATGTAACCAAAAGCATTAAAATAATAAGATATTAATGTGCCTCAAATCCATTTTGATAAGGCAAAATATATTTCCATCTGGTTAAATTTCAATCTTTGTTCAGAGTTTCATCATAGAATTGAAATTCTTACTTTTTACTCATTTTTCCTGTTTATTCAGCAAGTTTTTTCTATGTCAGCAAGACTTAGATAACTTTAAACATCATTTTCTCAAAACAGCAAAATGTGACTCAGAGTTGTCTTATTTAAGTGCAATGATATACATGGCAACTAAAACTCGAAAAAAGCATTAGACAACATCATCTCAACTTCAGCATACTACATTATTGATGATTTACATGTCAGATGACTCATTTGGACCTGACGAAGAACTTCCAAATCATAAGTTAGTCATCGATCTTGCCTCGTATCATTGGGAAATTTAAGATATATTTGTTGGAGGCTAAACAATGATGGATTGCTTGTTACAAATTTAGAACTTTGGAAAAAGAGGCCAAATTAATGGTAAAATCCTGAAAAGCAGGCAACAAAAAACAGTGTATTCAAAAGCAAATGTCGATAAACGCAGAACAAAAATCGAACCAAAGGCACAAAATTTTTTAAAAAATGGGATTTCAGATTGGCTAAGTAAGTGTGTTAAATTACAGTGCACCGAAGGTGTGCAGAAAATTCCTACATAACATTTGAAAATGTTTCAGTCGGCCAAACAACGCTAATGATTGTACCAATTATGACTCAAAACTACTGAAACCATCAACACTTTCTCATGCAATTGTAGAACTCAGAGACAACACAGGTTTGATAAAAACTGACAAAACAATAAAACGGCTCCTGGAACTCTGGATGAACTTTACGTTCTGACTCCAAATATTATGTCAACTCATAACGAGTAATCGACGGTTTATGGTTGCTACATTGCGTAACATGACTTATGCAACAAGTTATTTTTTTTATTGAAATTCACTCTGAGCAAGGCCGGAAGCAGTGCCTATATGGAACCAACTAACAGCCACATAATAACAAAGAGCTTTTAAAAGATGTAATAGTGGGCGGATGGCTTAGTGGGTCCAGTTCTTTTAATCCATGCCCACCACTCAATCCAGAGTGTAATAACTTGGGTAGGCTATGCCTAAGAGGAAAAGATCATATCTCTCCAGCAATTGTAACCCTGTCCGTCTATAAGTGGCTGCTGTTACAGGGTGATCCAGTCTAAGAAGTGGCTATAGAAAAAATAAAAAAAAAATAAAACAAAAAAAATACCAGTAACTACACTTTAAAGAGAAAACATTACAAAGCAAACGAACCACCATGGTAAAGTGCAGAGAGTATTATCCACCCTGGGCAATACAATTGGTAGGAGCGTTGATATAACTACCAGCTTCATAGGAGTCAGACATTCCACTTTGTACCTTGTGATTTCACATCTACACTTTCCTAGTCCAATCATAAATTCCCAAAATTATAATTTAAATGCAATAATTGATCTATTATCAGCAGTAATTGATCAGGCACTGAAAACATCGCCAGACACCTTATAAATTTAAGTAAATCAGAACGTCACGATGATCAATTTCCTGGAATTTATTTCAAATATAGCTTGTGTGTGCACTTATAGCTTGATAGACTAAAATAAAATGAAAATTTTCTGCTTATGGCAACGGCCATGGTTAGAACACCTGGCTAAATTTAAACACTTATTTTGCTTTTTAGATATTATTAAATTGATTTATTTTGCAGTAAAATCATGATATATGCCAAATTTTACGCCGTAAAATTTGACATAAATCATGATATTTGCTGCAAAATAGGGTCAAATATCAGTAATATCGTCTATCTGAAATGATGAAACAATATTCCATTCAGTCTCAAAGAACATGAGAACATTCAGCTACTACAAAATCAAGTGCCCGCAACTGCACTCTAAACGGAAAACATCCTATGCAAGACTGAACCGACATGGTAAAGTGCAGTGAGTGGTATCTGCCCTGGGGGATGTCCGATCCGAATAGTTAGGTACAAAATTCCAGAATCCTGATTAAAAGCCGTCTCATTTTTTTCCGATTGTTTTTAAATTGGTTCATTTTGCAGTTAAATCGTTATATATGCCAAATTTTACGCTGTAAAATTTGACATAAATCATGATTTTGCTGCCAAATGGTCAAATTATGATAAAAAAATCAGCATTTGCTGTGAAATCATGATAAACACAGAAGTCTATGTTGAACCATCTCTAGGTGATGCGATCCGTCTGTGAGCAGAAATATCTAATCGTGAACTGTCAATATTTTACTCCTCAAATAATGAAACAAATGTTACTTTAATAAAACTCGACTACAAAACTGCGCTTTGGCATCACAAACCACCTGTTTGACGAGTTAAAGCGAAAGCAATCTCCGTGCTTTATCTGGCAACCTTAAAACGTTCCACTGATATTCTAATCCATTGTGAAGTATACTTCTCTTTCACCTCATTGTTCTGAAATGCTGCCTTTATTAGAATTGCAGGAGTTACGAATTTTTCAATACAACCCTAAATTTTCAAAAATTATTGTCATTTTAACAATTTTCAAGCTGTTATCTGGCACCCTTAAAACATTCCGCTGTTGTTCAAATTCAGTGAGTGCCTGTAAAATGCATCACTGTATTACCCCATAGTTTTGAAATCTTGCCATCATTTTGACAAAAAGACTTGGTAAACTTTTCTGATTCCAATATTTAAAGCCACACATAATAATGTTGGTACAGATAATGCTTTCATATAACTTTTAACTCTTCCTTTTACTAAAACGCGCAGTCGACTCAAGACGTCTACAAACAATCAAACAACGTTCCAAAATGAACCTATTCAATCTCCAATACAGGAAGTGATGTCATTTCCTCTCGGCAACGTTTAGTGAGGTCACCGCAAAACGAGCTGTCAAAACATCGATTACTCGTAGTGACAAGTTTTGCAACGACATTTGCATTTTAATATAATTGCAATTCTATGAGAGCAATGTATTCAGATGTACAGTGTGATTGCTGCCAGGGTTATTCATATCTGAATCAAATTCCACAACTGGTATATACAAAACGATATACCGGTAATTGTTTTTCAAAACAATTATATGGTTTTGTATATACCAGTTGTGTTCAATTTGTACATTGTATTTTATTATTTAATTTTTTAAAATACGAGCATTTCCATATCCTAGCATGAGGTTGTCACCAGGTAGACTCAAAGTTCTATCTAATTTGCTCTACAACCGATGAAATACAAACGTGGGCAAATTATCAGGATGAAGTTTTAAAATATTCTCATCTTATCTCAAAGCTAATTTTTTTTTTTAAGTCACTCCTTGTAGTGGATCACTCTGACCAAGGTTGTGTACCAGTGGCGACTTATTGACGAACAGGGTTAAAATTGCTGGAAAGATATGATCTTTTCCCTGTTCGCTAGGCCTACCCAAGTTATTACACCCTCGGTAGAGTGGTGGGCATGGATTAACGAGCCGGACTTGCTGGGACTCAGACCAGAAATATTCAACCTGTGATGCCAATATTTTAACCACACAAACCATTACAAAGACAAGAAATTATTTACAGCGAATCTCTCAATAATAGGGATACCACTTTCAGACATTTTTTTTTTTGAATAAGCTATCGAATCGGATATCAGATCAAGAATGTTTGAATATGATATACACACAATTTTATGGCAGAAATCAACGGCAATTTTTTCACATCATAATGCAAAATTTTCAATTTTTTTATTGGAATTAGCAAGGCCGGAAGCAGTGCCTAAAGGGAACGAACTGACAGCCACCTAATAGCAAAGAGCTAATACAAGATGTAGCACCAACAACTGCACTCTAAATGATAAACATTCCAAATGAAACTAAACTGCCCTAGGAAAGTGCATTGAGTGTTATCTGCTCTGGGTAATGGTAAAATCATCTACCACTTCTTTGCTTCCTTTCAGTCACCTCCTACGACATGCAGGACATACAATAGAAATATTCTAAAGCCCGTACCCACAGGGTTCACATAGAACCTCAGAACAATATTTTAGAAATAATAAGTGCAAACTGAGGCCCGGTCCAACTATAACTTATGCTCAGCGAAATATAATTTCAAATCTCACAAATGAGCATCCGACCCAGATCGTATTAGCATATACAATTGGCAAAGTTAGTGACTTCCTCGCCACACCACAAGGCATTGATCAACCGCTCTTCAGGAAAGTTATTTTAGTTATCGTTGGTCATGATCTGGCTGGGGATAATAAAGTTTATGAAATGACGTAAAATAAGTCACGACACGTTGACACCTGGCATATGTTTGTGCCAATATACCAAGCATCCGATGACATTTGATTGCGGCCTGTTGGTACAAAAATGTGTGAAATTTGATATTTTTTATGTTCCAAACTTCTTTGCTTCCTGTTAGTCGCTCTTTTACGACACGCAGAATATAGGTTAGGGCTATTTTAAAGCCTGTAAGCCCTGTAGATGGAATAGTCCTAAGGTATTTCGTGTGTGTTGTAAAAGGTGACTAAAATAAAGCAAAGAAGTGGTAGATGGTTTTACCATCTCCCAGGGTAGATACCACTCATTGTAATTTACCATGGTGGTTCAGTTTTATTTGGGAAGTTTTTCGTTTAGAGTGCAATACTAAATCTTTTAGTAGCTCTTTCGTATTGAGTGACCAGCAGTTGGTTCCTTCTAGACACTGCTTCTAGCCTTGCTCAGAGAGAAATTCGATAAAAAAAATCATCTGCCCTCAACTATGTCTGAAAGACAGTGGCCAGTGTTATCTGCCAGTGAGAATGAATTCATTCTACAAAAAAATTACAAAAAAAAAAGAAATTAATTAGCACAGTCATTGTCTTCTGAAGTTCCTAGTTATCAGTGTGAAACCGTCCAAATTTTTTATTAGTATGAACGATGGATTCTTGCATGCCATGTCTCTACTTGTGACAAAACGAAGTATCACCATATCAAGAGCGACTACGTGAAAGATCATGTTCTAAACTATAGATTTCTATCCACCAAGCGCAAACGTTTGTTCCAGATGCAATTCGACCCTACACCATCCATGTACACACCCTGTATGCCCTGTAGGTACAGGATTTAGAATAGTCGAAACATATTTCCTGCATGACGCAAAGGCGACTAAAAGGAAACAAATAAGTGATAGATAGTTTTACTATCACCCATGGCAGATAGCACTCACTGCACTTTACCATGGTGGTTCAGTTTCAATTTTGAAGTGTTTTCAGTTTATAGTGCAATTGCTGGTACTACATCTTTTAGTAGCTCTTTGCTGTGAAGTGGTCGTTAGTTGGTTCATTTCAGGCACTGCTTCTAACCTAGCTTAGAGTGAATTTCAATAAGCAAATGCCAGTAATATAAACTAAGCTGAGACGAAAGCAGAAACACCATTATTTTTTAAAATTGATATCAAAACTAAAAAGAATTTTTACCAGAATCTTTCTCTTGGGTTTGCTCCTCAACCTTCGGCTCTGCCGCAGATGATCGGTCATTTGATATGATTGGCTGAGAATCAATCTCAACAGACAAACGTTGCAGAACCTGGAAATGAGGAATATGTATATATATTGTACCAGTGTTTGTGAGCAGATATCCAAGAAAGAACAATATTTCATTGCAGTATTGATGATTCTGAACCCTTTTTTACAGCTTAATCGATTTAAGACAATCGAGAAAAGAGACATTCAAATCTTCCAGCAAGAGACATATCATGAAATACTGTTAATACGCTAAATTTTTTCTTGTGGAGCCAATTATCTTCAAGTGCCCGAATACCGAAGTAACTGACATTATTCCAGTATGACAAGTAAATGGCTTTACCCATGGTGGTGATGCAATAAAGTGAGTGAATTTAAGGTGGTTCACTTAAGTGCTGCAGTGGCTTTCTCCACCAACCAAGTCCATGTAAAGCAAAAATCGAAAAAATAGTATCAACTAAAAAAACCTCCAACCCTGATTCAAAACTGGTATCTGCACGAAAGGTTGTGATTCGCCATATTCTCAGCTTTCCTCTCCCTCTGGATAAAGCAAAATCCTATTCTATCAACGCACCTGGATGGCATCTTCTGGGTTGAAGGTTTTGTGCTCATCAACCTTAGCATACCCCTCCTCCGGTTTGATTTGTTCATTGTGTGATGAGGTGTCAGACACAGCCCGTGCATACCCCTTGTCTTCTATGATTGATGATTTTTGGTCTCGCTCTAGTGATTTTTGGTCTTGCTTCAGTGATTTTTGGTCTCGCTTCGATGATTTTTTATGCTTCAGTGATTTGTCTAGCTTCAGTGATTTGTCATGCTTTAATGGTTCATTATTGGATGAGTTTTGATTAAAATTAAATGATATTTGGTCTGCTTTTGGGGAGGAAACATCCGAATTGTCTGTTTGCTGAAAAGTAGGACTGGTTTCTATGACAACAACTTCCTGCTCTTTGTAAGAATGAGAACGTTGCTCAGTACTGCCATCTGGAGATTGATTTTTACGACGGCTCCGTCTGCTTTTCTTAGTATTTGTTGGTTGCTCCACTGGTATCTCAGGAAGTTTTCTTCGTGCTCTGGTGCCAGGTGCTGGCTCCGGAGAAGGTGGAGGACCGTCTGAAGGAAAAGAAAATCAATTGCTTGTGTGGAAAAGTGAAGGTCACGCTGATCACCTATGAGGTGTGATCTTATTTACCAGTGTTAATGGCAACACCACATGGCCCCTTACCCCTACATTTAAGAGTATCCTACTGACACCGGTGTCAATGTTTGCGTCAAATGAATCTCTGCTATGCATCTCTGAATGTCATGACAAGTTCGTCATACGATGTTCGAATCCTGTGAGGGATGATGATTATAAGCGAGAGGTCTGAATTCGAATCAGATCCGAATAATCTGTGCAAATCGGATCGACTCATAAATTTCATGTAAATAACAAATATCTTATTTTTACTATTACAACTTGTCTCCTTTGTGAAAATTAGGATATTTATAGTTTATAGTGTATTTTCAATTCACACTAAGAGCAGAATTTTCGTATTTTAACGACAAAATATGATAGATTTTAGTCAAATTTGACCAAATCGATTTTATTATCATTTAGTAAGATTTTGTTCCCTGAACGATTCCCAATTGGTTCTAATCACCGAATAAAATAACCCAGCTCTAGTCGTGGTTCACCATAAGATTAAGCTGAATTCTTGGCTTTCCTCTCCCGCAGGATAAAATGAAATTCTATCCTTATTTCAATTTCAGTCGGAAAAGTTCTGTACAAACATGTTTTATTAAGTATGAGTCACTGATGGATCGCGCATTCGTGGCACGGTCTATCTGTGGCTCATGCTTGGCAAAATGAAATTTCTGATTTCAATAGGTTAAAGGTCAATACATAACACAAACCTTCAAGGTCAAATAAAGCGACAACTTCTTCAACTGAGACGGGTCTCGGATCCCCAGGTTGATATTCACTGTCATCTGGTGGTGAGATCAATAACTCTGCTTCTGAAATTTTAGTAAATAATTAAGCAGGAGCAAAAACGAACGAGAACAAGTTATGCATTGAACCTCAGTCTAAGCAAGGCCAGAAGCTATGCCTAAAAGGAACTAACGGCCACTCAATAGCAAAGATCTGCAATGAGATGTAGTACCAGCAACTGCACTCAAAGCGGAAAACATTCCAAATGGAACTGAACCGCCATGGTAAAATGCAGTGAGTGGTATCTATCCCGGGCGATAGAAAAACCATCTACCACAATATTAGGCACTGATTCTGGCCTTGCTTTGAGCGAATTTTAAGAAGAAAAAAATAGTAGTGATGAAGGTTCCAGGAAAAAGACGCACAATTTTCGTAATATTGTAAATATTCTGATATCCTTTCTTTCTCATATATTGTGCAACTATATTGATATTTATACATCTTCCAACCATGTGTCACTGATAGATTATCTTGCCACAGAGTAGTGGTTTATCTGTGGCGCATGCTTGTGCTTTTACTTGATGATTTTGTACCAATATATTTATTTCTGTTTTTAATGTATATTTATGTGAGGTCACTGGTCATTGTTTTCCGTGCTTTATCTGTTTGTGTATGCCAGCATTGTAATTTTTTTTTTGTAGGTTTTAGTTTAAGGCTTGTGGGCATGTTTTCAAACTTCCTCTGAGATTTTGTCCTCTCACATCCTTTTTCTCAAGTGTGGATCTACAATTTCAATATGATTTTTATTACTATCGCCACGTCGAGAAGGTCGAAATAAATAAATCTGTCTGATTATATTGCACTGATCTCATACTAACCCTCTTCACTGAGGACATGCTCCTTTACAACGACGTTCATTTTTCCTTCTGCAGGGGTCATGACCTCTGTTACCATGGTTACTTCTAACCCATCGCCTTCTAGTGGACTTTTTGTAACAGATACTTTCCGTGTTGAAGGTTCTTCTGTGAAAAATTAAAAGTTTCGTTATTTTCCTTATACAGGTGCAATTGGGGCTGGATAATTCACACAATTTGAAGCAAAAACTATTCGGATCAATCACAGATCGATCATAGGAATGAAAAGATGTAAAATAAAATACATTTAACATATTTTGAAGAAAAATTCTTTGTCAAACCTATTTGTGATCTAAAAGATCAAGCGTGAATTCACTGGCATCACGGTTTTAGTAACAAGAATGAATTGTAAAGAAAAAGGAAGATTAAAGAACTATTGATTAAAGAAAAAAAAAAACGAATCCTAATTTAAATGATTCGATTTTTCCAAGCTCTGGGTGTAAATAATCGATTCGATTCAGGAAAATTATTCGATTCTGAAACCGATATGGCTTAGCTTAATTTTAACACATTTCTGTGTCTCAAATGTGTAGGTTTCTAACAGATCAATTATATAAAGAATTTTACAGGACAGATATGGAATTGTGCTCATGTTTAATTTCATGTCCTTACTGTGTCCATATCGACCCCTCCATCGCCCTCTCTTTCACCCCCCAAAGAGACTTATTTGTCTTGACCCAATGTCGCTCATTATAATTGTCCGAAAGATATTAGTTTTAATCTGCGATATTCAGATCATAAATTATTCAATTTTTTTGCAACTATTCAACAATTCTAGATTTTATCAACAATAATTCTTTTTACAAAATGTGTTGATAAAAGAAAGTTTTTGTTTATTTATCATATGACCACTGATTCAATCCTCGATCCAATGCGGGGAAATATACGATCCGATTCTGAAACCAAAAGATTTCTCCCCCCCCCCCCCCCCCCCCTCTTAACAAACTTAACACAATACTCGTGGTTCATGCTTCACTAAGTAAAACTGTTCACTGCACTTTTCACATCAAACCATCAAACGTACCAAATGACGATGTCTTCTGCAACTCTGCAGTTTTCGATTTATTTGGAGTTTTTCTACTGTGATCTATCGATTGTGATCGAGCTTTGCTGAAAAATAAAATAAATGATATTTAATTAACGGCGTAAATGATTTATCCACTACTGAGAGCAGATACTACTCACTGTACTCTATTATAGAAATTCAGGACTGTTTGAAATGTTTGGGTCAAACTTGTGAAGTTATTATCATGACTTCAGATTATCCAAATTACTGCTTTTTCAAGACATTCACAATCAATTATGCAGGAAAAACATGATTCTCCCACATGATCTGGGGGAACGTGGACTAACTACGTATCCTTCCTCTGTGACTTTGTGTTTGTGGATCCGTATGCAGTACATGCAAGGATATAGTAACAAGAGTAACTAGAGAAGTCCTAAGTCTTGCTTCTCACTTACACAAATTTATTTTCATAACGTTTCATCTGACAAAAGTCAGACTTCTTAAGACAAGTATTTTAAAAAATGTGATGAAGATTCGGGCTTACAAAGAAATGCAAAGAAATTTTATTATATCTTTTTTATTTCCTGTGAACCTATCAGGGGGGTTGGAACGAACTTTTAATAAACATTTTAAAATTTGGCACCAAGTAATTCTATCTGTAATGATTCTAATTGCTCAACCGGCGATGTGCCAATGATTTTCTATTTCCAACGTTTCGAATGGAATTACTGCCTTGATGAAGATTGTCTGTATACCCACCCAGTCGAATCGTTGGCAAACATAGAACATTGTTTGCACATCATCGGTTGAGCAATTAGAATCACTATAAATATCCCTGGTGGCAATCACTCCATCTTAATTCTATCTCTTATTGCAAGGACGGCTGTTATCTTTCATTCCACGACAGGGTATAACTTACCTGGCCGGACTAGAAGGCTTTGTTGGTGATGTTGTGATCCCACCTGATGTTTGAGACGAACTACGGATTCGGTTCTTGTGCCGCTCAAGTGCTTGCTGTGCTCTGTGTACCAGAAAAAAATATTTCGTTAAATTATATCCTACATTTATTTAAGGTTCTTTTTCAAGTGAATCACCCTGAGAAAGATCCAGACCAGCACCCAGGGTGTTGCAATCTGGGTAGGTCAAACAAACAAGGCCACAATAAATTGGAGGTTATCTTATCGATGCATTGTGTTGGTGTCGGGTAACAATACGAAGACGGCAACACATGAATGCATCGCTTTGCGTTAATCTTATCCACATGCCCACAAAGTACAAAAGTACGAATCAAAACAAGCATTCTTTGCTGCATTAGAAAACGTAACTAATTTCATGCGGGTCATTGTGCTAGCATAATACACCAAGGATAGAAGAAAATAAGCGGTATTTAAACCTGGAAAAAACGCAACCTACACAAGCGTGTATTGCCGCCTTTAAACCCAAGATCTTCAACCTGCAATGACAACTTGTCAACCACTCGGCAGTGCCTGACAACAAAAGGTACAGATTGATATCAGGTGCACAAGTCACATAATAGTTGAAGATCTTGGGTTCAAGCATATGATATGATTTCATTTTTATCCTACGGGGGAAAAAAGCCGAGAATGGCTTGGCTATGGCTAATTACTTTTTGAGTAGGCCAAACTCGCAGAATGCCCGCTACTCTGCTGCTCAGATACCGAAAGAAAATTAGTTTCTTCAGAAGAAAAATTGATCAAATGGGTGACATTTCACAATACCTCTGTCGGTAGAAGAGTAATAGGGCTACAATACACGCGGAGTTGTCTAACTGATGCGTTGCATTACGTTTCAGGTATCAAAATATAAACAGCATGCCTACAAAACACAAACGTACGCTACGAAACGAGCACTCTTCGTCAGCTTGCATAGCAAACTTCTGTTTCATTGGAAATCGTAAGGAAACGCACGCAGAGCATTGCGCTTGCGTAAAGCACTAAGGTTAGAAGAAAATAAACGGTATCTGAATCTGGAAAAAACGCAACCTATGCAAATGTGTAGTGCGGCCTTTAGAGTGTTTTGTAGCAACACAACTGTATAAAAAGATTCAAAATCATCAATACTGCTATGAAATAGCAGTGTTGATGATTTTGAAGCTTTCTTGTCTCTCCAAAGAAAATGACATGAACATTTCAGACACTCGAAGAGAAGCCAGATTCTGCCACTGGGCTTGACCAAACTGAAAAAAGGGAGCTCGGTTTAGACAGTAAGCAGAATAAGCTTAGGGCTCTAAACAGCTCGCCGTCCTTCCTGAGGCAAGTTTCGTACGCCAGCAAAGTTCAAAGTTCAAAAGTTTCATGAAAATAAAAACCAATTCACCTTGACAGTCCTTTCGTTGAACTAGTACTAGATCCAGAATCAGATATCGAAGTTTTACTTGAGCTGGCTGAAGACGGCCGTGAAGTGACTGGAAAATTAAAATGATAAGGTTAGTAGATAGGATAGAATTTCATATTCGTCTTACGAAATAGAAAAATGAGAATATGACTTAAGGATATGGCAAACCGCCATCTCTTATGCAGATACATAACAAATTGCTGATTTTTCTAAAGTATCCACAGGGTTAGTGGAGGAAGCAGTAACCAGTGGTTACGCAAAGCAACATATGCAAGCTAGATGTCGAGGAAGACAGCGATGCTCATCTTATCTAATACTTATACAGACTGGGTTAGCAACAAGACCACCCTGAGCAAAGCTTTATATCAGGCAATTTGGTCACAACTATGTATAGGAATAGCCAAAATTGAATATCTCTCGGTTTGAAGCGAATAATTTTCCTGAATTGAATCGAATATTCAAATCAAAATCATATAATAAACAAACAATGACATTTTTTATCCGCTCATAATTTGAGTGGAATATCAGACTTATTTTCGAACAAATATAAAATTTTCCTTTTGTTGATTTCGAATTGCAACAAAAATCGAATAATTAATGATCCGAATATTCCAAATCGAATCGAATATTTTGGACCTCCCCAGCTATTTTTTTCATTGAAATTCACTCTAAGCAAGGCCAGAAGGAGCTTCCAAAGAAAACCTACCAACGGCCACTCAATAGCGAAGAGTTACTAAAAGATGTAGTACCAGCAACTGCACTCTGAACAAAAAAATCATCTCAAACTGAACTGGACTGTCATGGTAAAGTGCAGTGAGTGGTATCTGCCCTGGGCAGAGGAAAACCATCTACCACTTCTTAATTTAAAGATGACTTTTTCAATTCCCCCAGTATATTACAGTTATTGCATCTAAAATAGGAAACCTGAATGGAACACAACCAGTTCATTATTCTGATGAAGCTCTTGTTTAGTTTTTGGAATAACACAACAATATTAAATTTGGTCGACTAAGAAAGAGCTAAAATCAACCAAGTTATAAGTTTTGTCAATTTTGATCCACTGATAAATTGTGCCATGCCTGGCCCAGAATATGAGAATCTTTGTCTCTACGCGGCTGACTGGAACTTCGTGAAAAAGATTCAAAAGCAACGTCTTTATTGACATTGCTGTCTCGAACCACTTTTCAAAAGATAGATGTTTATCTTTTTCTATTTGTTGTCCCTTCATGCACATAAAATGGGACTAATTCGTTGACGCGATTGCCTGTTGTTCAAACATGTTGGCATCGCAGGTTGAAGATCTCGGGTTCAAGCCCCGACTCGCTCATCCATGCCCACCACTCAACCCAGGGATGTAATAACTTGGGTAGGCTAAGCCGAACGGGGAAAGATCATATCTTTCCAGCAATTGTAACCCTGTCCGTCTGTAAGTGGCCGCCGTTACAGGGCCTTGGACAGGGTGATCCACTCTAAGAAACGGCTAAACAAAAAAATAAAAAACAAAAGACTAATATTGAAATACATGCTATACGGATTGAAACAAACGATGCCAGGGAGAGGAAAACTGCAGTTGATAAACTTTCCTGCACGACTCCAAATTCGTCTTTCAAGTACCAACAATATTGAATAATTTAATATAAATCAGAATTTTCTATTTGAACTTACTTTTTCCTTTGCTTTCTGATCTTGGTCTGTTTGGAGAAGGTGTTTTTCTATGAAAAAAAAAATCATAAATAGCGGGTTGAGTTTTGGATTTTTATATCATTAAACGTCTGCTACGCATATCTGATGTTCTCAGTTCGAATCCCAGATCGGATGATTATATTAGGGAGGATTGCTGAACTCAGGACTAACGTACCTGATGTTTCAAACGTTGCAGAAATCGAATAGAATGATTTAATATAGAGTATTGCAAATCGAATCAAATATTTTGGGCAGCCCAACTAGTGGGTAAGCCACATTATCAACTTTATTCCCCCCGCGGAATAAAATGGAATCCTGAGACCGGTTTAATATTAATATCACCCATATTTAAACACAATCAGTTTGCCCCATTCAAAAAAACTTTGTCAAACTCGGAAGCATAATTTATCAAGCATGGATCACTGATGGATTGCATCGATGAGATGCAGTCCATTTGTGTCCCATGCTCGATAGAATAGGATCTTTGATTGGGTCAGCAATTCTTTCGTTGATGATGATCAATCCCCACTATATCATTAATAAATAATGGAACAAAATAAAATAATAATGGTAATGCAAGGTGCGGACTATAATACATCATGCTCACAGATGCACTAATTTTGTGATATTTACAGCAATAGTCACAAACTCAAGATATGGTCATGGAAGAGTACCAGATTTAGGGCATTCCAATTACAGCAATATCATAGCACATTAATACACCGATCATAAAGATTCAAAATTTAAATCCATTAGGATTCATGTTTGGAGTGCTCAGTTAGCTCAATCGGTCAAGCTTCAGAATACACTTAGAGTCTTGACACAGGTTTGAATCCCGTGGGTGATGATGATTATAAGCGAAAAGTCTGCTGGATACCGCGCCGGTGGTTCAAGAAAGGTCGTGGTTCGCCATATGATTAAGCTGTAATCTCGGCTTTCCTCTCCTGCAGAATTAAAATGATATCCTATCCTAACCTATGTTCAATTGGAGTGATCAGTTCATGCATTCTGTGGGTTGAAAGACATTTTGAGTAAAATTTCTGTCAAATTCGCATATCTTTTGATTGGGAAGAAATGAGTCTTTCACTTTTTTTATTTTCGATATTTTAGAGTATCATCCAGAACAGAAAAATATAATTCGGCAATAAATGAAACTGAATGTGGGCACCAGGCTGACAGGATCTTGTTTTTTTTGGGTGTCTAATACGGTCACAGCACTGCTATATCATACAAGTATTGATGATTTTGAACATTTCATGCAGCATGGTGGTGAAGAGGAGGTGATTGATAACAGATATATATAATATGATATATCTCAGACAGAGATATCATATTATATTTCTCATTCGCTAAATTGTACGTGTGTATGTAATTATTTTGCCTTTCAGCATGTACGATAACAGTAGAAAATATACATTCATATTAAAAAGGTCAAGGAGTATGCTGGGCGTAGGACACAGTGTGCAGCATAGACCCTGTAATCAAAGAAATGAGGGAAAAAGAAAAGAGGAAACTGACACGACATGTGACAAAAGAGAGCAGCTCTTCTATCTAAATTTTGTAATAACGAGTGGCAGAGTTGCTGTTTCCTAATCATAATTTTACTCTGTGATAGATGAATCCTGAGTTCCTTTGCTACTCACTCTTTCAGTGTTGTCGTTGTAGATTGCTTCTCTAACTTTGCAATACTTTCAAGAACTCTTTCTTTCCGAAGAGAACGTCTCATTAATATTGTAGGATCGCTCACCGCTGGCGTACTTCGAGACGGTCTGAAAACATAAATATTTATGCCTCAGAAAATGAGCGGTAGTTTGTTTAGAGATGGATGTCAACGTTCATTGGGTACTTTTAATAGTGCCGTACTTTTAACTACGATGGCAGCCTAGTCTTCACTTAAACTAGTCAAAGTAAAACAAATTTTAAACATCACTAGGTAAATTATTACTAGGTAACCTAGTTTCACTTTCAAAACTAGGTAGGTACCAGTTAAACTAGGTAAACAAATATATTTGTAGATTGAAGTCACCGAATTGTTTATTTGAAAAACATTTTTACAAAGAATTCACCTAGCTTTTCATACTACGTATCTACTTTTTTGGACCAGGTACCTAGTTAATTTTTCTTAAGAGCCCAGTTAAAGTTTAGGTAAATCAGCCTGTTTTATCCAGTCAATTTACTAGAAATTTCAAGGAGAAAACTCAGTAAAAGTTGAACCAGGCGAAATATTTTGAGAATCAACTCAGTAAACTAGGTATGCTAGGTAAACTGAGGGAAAATATTAGCAATGTCATTTATCTCAAACGATGAAACATTATTCTTAAGTAAATATTGAATACCGTTCAAACTAAAGTAGCCCAATGGCAGTCTATAAAAAGCCATTAAATGGTTCAAACAGGTGTGATGTCTACACAGTGATGAACTTCAATGTAAATTATTTATAAATTGAACAAAACCAATAACCATTTATAGCAAGGTGTGGCCGTAAATTAACATTTCAATGAGGTCCTAAAACTTCACGCTATTACTGTGAAAGTTGTCATATTAATTTGTGTGATTTGATCTGAGCTGTGATGGTTTAACATGGTCCAAGGCAGATACCACTTACTGCACTGTACTATAGCGTTTCAGTTACGTATGTAACAAAGCCACAACCGTACCTTAAATTAATATTTGAATTGGACTTTAATGTAATAATTGTGATAGTATGTGCATGTTCCAATGTGTGATGTATGGTTTAACCGTGACCCAGTGCAGATATCACCCAATGTACTCTACTATAGAAGTTCATTTCTGTACAGAGCATAGCCTAATACCATTCCCAGTAGGAGGCTGCGACAGTGAATTAATATTTGAATAAATATTGTAAAAAGTGAGTTAATAACATCAGTAACACAAATAACATGAAGAAGATGATTCCTAAAGTTTAGTCAGCTATCCTGCTATCCACACACCCAAAGAAAATGATGGCGATCAGAAGAAAATTTAACAATCTTCAGTACTTCATTATATGTCTTTTTCTGGAAGATGAAAATGTCTCTTTGAGTGTCCAAAAGCAACAAAACTGTATAAAAAGGTTCAAAATCAATCAATACTGCTATGAAATAGCAGTGTTGGTGATTTTGAAGCTTTTTCCAAACACCTGAAGATTCTATAACTCTAGTGTGTGCATATTCCAATTCCAAATTGTGATAACATGATATGCATATTCCAGGTTGATCTGTTACTCGGACGCCTGAAGAATGTGTGTTCCATCAGAAGAAAATTTAGCATTATTACATGAGCTTCTGCTATAAGATCAAAATGTCTCTTTTGAGTGTCTGGTACTTAACAAACTGTATAATAAGTTTTAAAATCATCAATGCCGCTATGAAATAGCAGTGTTGATGGTTTTGAAGCTTTTTTGTTCGTCCGACAAAAAGGACATGAACTTTTCGAACAGTCGAACAAAACAAGATTCTGCTTCACCGCTCTCTGTGAGACTACAATGGTATTAAAATGAAGAAACATCGTTCAAGAACCACTCACCTGTACGATCTACGAAACGAAGATTGATCACTGGTTGTAGTAGTTGATGATTGACAGTTGCCACTGAAAAAAAATAAAGAAGGTGAATTAACATCAGGGTGGACATCAGGGTGGACCTGACCAAAAATTTGTAATTTAAACAGGGAAGGAAGTTTTAGAGATTTGAATCTGTGTTAGGTCCGATCGATTCTAAGCATTTTAAGAAAATTCGCAATGATAGTAATCCATTTATACCAGGTTCTATCGTTGTTGGACTTTGGAAGCAACATTTTGAAAACTATTAGCCTTTTGGCAATACTTTTTGTCAATTTTATTGTGTCCGGTTGTAATATCAATACTATGCTATTTCGTTCTTGTTCAGTATTCCTAGAATTTAAACAACAAACGTGTTTCCTAGTTTTTTAAACTAATATATATACAGTATCCTATCACATTGTTTTTGGTTTTAGTTTTAATACCATCCCAACCAAGCATCCTGGTGACAGGAGTCTCATAGCGTTCCGAGGACACACGTACACAAGGAAGAAGGATTCACGGTTCATTGTACAAATTGTGTGGTATATGCTTGGATACCTATATTAGACTCTTGTTATGGTATTTAAATATGCTGTGAATCGAATATGCACTGTAAACTATAAATTTTTTGATTTTCACAATGAAGACAAGATGTAATAGTAAAAATGAGATGTTTGCTATTTACACAGAAATTGTAATTCGAAAAAATTATTCAAATCAAAATCGAATACCAAATGATTCGGTTTTGTCCAGCCCTAGTTCTGCTCTGGGCGCAGTTTCTGGTTTTATATTTCATGTAGCCTCATTAGTGGTCGTTAGTTGTCACCTTTCAGGTATAACTTCTGTGGTATATGCTCGGATACCTGTATTAGACTCTTGTTATTGTATTTTATTATGCTGCTCTGAGACTAGGGAGATTCGCTCTCTTTGTTTTACTGACACTGAGAATGGATGCCGATTGCTAATGTTTCTATGATGTTATGAGTCATAATGAAGCTTTTATCTATTTCAATAAAGTGATTTGAATAAACTGTCTTTGACTATTGTTCAATAGACAACAAATTGTAATAAAATAGCGTATCGATTCATGGCGAAATAAAATTACACTTATGAACAAAGATATTCACCTATGTGATCGAACGAACGAAGTCTTTTTATTGTCTTCACTGTCCTTGGTGCGACTCTCAAACTTTGACAAATTATCAAGGAATTTACTCCCAAGTTTCCGCCGTGCGGTCGTGGTCTCAGGTTTAGAAGCTGAAATGTAAAAACATACAGTTTTATCTTGCGGACCCAATAAAAATTTTAGTTGGTCTATCATGATCCACTTGTGCGCCGCGTCTTGGCATGCTGGCCAGCTACTCTGCTACCTGGACACTCAAAGAAATGGTTACGTCAGAAGAAAATATTACCAATAGGTAATGATTCATAATATATTCGTGGCTAGAACTTCTAGTAGAAGAATTAAATGTCTCTTTTCAAGTGTCTAGTAGCAACCAAACTGTATAAAAAGGTTCAAAATCATCAATACTGCTATGAAATAGCAGTGTTGATGGTTTTGAAAATTACTGTCTAACTGAAGAAAATGACATGAACTTCTATTCTATAGAAATCCATACTTTTTTGATGTTGATTTTTATCACTGGGAAAATCAAATCGGATAATATATGAATCACGAATCTAATCAAATACTTTGGACATTCCCACCATCAGGAGAAACCTAATGAATGAGCAATATTGTATGTTGAACCCATGGCTTGTGAGATAAAAGGTCCGTTTTTTGGATTGTCTGGTATGAAAAAAACTGTGAAAAAGGCTCAAAATCATGAATACTGCTATGAGATTTAAATTGAAACCAGTTTCGAAGCTTTAAAACCTTAGTCCAATGTTGAAGTTTATTTTCAACCTTTGAACCTTTTAATTCTGACTATGTTATCTAAATCGATGAGAATCTGAATCCTAAATTGATAATTTTTTCAAAATATTCAGAATTTCTGTCCTATAAATATATTTAATAAATTGTGCGGCAAAATCATGTTTTTGATGTAATTTTATAACTTTACCTTCTTTTTGCTGTTTTCCTTTATTTTCTTTCTCTGTTGATTCAAACTTTGGAGTTTTCTCGATAATATTCACTTTATCATACGTTGGAACTCGCTTTGCTCCACTAGGTGGCTTCTTGTGCGCACTCGAACTGCCATTGGAAGCAGAGAAATCTGAAATATGAAGACATGAGTTTAATTTTAAAACAAAGCTGATCAAGAGATACATCGGGTGTCGTGCAACGAACTATCTATCTTCTCCACTTCTCTTGCTGAGATTAGTCAGTGTGGCGCGATGGCCTGGTCACTAGGCCTTAGTGGTTAAACATGTCGGCATCGGAGGTTGAAGATCTGGAGTTCGAGTCCCGGCCCGGCTCGTTAATCCATGCCCACCACTCAACCCAGAGCGTAATAACTTGGGTAGGCTAAACCGAACAGGAAAAAATCATATCTTTCCAGCAAATGTAACCTCGTCCCTCTATAAGTGGCCACTGTTACTTGGCCTTGGGCAGGGTGATCCACTCAGAATCTTATTCCACATTTTACAAGATTTATTCACCAATCTTTTGCTAGAGCATAGTCTAGCTGCGTCAGGTATTCCTAAGTAAAATAACCACAATATCTGACGAAGCTAGATAAATCTCGTAATATGTGGAATAAGATTCTGTGTTGTTTAGCCGTATCAGGTCACATCCAATAAAAGCAACCTTGTTAAAAACATAATTAACGGCAATGATGTTGGGCTGAGTAGTAGAATATTAGCTGTTCTGATATCCAGATGAGATGGCTTCCATCAAAAGGACAATAACAAGAAATGACACTGCTCAGAACTGGGGCTGTCCAACGTATATCTGATTCAGAATATTCAATTCATAAGTTATTTGATTAAATTTATGCAAAATGATAACTTTAAATTTTTTTCATAAATGAAAAAATCCGAATTACGATTCAAATAATCGATTCGATTTGAGAAAATTATCCCATTCAATTCTGGAATAAAAAAACATTCGATTTTCGCCGCTCCTACTCAGAACCAGTATGTGCACGGGAGGTGATTGTACTGTTAATCTGTCTTCTAATCTTTCCCCTCCAACAAAATTAAACCCAATTTACATAAGTGAGCATTTGTACAATACAATTTAAATCAATTATCCGGACATTTAAAGAGACTTGTGTTACATTGTGTTGAAACCTGATAACCGGATCAATTTAATGAGACTGGATCAAGGAATATTATTCAATCTCCATATTCAATCAAATATTTTTATTTTAAACTCGGAAATTAACTAAATTTAATAAAAAAAAGAACGATTTACGAGTCCAAAGAAAACAATGCAATCACTAAGCATAGGATAAAATGTAAGTTTTATCTTGCAGGAGAGGAAAGCCAAGAATAAGACTTATCCACATGACTAACTGAGATTAGAGTCTGAACGATATCACATTTTTGCAACCGATATCGATACCGATATTTTGACATTTTCGACCACCGATAATCAATACTTTATCTTACGTGGAACTCATTGGAAAATCTCCCATATTTCTAACATTTTGATGCGTTACCAGGCAAGTTTTTGTGGAGGGAATCGAATTTCATCTCATGCAAATAACATCTGCTGGTGATTTCCCCAGGACAAAGCGAAAAATATTGCGCAATTTTGCCATTTGAACAAAAACACGAAATTTTAAAAAAATTGTGCATTTTCATAGGTGGATTTCGGTTCATCAATATTATTGGCCACTTTTGTGATTGGCCGATATATCGGTAAACAGCAAAATTACTGTCGGGCTGTGACTAAGATAATATGTCAGTACATTTGAACTTTTCCAGGGTTTTCCTTTGCTTTTTTTATTAGAGTTCTCTCCAAGCAAAGCCAGAATGGGAGTCCAAATGGAGTCAACTAATGACCACTTAAAGGGACAGGGCTATTACAAGATGTAGCCACTGCAACCAGCGATCGCACTCTAAGCGGAAAACATCTCAAGCAAAACTGAACAAGTATAGTAAAGAAAAGAGTTATATCATCCCTAGGTGATGGCAAGAACCGAAGTGCCAGAATCTTGTTTTTTCCAGGTGTCTGGAGTGTTTATATATTTTCTTTGAGTGACAAAATGCTTCAAATCCATCAATACTGCTATTTCATAGCAGTATTGATGATTTTGAACCTTTTTGTACAGTTTTGTTGTCACCAGATACTCAAGAACATTTTGTTAATCTTCTAGCAAGAGTGACATCATGAGAAAGATCACAGCTGATTAACTAACGTTTCTCTTGACAAGGTCTCGGTTACAGAGTAACTGAACCAAATGAACAGAACCAACATAATTGTTAGGAAACTATATGACAAAAATTTTCACGAACCTGTTTTCTTTTTCTTTTCTGAATCTTTACCAGGAGTTTTGTCTTTTTTCTTTTCTGATGTGGGTTGCTTAGCTGTTTCCTGGGCATTTCTGCAATAAGAAAATAGTAACATCAGTTTTCGAGACATTTTACTCGATTATTCAGAGTCGGCTTAGATGGCAGTTGTTGGTACTGTGTTTTGTATGACATTATGTACTTGAAATGGGCATTTGTGGCCGCGATGGCCTAGTGGTTAAACATGTTTGCATCGCAGGTTGATGATCTCGGGTTCAACTCACGGCGAGTCCGACTCGCTTATCCATGCCCACCCCTCAACCCAGGGTGCACTAACTTGGTCAGGCTGTGCCGAACAGGAAAAGATCATATCTTTCCAGCAATTGTAACCCTGTCCGTCTATAAGTGGCTGCTGTTACAGCGCCTTGGACAGGGTGATCCACTCTAAGAAGTGGCTGGGAAAAAATAATCGATTGTTGTCTGTCCATGTTATATTATTTATCTTCTATCACACGTCCGTTTCCTTTTTTTATTTTCCTTTCATTTTTTTTTTTTGATTAAAGGGCCTATACCGCACACTGTTTTAGACCCATGCGGTCTTGTGCGTACTCTCTGACCTTTTATATAAGAATGTATATTCTCTACTGTTATCATTCATGCTAAAAGGAGAAATAAATACATACATACTTTCCTCGTAGTTGCGAGTAGGGCTGCCCAAACTATTCAATCAGCGATTTGCCAATCATGATTCATTCTATTCAGTTTTTCCAGTGATTTAAAAACAATATATTTGAAAAGTATGCATTCCAGAAAATAGACGTAAAATCTGATGTTTTAATTTTTAAAAAAAAGATCTGTTTGCTTATTTAAAATATATAATATACTATATGAATATATATATATTACATATTAAACCGAAATTCTTTAATTCCTAGTAATCACTAATTATATTCAACAAAAATTTTTGCAAACCTTCGACGCTTTCTCTCCTCTCTTCGTTGCTCGCGAGGTGTCAGTGATACAGTAGTTCCATCGCGAGATGACATGGTGTCAGATCCAAATATTGTCTAAGTTTGAAATATGATATGTGTCCAGTGTTTGTTAACAAATATATTTAATTAACCAATATAATCTATACAATATTCTCTGTAATTGTCTGAAAACAAAAAAATTAATAATAGAAACTTTTCAAGTTGAAATTTAACTGCTTTGTAGATTCATGCAAAAAATCATAGCACTTAACTTTTACAACATCATTTTAGTACATAATACAGAATACAGGTTATAAGCCCAAAGTTTTCTCCACTTTTATAAATGTTCGAAATAATCATAAATCTAATTTTGGGTTGTGATTACATTTCTGGCTTCTCCGGCTAGTTTTGTTTTGCAAACATAATTTTTCTCCAACAACTTTTCCCTTTTGATGCTAATATGCAGGCTATATAACGGAATTAAACTCCCTCACTTCAAAAATATATAACTTCTAAGGTAATGCGTTCTAGGACTAAAGGAACTAAATAACACACAGCCAGCAACGCATACTTGACAAACCGACACTAGTCCTTTCTGCATATCACATTCATCAACCCAAGCTACCTGACCTGCTAACCGCCTGAAACGGCTTTTCTTCTTGAGCAGACAGGGGTGTGTCATTAGGTCGAATTTGGATACTGGGATATGAGAAATGCACCAGACACTTTCATCTGCGATCAAGCAAAACATATTATGTTAAGCCATGTACTGCAGATAGGGGACCATGCCAACTAGAGCGATACACCAGGCCTATACAAATTCGTTAAATGATCTCCCACCGGCCCGCCGAGGGCAGAAATGCAGCTAGCAACAGCACCGGAAGTGCACTTCGTCGCCAACGACGACGGAAAGTGACGACGTGTTCAAGTTCACTGGTGCCTAGTGAACCACAACGAGAAGTCTTTCGATTTTGAAAAAATTTAGAAAAAAAAAGAAAGAGAAAAAAGATATACTAAATATACGGAGTAAAAAAATTTGGTGCGTATTTTGTTTCAAAACAATTCCTATTGTCTGCAAAAGCAATACTGCAATAAGTATATACTGGAAGTGCTTTGAACCATGAACTCACCGCTACAAAGGGCTCGAAATATTTTTAAAATTGGAATTTATTGTCTAAAACTAACTAAACGCTAAATAAGAGCAATAATCACTGCTCGCATTGGCACGCAAAACATTTTGGGACATGAAAGCATGCATATCTTACTGAAAGGCACGATTAGCACCGCGCTGCCAATTATACCGCAGAAAGTCCTTGCCAGCTCAGTTGAGTCCACTCTGTAAATACAATATTTTGTGCGATAACGCTGAGGCGTGGGAATACCGACAACTACAATCTGCAACGTAGACAATTTTTATGTTGTCAAGTATGCGCCACAGATGGATCTCGCCTCGACGGTGCGATCCATCAGTGACCCATGCTTGACAAAAATATAAGCAGCAGGTATCTTCTGATCGGAAAACCAGCAAATCAGCAATAATTTCCTCGAGGAAGTTGTTCATTTGCCATGTTATTGCTGTCGGATTAGCTCAGTCGGTAAAGTGCTACGAACACGCTTTGAGCAACGTTTCAATTACTTATCATAAAACTAAGGAGTGGAAATAGTGTTGAAGTGACTTCGATAAGACCGGATCACAAATTAGATGGAATTACACTGCTTAGTAACAACCAACTGAAATTTAACTCCAATGCCACTGCTCCAAAAAGTTTTTGCGCATTCCAGATGACAAATTTCAGTCTTTGACCTTTTTCTTTTATTCATTTATGAATATTTAAACGATGAATTCTTCCAACTTAAGTTCAAACAAAAGCGTAAAATTTTTTACCAAATTACAGTGCGGTTTGTTACTATGTAGTTACTACAAATCTGACGAATGTCCAAGTCTTAAGACCGTCGTCCAGAGCAAGTATGACTGATCACTTTCATTTGTGTAGAACAATATAAAATGTTTCCGCCACAGCGGCAACTGCAGGCCACATTTTATAAAGCACTCTGCCTCTCTAACTGGCTCATATGTTTCTTCAACGTATAACTTTGGAAACTAAACTTTGGAATTCTCTGCCTCTTGCTGCTTTCTTGATCGGTTTGATCTACAAGGCTTCAAAACTCACGTCAATAAACATCTATAAGGGATGAGGGTTACTTAGTTCCTATTCCTGCCTTTCGTATAGCTCTTTTTGCACTTTAGTGGCTTCAGGAGAATTTTCAAGTTTGATTCGTCTCCTGTAGCCTTGCCCTGAGAAAATTTCAATAAAGAATAAAATAAAATAAAAAAATAACATTACTTAAAGCGAATATCTTTGAAAAATTCCAAATCCTTGTTAAATCCCAAAATATGCCTTTCCAAGGAGCAATCCATAACCTTTCCACCACACCTCCTTTCGATAGAAAACTATCAAACAGATCTCAACATCGTCCGATATTTACTCATATTATCAACAACGCTGTGTGTGGACTCAATCAGCCACGATGAACTGAAGTAAACACACTAATCTAAGTAAATATTGTGACAGCCATTCCAATAGGAACGTTTCAAATAGTCAACTTAATCAAGTCAAGTATGAACCACAGATGGATCGAGTATCGCCGAGAAGAAACGAACTAACGGCCACTCACGTACCAAATTAGTCAAAAGTAGGGCTGGGCAATTCGATTCGGTGATTCGAATCGATTCGAAGTACAGATTATTAGAATCAATTGTGAATCGGTCATAGGAACAAAAGCATGCTAAATGCTTCTATTTTTAAAGACAAAATTTAATCGATTTTGGTCAAATTTAACCAAAGTCGATTGCATTTTGTCATTAAAATGAAAATACATCGCTTCTAAGTCAGTTTATGATAATATTTTTAATTTTGAACTGCATATTATAATGTAGACTATATTAGTAAAAATGAGATATTTGTTATTTTTATAAAGTCAGCGATTTGATTCGATTCGAAAAAATCAGTCGAATCAGATTCCTATTGAAATGATTCGGTTTTGCCCAGCCCTAGTCGAAGGATAATATACCTGTATAGACACTCGACCTATTCTGTTTTTTCATTGAAATTCACTCTGAGCATGGCTGGTAGCAGATCCTAACAGGAACTAACTAGCGGCCACTTAATAGCAGAGAGCTTTAGTATCAGCAACTGCACTTTAAGTGGAAAACATTCCAAACAGAACTGAACCACCATGGTAAGTTGCAGTGAGTGGTATCTCCCCTGGGTGAGGGTTAAACCATCTACTACTTCTTTGCTTTCTTTGAGTCGCCTCTTGCGACACGCATGATACATGTTAGGACTATACTAACGCCCGCACCTACAAGGCAATGCAACATTCGCACGAAACAGGTAAGATCATTATTAGGGGAATTAACACTTGGTCGCTAATTCGGTCTGTTTGCCTTTCTTTCTTTTATAACTCACTGCATTTCAATGTCGCACACTAAGCTTTAATACAGGAATTGGATGCGACCGAAAACGAAGTCCTAGACCGTGGGGAATAGATCATTGAGATTTGGTCTTAAAAGTCAAAAGTAGGGATGCGAAAAACCGAATCATTTGAAATTCGAATCTGTCGGATCGGATTACTAATTCTATGTAAATACCAAATTTTCCAATTTTCCTATTATAACTTGTCCCCATTGTGAAAATAAAGAAATTGATATCTCGTAGTGTATTTTCAATTGACACTAAGGGCAACGATTTTCAAATTTGACCCAAATCGATTGCATTTCGTCGTTAAAAATGAAAATCCTAGTTTCATTTATGAACGATTCACGACTGATTCGAACCAATCGTGCATCGAATCGATTCAAATTACCGAATCGAATTGCCCATCCCTAGCTACACCAACTCTGTGCGTTTAACCTGTGGCATAAGATCTCCTTCTCACAGCTTGTAATTCTTCAAACGTCTCAGTAAACAAACCAAGCCCTTCATCAAATACCATGCGTCACGAATTCAAATACGTTTTAACAGCAAGATATTATGACGCTTCATTTTATTTTGTCAAGCATGAGCCACAGATGGATCGCGCCTTGAAGACGGGGTCCATCTGTGGCTACATGCTTGGCAAGATTGAAATCTGCCTTCATAATAATATCTCCATTGTCGTTTTATGAAGATAAATACTGATTAATTTAGACGATCTCGATGTATTAGGTCCATGAATTTCATAGTTGATTTATTAAATCGGGTTATTATTGGTTTCACTGGCTTCGGTAATTTCTCTTTTTTAAGGACTCATCTCTCTAACAATCTGTTTCCCGATTCGAATGGTATGCTTATCCTTCCACTTCTAATTACGATAACTTAAATCAGATGATGGTACTTTTTTCCTATGGCCACCTTTTTCAGTGGAACGCCTTGATTAAGTCCCTGTACCAGTCGCAACTTATATAGACGAACAGGGTTAGATATTATCTTTCCTGTTCGGCTCGGCCCACCCAAATTATTATACCCTGAGTTGAGTTGCGAGCTGGGATTCACGAGCCGAACTCGCCGGGAATCGAAGCCTAGGTATTCAACATGTTAACCACTGGGCCATCTTGTGCCCTAAGAGGCGAATAAGAGGAAGCAAAGAAGTGGTAGATGGTTTTAGCATCGCCCAGGGCAGATACACATCAACTGTACTTTACCATGCTAGATGATTTTTGTATGGGATGTTTTCCGCCTTGCTTAAAGCGAACAGGTGAAGGGATCTGTTTTTTGGCGGCGGGCGGTGTCAAATATGGGGGGCATATTGGGAGTGAAGGAAATAATTTCTCAAAAAACGCAGGAATGAAAGAAGATTAAAGTATTTTCATCCTTAAAATATATTTATTGACACGAGTTTTAACGTCATTTAGGTCAATACAATCGTGAAAGCGATATTGGGGTGATGAAATCCAAAGTTTAAAAGTTAGAGTATGCTTGGCCCCTCCCCAGATTTGACAACTTGGCAAGCAAACAATTTTAAAGATGCCAGGTTACGCTGTGACAAAAAATGCAACAAAATCACTGGTCTTTGACCGTAATCTTAATCGGCGGTATTGAAAAAATATTTAAAATGGACTTTTCCGTCCAAATATGGGGCGTTCCATCAACAGCCCGCAATTGGCATACATCTCACCAGCATGGCATTTTTTAACCTTGCAAATATGGAATTACTGTCAATAACTAGTAAATTTACTGTACTTTTGTTACAGTGTATAATAACAAACACCCTAACAAAAGCTGCCTGGTTTTTGTAAACAAAGGGAGGCTTAGAACGACCTTCACCATTTGGTTAAGTTAATGCAAAAAATACAAAGTTCGAGATTTATCGCTGCTTTTGTGACCAAATTTTATCTTAATTAATTTTTTATTAGATTTAGTTTGAGTCACAGTTAGACCCGCATCTTAATGACAATTTCTGCTGGGACGAAATAACGAATGTGAATTATTGAATAATACGTCCCGAAGATTTTTTTCATTAAAATAAACTCCGAGCAAGGCCGGAAGCAACTCCTAAAAGCGACCATCGGACGACCACGCAATAGCAAAGAACTACTAAGGGATGTAGCACCCGCAACTGCACTCTAACTGAAAACCTACTAAACGAAATTCAGCCGCCATGGTATAGTGCAGAGAGTGGTATCTGGCCTAGACAATGGTAAGCCATCTACCCCTTATTTGCTTCCTTTTAGTCGTCTCGTACAACATGCAGGAAATACGTTAGAGCTATCCCAAGGTCCGTACCAACAGGACTAAAATTTCCCCCTGCTACATTGGAAATGAACTTCAGCTGAACATCCATTACAGCGGCAAACATTTTTCAAAATTGAAATAAAATTTTCCAAATAGCTATCAGGTGCTTCTGCCCTCTACTTTTTAGAAAAAACATCCCAACTCCCAGTTGTTCATTGAACAATTACTTTGCTAAATACGCCCTGTAAGGCAATGACCTTACAATTGCGTCGCACAGGTTGTAATATCGTAGAATTAATGTATCAATTTGTATCAGAAATATCTCCCATCGCCCGAGGCTGTAGTGTTCTGTCAAGCATGTTCCACAGATGAATCGCGCCGTGAAGGCGCGGCCCATCTGTGGCTCATGCTTGACAAAATTTAGGTAATCGTTTATTGCCCGAGGGTGGAGTGCTTTGTGCGGTATTGAAATGTTGACGGTAAAAAGTACTTGTAAAGGTACTATGAAAAAGATGCAGAAAAGACAATGGGATTTCGCAGTAATAGCTATTTTTAATTCATATATCTTTTAGGCCGAGAAAGTATCTTATTGAAGAAAGAAATGGAAGCTGAACTACAGCCCCAGTGACCGGAATGACGAAGGTGATACCAAGCTTTGAAATTTGGAAATACATGTGGGTTCGTGATATCCTACCTGAGCGATAGGAGGGATAGCGTTGCCGATTGTCGTTAATGCAGAATACATAGAACGAAACACAAATTTTTTTTATTTAAATAAAATTCACTCTGAAGCGAGTATTGAAGCACTGCTAAAAAGGAACCAATTAACGCCCATTCAATAGCAAAAAGCTACTACAAGATGTAGTATCAGCAATTGCACTCTAAACGGAAAAGGGTCGACGCAACAAACAGTGAACTCAAAAAAAACAAATTCAAAATTAGAAAAATATCAAAACAAAATTCGGATCGTAGGAAAAAAACGTCAAACGTATAGGGCAGATAACACAAACTGCAGATGGTCAGATTGTTGAACAATGGCGGAGCAAAATGTAGCTTGACCCTTGCCCAGGGCAGATACCACTAACTGCACACGGTCGGAATTATTAACATTAAAATGATCGATTGTTGCAAACAATATGTAACTCATGCTTGATATATTTGTTCAGTAAAGTTGAGTGGAGATGCCCGACGAAAAGCACTTGAACTCTGATGAGAACCATTAAAGGCCGTTTTATCAGTGAAGCATCTCGTTGGTTGTAAAAAGTGAAACAGGCGTTGACCCAGTGATTTTTTGTGGTGAAGCACAGAACACAGATGTACTACGTGTCGGCGACGTTGGTTATGTGCAGACAAAAAATTAGGAGTAGGGCTGGGCAAAACCAAATCATATTAAATTCGAATAATATTTTTTGGATCAATAATTTGATGTAAATAAAAATATCCCATTACTTCTATTATAACTTGTCTCCATCCCAAAAGCGAAGAAATTTGTATTTTATAGCGTATTTTCGATTCACACTAAAGGCAACTTTTTCCATATTTAACAAAAAAATATATTGAATCTGGGTAAAATTTGACCAAAATCGATTTCTTCGTTAAAAATGAAAATCCGAACAAATCCTAACCTTCATTTAACAAGTTCTAGTTCCTATGGATGATTCACGATTGGTTCGAATAAATCGATTCGATCGAATCGAATAGTCGAACCAGAAGTCATATAATGAACAAGCCCAGACATCTTTTCAACAACTTATAATTTACATGAAAATTCCCACTTTTTTATAAAAAAAAATTAAAATTATCATTTTGTTGATTTCGAATCGTTGCAGAAATCGAATCGAATAATTTATGATTCGAATATTTCGAATCAAATCGAATATTTTAGACAGATCTAATGATGACGTCATAATTACCCATAAAAATTTCGACCCTTCCCTATTTTTTCTTATTCACACCACGCATATGGGTATCGCACAAAACAAGTTCCTCATAAATAAATAAACTTAACACTGGCGCCTCCCAAAAGCTTCGAGCGACTAATTAAGTCCAATTAGTCCGAAGAAATTAAATGTTAATAAGCAGTGTCGTACAGGATGTTAAGTACAAATTACCAGTTACGACCTCACTCGGAAAAATTTTGTAAAATTGATTTTGCCAAGCATGGGCCACTGATGGATCGCGCCATGAGGGCGCGGTCCATCAGTGGCCCATGCTTGACAAAGTAAAACTATTAATGACTGCTTTGTGTGAAATAATAGAACGATAGCACAGAATACAACTGTTTACAGGTATAATTGTCGCTTAGAGGTTTCAAAATGCGGTATTCACGGTTTTGCCCAGGGCAGATACAACTTAATGTCAGTTCAGTTATATTTACTTATTGGAGGTTTTTAAAATGCGGTAAAAAACTTTCGATTTTGCCCAGGGCAGATACCACTCACTACTAGTTCAGGTATAAGTGCTGCCCTAAGGGAATCAAATGTGGTGATGAATCCTCGGTTCCACCCAGGGCAGATACCACTTATATTGATACAAAACAATAAAATAGAATTTTTCAGCCAATTATGGATTGTTGATGAAACGCGTCGCACATACACATGACGGTTTCAAAATATACAATAACTGTAAATTGTTATTAAATTTACTTAACTTTTGTCACAATATATTGAGTATCCTCCGACATTTCTTATCATATGCATTCGCTCAAATAACAATAAATAATTCAAAAACCTCCAGTACATGTCACGACTTCCACCACATCCTGTGCGGAGCATAATATGATATTCCAGACAGAATAAGTGGTCAAGCCGGTTCAAACGCGTTCATATCGCCTTGATAGTTTAAGGTTAATAGTTCGATGTTTGACCGCGCCACCACTGAATGGGCTCAACATCGATGTGCTTCTTGAACAGTTGGAACATACCCAGCCACTGCAAAACCCAATGCCTTATATGTGTAATCACTATAAGGCCAATGCGCTCGCAACAAGAAACGCAAAGGTCGGTTCCCGATATACACTGTAACAAAAAATGCAATAAATCACTGGTCTTTGACAGTAATTTTACTTGGCGGTATTGGAAAAATTCAAAATTGACTTTCTTGTCCAAGTATGAGGTGTTGATGGAACGCACCGCGAAGGTGCGGTTCACCAACAGCCCATAATTGGCATAAATTTCAGCTACATGGCGTTCTTATTAACTTTGGAAATATGGAATTACTGTGAACGACCAGTAAATTTACTGTACTTTTGT
This sequence comes from Styela plicata, assembly GCA_963675895.2. NCBI lineage: Eukaryota > Metazoa > Chordata > Ascidiacea > Stolidobranchia > Styelidae > Styela > Styela plicata. Next base: position 1,594,725 of record OZ023149.1, read on the forward strand.
TACAGTATAGTTGTTGTACTTGCATGTTTAATATGAGTGGAGCCCCTTCAATGGTCTGTTGCGACCTGATATGCTATAAAGAAACTAATTTTCAGCATTTTGTTGGGCTTGCCGCACCCATTATGGCGTCATATTTGACGTCATTTTTTCTCAAATTTGCAACTTTATCATTGTCACAAATGCGCCACTGAATGGCTGTATTGGCTTCTCTATCCCCATATTCCCCTCAACAAATAATTCGAATCCCACACATTAAAAGATCGGTTTTCGGAGATAATCATTGATGAATGCTGCACTCTTAATTACTCGGGAAAATGCATTTTTGGATACGAGACATTGAAGCGTAGATGGACCGTGGTGTACAATCCATCAATGACCCATTAGACCTGCAAATTTTCCATTTCGGGCGTTGGTTTTGAAATTTTCAAGTTGAATTATGAAATGTTTTTTACAGTGTCGGAAGATGACACCTTATATAGTGATGTCATAAACCACTAATTGTGACTCAATAATGCCCTGGGGAATTACATCGTGAGTTCACAATGAATAAGAATATAGGTTTCAAGTTCTAAATTAAATGTAACGAAATTAAATCATAAAATTAGAAAATCGATGTCAATTTCTCATTTACCACTAGAATTTTTTTTTTGTCAAGCATGAGTCACTGATGGATCGCGCCTCGTCGGCGCGATCCATCAGTAACACATTCTTGAAAAAACATGCTTGAAAACAATACTTTTCAGCCTGGTATTTTTTCATTGAAATTCACTCTAAGCAAGGCCGGGAGCAGTGCCTAAAAGGACCCACTAACGGCCACTCAATAGCAAAGACCTACAGCAATATTTATGCCAGAAACTGGATTCTAAACTCGATAAAATCAATTTGATAAAATTCAATTAAGAGCCGAAATTTTTATCATATTAACGAGAACTTAAGAATTTTAAAATATATGTAAGTAAGAACCATGCCCACGCACAGGAAAAAGAGTAAAAATGTTGAGCCGAAACCTTCGCCCCGGATTTGTAACTGGTGTCTGTACGAGAAGTAGTGGTAGTTCGCCATATGGTTAAGCCGTATTCTTCTTCCCTCTCCCGCAGGATTAAAATGAATTCCTGTCCTAATTTTTAACTTCTCCGTTGCAAATCATGCATTCTGCAAACTCTCGTCTTGTCACAAAGTACTACATCTATCACTTAAAACCGGCTAACTCGACTAAAATCTTAATTGTATCTAACAACCGTTAAAAAATCGCAAACTCAATTTTTTACTAAGATATGTGCCTGAGGAATATATATCCAAGTATGAGACATTGATGGATCGCGGCGCCGAGTAGCTCTTCTCGTATATAAATGATTTTAAAAAACCTTCACGTGGAAAATAATCTCTTGCAAACTTACACTGAGCGAGTTCTAATTAGCTCAACGAATTGATTTCTGCTTTACTTCAATTGTAGCTCGGGCTGGTCAATTCCATTCGGTGATTCGAATCGATTCGAAGCACAATTTATTCGAATAAATAGTGAATCGTTCATAGGAACAAAAACTTGCTTAGAAAACTAGAATTTTGTTTTTAACGAGAAAATGCAATCGATTTTGGTCAAATTTGACCAAAATCGATTATATTTTGTCGTTAAAATAGGAAAATTGTTGCCCTTAGACACTGAGTATGAATTGAAAATTTACAAAAAACTATAAAGCTTATAATGAGGACGATCTGTAATACTAAAAAAATGGGATATTTGATATTTTCATGGAATTAGTGATTCGATCTGATTCGAATTCTAAATGATTCGGTTTTGCCCAGCCCTAATTGTAGGTACCACGGTATATAAAGCCAAACTGTCACCAAATCTTACAGGAGGAAAACCTTAAAAACGCTACAATTCAATCAGACCAAAATGTGTGGCAAGAAATCCGGCAAGTATGAGCCACTGATGGATCACGCCGCTTAGGCGTGGTCCATCGGTGGCTCATACTTGAGAAAAAGGATTCATACATCGATTGTGGCGAATTGGAAAAGTTAACAAAGTTAACAAAAATACAATGGTCTCGCATGATTAAGTTACAGGAACTCTAAACTTAGACAAAGTATTTGGGCTGTTAACGATATTCGGTAAATTAACTATTATTTTAGCATAAATACTTGCGACAAAAATTCAAACGTGTTTTTTGATTGAATCATAAAAGTCCTGTTTCCGAGTATTTGAGATAGAAATTGAAAGGGTTTATACTGGTAATTATGACGTCATTAAGGTCAGTAGCTGGTCCAAAAATTTACAGTGGGGAGGCATGATTCAAATTGTCAAATTCACAACGTTATAATGAGCCCCGCAGGCGGAGTATTTTTGACCAATAAATACAATTTAACTGCCGAATAAATAAAATCGTAGCAATAACACAGAAGAAGCGAATTTTTTTGTATGTGCCACGCTCTCCTCGACGAAAAAAATCGTCACAATCTTAATTTGAAAAATTTGTTCAAAATTCAACTCCCCTCTCTTTTCAAGGTTCTGAATACACCACTGTCTACACTGTACATTAAGCAAGTAACAGGCGTTCAACAAACAAAGACTTTTACCTTTGATCTTCAAAATATTCTTCGAGGGCTCAGCTGTCTTCTTTATACATTATATTATTGTGACGAGACAAAACAAAATATCGACTCTTCTAGACGTAACAATAGAAAGTCAAAATAACATTGTTATTGAATAATATACCGATCAATACGTCGACAATTGCTTTCGTTTTCATTTATGATGAATAATGTATTATCCTACATTATACTATGACGTCACATGCGCAGATGATACATAACGGTTATGTCTTCACAATGCACCTGTTATCCGTCCCTTGAGGCAAATTATACGGTCTGTAAGAAGAGAAAGTAATTTATATGGAGATGGAATAAATTATTTACTAAATTGTCAAGCATGGGACACTGATGGATCGAGCCGCTGGGGCGCGGTTCATCTGTGCCCCTGCTTAACTGATATAATTGTTAGAATCGCATATTAATAGGTTTTTTGCTTAAATTTAAAATAGACCTTGAGCACGCAGGAAGGAACTAAAACTATTGCTCTGGCAAAGAGTTATATATATTATAACATCTAAACTTGTATCAAGGTGTCGTTACTCAAGGACCAGAATATTGACCCCCCCCCCCCCCCCTCTCCCATAACTAACTCGGCCGTATAATTGTTTTTCATGATCTTATTGTAAAAGGTCGGAATGAAAGGGCTCAATGAATGGATATAAAACCAGCAACTGCACCCTGGACTCAAAGTTTTCCGTTTAAAACTGAACCAATCTTTATTATAGTCCGCGGTAGCTGCCCTGGGCGAAAACAAAACCACTTAAAAAGTAATATGTCGCCAAACACTGGCGATGGGATTGGGAGAGGCAATTCGATTCGGTGATTCGAATCCCTCCGAAGCACAAATTCCTCGAATTAATTCTGAAACGTTCATAGGAGAAAAACTTGCTAACGAAGTGGAATTTTCATTGCATTTTGTCATTGAAAATAAACATCTTCGCTCCTGGGCATGCGGCGTGAATTGAAAATACATTGCCTACATTGCTGATATTAGTACCTTTCAACTATAAGTTTCTTGATCATCATGATGGTAAAAATGGGATATTTGTTATTCTTATGCTATCAGTGATTCGATGCGATTCGAAAAAAAAATCCGAATGAGATTCGAATTCCAAATGATTCGGCTTTGCCCAGACTTACGGAGGGATTATGAGGAGAATGCAGCCCCCTCCCCCATCCCCGTTGTGTTACCCGGTGCAATTCCTTCTCTAGTCCATCAAAAGTCTATTCGGCGCGCGAGGCCCAGTGATTATCATGCTGGCATCGAAAGTTGAAACGTTCGGGTTTGAGTCCCGGCGAGTCCGACTCGTTTATCCATGCCCACCACTCAATCAAGGGTGCAATAACTATAGGAAGATCATATCTTTCCAACAACATTAAAGGTGGCTTCTGGTATAGGATCTTTCTCAGAGTGATCCACTCTTCCCAACACCACTAACCCTGTTCGACTATAAGTGGCCGCGGGTACAAAGATCTTGCTCAGAGTGATCCACTCTTCCCAACACCACTAACCCTGTTCGACTATAAGTGGCCGTTGGTACAAAGATCTTGCTCAGAGTGATCCACTCTTCCCAACACCACTAACCCTGTTCGACTATAAGTGGCCGTTGGTACAAAGATCTTGCTCAGAGTGATCCACTCTTTCCAACAACACTAACCCTGTTCGTCTATAAGTGACAGCTGATACAGGGCCTTGCTCAGAGTGATCCACTCTTTCCAACAACACTAACCCTGTTCGACTATAAGTGGCCGCTGGTACAAAGATCTTGCTCAGAGTGATCCACTCTTTCCAACAACACTAACCCTGTTCGAGTATAAGTGGCCGCTGGCACAAAGATCTTGCTCAGAGTGATCCACTCTTTCCAACAACACTAACCCTGTTCGTCTATAAGTGGCCGCTGATACAGGGCCTTTCTCAGGGTGATCCACTCTTTCCAACAACACTAACCCTATTTGCCTATAAGTGACAGGTGATACAGGGCCTTGCTCAGAGTGATCCACTCTTTCCAACAACACTAACCCTGTTCGACTATAAGTGGCCGCGGGTACAAAGATCTTGCTCAGAGCGATCCACTTTTTGCAACAACACTAACCCTGTTCGTCTATAAGTGGCCGATGGTGAAGAGCCTTGCTCAGGGTGATCCACTCTTTCCAACAACACTAACCCTGTTCGTCTATGAGTGGCCGCTGGTACAGGACCTTGTTCAGAGAGATCCTCTCTTTCCAACAACACTAACCTTGTCCGTGTATAAGTGGCCACTGGTACAGGGCCCTTTCATGTTGATCCGCTCAAATAAGTGGTTATAAAAAACTCCAAATGCCCGAATTAGAAAAAAATTAATCACTCCTCATCGACGTCGCCCGTCTGACAGCGCAGCGCATTTGGTTAATTACGCTACATTATCTCAATTGTGATTAAACAATAGACTGATTGACGTCATAATCTCAATAGCACTCCTATGCTCAACGACCGTAAATTTTTCGAGTAGGATTTTTCCAAAGGTTGTTTGCTTTAGTATCTATTTTTGCGCGTCCTAACGATCAACCGGAGAGGGGGCGCGATGACCTAGTGGGTATAATGTAGATTTCGCAGATTGATGACCTCGGGTTCGAATCCCGACAAGTTCGGCTCATTAATCCATGCCGACCACTCAAACCAGAGTGTAATTAATTGGGTGTCGAACCGGAAATAACTTTCCAAGATTACTAACCCTGCTCTCATAATTGGCCGCAAGTAATTCATTGCCCTGTACGTACGGGCTTTAGAATCGTCCGAATGTATTTCCTGCGTGTCGTAAAAGGCGACTAAAAAGAAACAAAGAAGTGGTAGATAGTTTTATCATCGCCCAGGGCAGATACCACTCACTGCACTTTCCCATGGCGGTCAGTTCCTTTTCGGAAATTTTTCGTATAGAGTGCAGTTGCTGGTACTACTTTTTAGTAGCTTTTTGCTATTGAGTGCTGTTGGCTGGTTCCCACTGAGAGCCACTTACGGCCTTGAGATGAGTGACTGTAGAAAAAATAAAAATTCTCAAACAATGCCGAAATAACGTAATGAATTCATCATTTTTCAAAGAATAATTTTTCTGAAAACCATTTCCACGTATTACGGATTTATTTGTGTCAATAACCTGACGACGATGGACTATGCTCCACCGAAAGGTCGGTAAATAAATCTTGTGGAATAATATTCTGCGTCAACTCTCTACCTCATCTTATCCTTGTATCATTGGTCGCATCTTTAGGTGAAGTGGAATGGAGGATATATAGTTTGTCGCATCTCTTGGTAGTAGAATACAATAGAATAAGCGCGTAATTGAGTAATTTTACATCTGCTTTTTAACAGTCTTTAATTTAAATGAAATCAGCCTGAGCAAGACTCTGTATAAATGATAACTATTTCTTCTAGCAAAAAGGCTCTACACTGTGAAAAAATTGTAGTAAGTCAACAGTTCTTTCACAGATATTTGATTTTTTCCAAAATTTGTAAACGCGTTGTTGATGAGATTTATGCCAATTATTGGCATGAACTTCATCAGCAGAACGAATTATAACTTCGGAAATATGCAATTACTGCAAATTAATAGCATATTTGGAGTATTTTTATTACCGCGCAAAAATTGACATAGACATAGTTTATTTCGACACCTCTGACGACACAAAAGACGATACAAATAAAGATATAACATTACAGAGCTATCAGAAAAGCAAACAAAACCTAAAAGAAAGTTTAAAAGTGTGCCACGTGGTAAGTTTCAAAGAAACATTTGAAGAAAGTGACACGCGTTTGCTTACCGAATTTTTGTTATAAATAATACAATAGCATATCGCATGGCAGAAACATAGTTTATTTCAACACCTCTGTCGACACAGAAGGCGATATAAATAAAAATATCAAATTACGAAGTTATCACAAAAAACCTGAATGAAGTTTTAAAACATACCAGAAAATAAGTTTTCAAGCGAATAACACGTGTCTGCTTACCTCAAATTAGAAAATAGGCCATTTCGTGTTTACTCTGCATACGTGACAAAACTATTTTCTTATTTGATTTATGACGTAATATAAGTTTTTTAAGTTCTGTAAATATTGGTTTAATCATATTTGCCAATTATTATCATATTTGCCAAGCATGAATCATACATGGCCATCACCTGTGCCGTCCGTGCGTGTCTCATACTAAACAAAGCATGTTTGAACATGAATATTTTGACTGAATGGAATATTAGTTTCATTTTAAGTCGGGAATTATGTTTCTTCAAGTATGAGCCACAGATGGACCGCGCCGTTGCGGTGTGTTCCATCAGTGACCCATACTTAACAAAACGTGAGTAGAAAAAATTAATTTCTAAAGGATACATTTTCCGTTTGTTTGTTTTCCATAGAAGTTCCAGGTAAGACTGAAAGCAGCGCCCGAATGAGCCGACTAAAGGCCACTCAAAAGACAAAGAGTTGTTGGAAGAAAGCTTCATTATTATCCTGCTGGAGAGGAAAGCCGAGAATACGGCTTAATCGTATAACGAACAACGATCTATCGTGCAGACAGAAGTTCCGAATCGGGGTGAAGGTTTTAGGTATCATAGTTTCATTTTTTCATGTAATTTTTTTTTTTTTTTATTAAAATGTGCACAGAGCAAGGCCACACGGGACAAATCAAACTTGAAAATACTCCTGAAGCCACTATAGTGCAAAGAGCTACATGTAACGCAGGAGTAGGAACTAAAGAACCCCCATCCCTGATAGATGTCTATTAACGCGAGTTTTAAAGCCTTGTAGATCAACACGATCAGGAAAGCAGCAAGAAAGCAGGGAATTCCAAAGATTAAGGGTTCTTGGAATGGACTTGATTAGTGAACTCTCGAACTACAAGATAAAGAGCAAGCGAATACAGAACAAAGCATGTCTCTAAGGCTGGGCAATTCGATTCGATGATTCGGATCTATTCGAATTACAGCTTATTCGAATCCATTGTGGATCGGTGATAGGAACAAAAGCATGCTGAATGAAGTGCATTTTTAACGACAAATTTGACCAAAATCGGTTGCATTTTGTCGTTAAAATGAGAATACATGGCTTCGGAGTCGGTTTATGCTAATATTTGTAATTTGTAACTGTATATTTCCTAATTACCGTAATGTAGACTAGCATAGTAATAGTAAAAATGGGATATTTGATATTTCATGAAATCGACGATTCGATCCGATTCGGAGAAATTATTCGAATCAGATTCCAACTCCAAACAATTCGGTTTTGTCCAGCCCTAGTCAAAAGATCGGAAAGCACCTTTTAGCCTGTTAATGCAAATAGTTTTATTTGATATTCTCAACCGGTGAAATACAAACGATGTCTTTTGCAGACGCTTCGAATGTCCATTGAGACAAGTAGGAATGGGCAATTCGATTCGGTGATTCGAATCAATTCGAAGCTTAGATTATTCGAATCAATCACGAATCATTCATAGGAACAAAAATTTACCAAATGAAGTGAAAATTTATATTTTTAACGGCAAAATGCAATCGATTTTAGTCAAATTTGTCGTATGGAAAAAAATGGAAATCTTTGCTCTTAGACATAGGGTGGGAATTGAAAATGTACAATAAACTATAAATTTTTTGATTCTTACAATGGAGAGAAATGTTATATTATAAATGGTAATACTAAAAAATGAGATATTTGTTATTTACATGGAATTAGTGATTCAATCCGATTCGAAAAAATTATTCCAATCGGATTCCAATTACAAATGATTTGGTTTTGCCCAGCCCTACAGACAAGCTTCATCAGGGCAGTGAATAATAAAAATAAAAGACTACTCTAAATAATGAAAAAATACGACTCCTAAAACCTATCTAGCACTACGGTGAAGAAAAAATATAACACTCAATGAACAAATAATCAGGCTATTGGAAATAGATAAACGGGATGTTGCTGTTCATATGCAATTAGTGATTCGCTTCTATTCGCAAAAATTATTCGAATCGGATTCGAATTCCAGACGATTCGGTATTGCTCAGCCCTGCCTGTAAAATTATATTTCCTAAACCTGGTTTATATTTCCAGTTTTTTACACTGCGTAAGAGAAAATGCGACAAAATCACTGATTTTTGACAGTAATTTTACTTGGCGGTATTGAAAAAATCCAAAATTGACTTTTTTGGCCAAATATGGACCTTCGCGGTGCGGTCCATCAACAGCCCATATTTCCCAAATCTCAACAACATAGCGTTTTTCTTTACTTTGGAAACATCCAATTACTGCAAACTACCAGTAAATTTACTGTCCTTTTGTTACAGTGTAGTATAGAACAGAGTATGGGCAGAGTAAAATTACTGAATAAAGAATAAACAAAATGGCAGAAGGCGGTGATTCTTCTAGAACACTCACCGGACGTGGACAGGAAAGGTGAGTGCATATTTTGTTAAGTATGGGCGAATCTAGAAATTTTTAAGGGAGCGGGGCACAAATGCTAATCAGGTCGCTTTGTGGAGAAAATTTCCCATTTTGTGAGGGAATCAATAAGAAACCATAAAATACCATATTTTGGGAGCACGATAGCTTAGTGGTTAAACATGTTGGCATCGCAGGTTGAAGATCTCGGGTTCGAGCCCCGGCGTGTCCGACTGGCTTATCCATTCCCACCACTCAACCCAGGGTGTAACAACTTGCGTATGCCATACGGTACAGGAAAAGATCATATCGTTCCAGTAATTGTAACCCTCTCCGTCTATTCGCCTTGAACAGGGTGATCCTCTCTGAGAAATAAAAAAAAATTAAAAAATAAACAGAGTGTGGTTACGCACCCGCCCTATATAGAAAATATATCTGTGAATGAAACTCACCTCGAACCCTCACAAAATACTTGAAAAAACCTACTTTATTACATTTTTAAATTCCAACATCGTAGGCGCGCGAAAATAATGATAATTTAGTAAGAAAAAGGTGATGTTACACACAATGAAATTGCAAAATATTCAACTCTTTGAGGTGAGACGTAATCTTCTTTCAGGATGAAGACAGTGACGGGGGATTCGAATACTCAATTATTCAGTTTTACCCAACTTTTACTCAAAATAATTTTTTTATTTAGGTTCGAAGAGTCTCATATTTATGAAGAAATCTCGACCTTGAGAGGAGGTTCGTTAATTATTAATTAGCCACGTTCTGTTTTAGTTTTTTTTACTATTAAATTTTGAATCAGGCAAAATTGGAAGCAGCAACTTAGACTAACTAGGCCACCTATCGATCAAAGAGCTACATGAAGTTGTGAACCTAAAACGAACCGATAAATAACGTCGGCGTGACTTGGAAATTACGTGATTGGTGAAGAAGTCGTGGTACCTGCCGATTAGAACTGGGTGGTTTGATTCGGTGATTCGAAGCATAAATTATGTAAATTAAACGTGAATCGTTCATAGGAACAAAAAATTTAAATTAAATGAAGTGGAAATATTCCGCTTTGACGACAAAATGCAATCGATTTTGGTCAAATTTGACCAAAATCGATTGGATTATGTCGTTAAAATATGCAACATTTTGCTCTTGGACATGGAGTGTGAACTGGAAATAGATTTCAAGTCTGCTTATGTTAATATTAGCGATTCCAACCTATTAATTCCTTGATTTTTTATAATGGAGACAACTTGTAACAGTGCAAATGAGATATTTTGTTATTTACATGAAATTGATGATTTGGTCCAATTTGAAAAAAAATTATCCGAATCAGATTCGAATTCTAAATGATTCGGTTTTGCCCAGTTCTACTGATGATCGAGCTCAATCAAGTTCGTTCTTCTATTAGCGGGAGCGATGCGGGGACTTAGTCGTTGTTGTGTTGGCATCGTAGGTTGAAAATATCGGGTAAGCGTCCCGGTGTATCGGCTCATTATTCCATGCCCACCACTCAACCCATGGTGTAATAGCTTGCGTAGGCTCAGTCGAACAACTCCTACCTTGGGTATCAATAAGTGGCGGCTGGTACAGGGCCTTGGTCATGGTGATTCGCTCCAAGGAGTGACTATTAAGATAAATTCCCTCGTTCTCTTTCGAATAAACTAAAGTACTTTTTTTATTAAAGTTCACTCTGAGCAAGGTCGGAAGCAGTGCCTGGAAGGAACCAACCAACGGCCACTTAATAGCAGAGAGTTACTAACACATGTGGTACCAGAAACTGCACTCTAAGCGGAAAACATCCCAAACGGAACTGAACTACCATAGTAAAGTGCAACGAGTGGTATCTGTCCTGGGCAATGGTAAAACCATCTACCACTTCTTTGCATACTTTTAGCTGCCTCTTACGACACGCAGGAAACACGTTAGGACTATTCTGAAGCCCGTACCTGCAGGGCCTTTTTGAATGTTCTTTTTTTTTTTCAGGCTCTTCTGTTAGCGATGCTATGGTTTGGTATCAAAGAATGAGTTTGTCTACCAACGACCACTGGAATCCTCTGTTAGGTTTGTAGTACGTTCAGTCAGGGGGGGCAGAATCTCGTAAACGTCCGTGTCATTATCTTCGGGTGACCAAAAAGCTACAAAAACGTCAACACTGCTATTTCATTGCAGTATTGATGTTATTGAACCTTTTCGTGACCATCCGAAGAAAATAACACGGGCATTTCAGACAGTCAAAGCAAGATTTTGTCGCCATGCTTTGAATGTTTAATGTTATTTTATGGTGACATTATCCTCGTCAAACGGGCAGAAAGTATCTAAGCTGCAGCTATAACTTATAAATAAACTTATAAATAAATCTTGATGGATCAAATGATATTCGTACATACCGATGCTTCTTCGCGTGCACGATTCTCCAACACCTCTCAAGTTTCAGGACCGAGTCATGGCATCTGTTGCCTCTTAAATTTCTTTTTACATATAAAAGCCCGAAGCAATGTCGTCAGCAGCGACTAGAAGGAACGAACCAACGGCCACTTAATAGCAAAGAGCTACCACAAGATTTTGTACCAAAAACTGCTATTTAAGCGAAAAATATTGAAAAAAGGGAATGAACTGCTATGGTAAAGTGCAGTGAGTGTAGGGCTGGGCAAAACCGAATCATATGGAATTCAAACGAATATTTTTTTCGAATCGGATCGAATCACCAATTCTATGTATGTAATAAATATCCCATTTTTACTAATACAACTTACCTCCATCGTGCAAATGAAAAATCAATGAAAAATCCTTCCCGGAACAACGTCTAGCTCTGGCAAAATCACTTGAGTGTGATTTGGCCACAGTATCTAATTGGGGTGACACTTGGCAGGTAACTCTTAACTCGGAGAAGACTAAAGTTTTATCAAGTAATCGTTACACTAATACGAATGCAACCCAAATTTCATTATCTGGTACTGTTCTGGAGGAATCCTTAAATATTCGTCTTGTTGGACTCACACTGTCTAAGGACATGAGTTGGAATGAATATGTCACTGGTATTGCTAAACAAGCCTCGATGAAAGTCGGTTCTCTATATCGAGCTCGCCATTATCTCACTCCCGAAATCATTCTCCATTTGTACAAATCATTGATTCGAACCTGTATGGAGTATTGCTGTCACATTTGGGGCAGTGCCGCTGTCACTGTTCTTAGCATGCTCGATCGTATTCAACGGCGTGTGGTCAATATGATTGGTCCTAAACTTTCCTGCTGTCTGCAAAGTTTGACACACCGCCGCAACGTTGCCTCACTATGTTTATTTTACAGATACTATAATGGTCTTTGTTCAAAGGAGCTTTCTGCTCTCGTTCCTCAGAACAAAATTTTTAATCGATCAACACGATTGGCTACCAATTGGTACCTATTCACTGTGGAGGTTCCACAATGTCACAAACAGTTTTCTGCGAGAAGCTTTTTTCCAAGAATATCAAAACTTTGGAATTCCTTGCCTTCTTGCTGTTTTCCTGATCGTGTTGATCTACAAGGCTTTAAAACTCGCGTTAATAGACATCTATCAGGGATGGGGGTTCTTTAGTTCCTGCTCCTACATTTTATGTAGCTCTTTGCACTTTAGTGGCTCCAGGAGAATTTTCAAGTTTGATTCTTCTTCTGTGTCCTTGCTCTGAGCGAATTTCAATAAAAAAATAAAAAAAAAATTTATAGTTTATAGTGTATTTTCAATTCACACTAAGAGCAACGATTTTCATATTTTAACGACGAAATGTAATCGATTTTGGTCAAATTTAACCAAAATCGATTACAGTTCGTCGTTAAAAATGAAAATCCTAGTTCATTTGCCAAGTCTTTGTTCCTGTGAACGATTCACGATTGATTCGAATAAACAGTGCTTCGAATTGATTCGAATCACTGAATCGAATTGCCCAGCCCTAAGTGATTGGCATTTGCCCTGGTGTTCTTATGCTGCTGTATTGGTGAACGGAGTCGTATTTTCAGGAGTGTAGTGAAAAACAATAAGCGATAACGAGATTGTATTTTAGCTAAGGGTGGGTTATTCGATTTAATAATTCGAATCTCCTCAAAGCACAATTGCTTCGAATCAGTCGTGACTCGTCTGTAGGAACAAAAATTAGCTGGATGAGGAGATATTTTCATTTTTAACGACAAAATGCAATCAATTTTGGTCAAATTTGACCAAAATCGATTGCATTATGTAGTTAAAATATGAAACGTTGTAGTTCTCAGACAGGAAGTCCATGATGCAGACAATTTGTAATAGTAAAATCCCCATATTTGGTATTAATATGGAATTGATGATTTGATCCGATTCGAAAAATTTATCGAATTAGATTCGAATTTCGAATGTTTCGGTTTCGCCCGGCTCTAGCACAGGTCCACAGACATTGTAATTTAAATGAATAAAATATTCTTTATCGGCCCGTAATGTCTAAAGAGTACTGATTTTGCTGTTATTCATATATCCGATATTTTGTTTTATCAAAATTCGCTCAAAGTAATGTTTCACGAGACATATTATGCATGAAATATATCGTAACATATCTATCAGTACATGTTGAATAATAAAAATAAATAAAAGAGGAGACAATGTTAAAATGCAGGCATTTTAGTATAAGTTCATTTCTTCATCTTAGATTCAGCAAATCAACTGATCCGTGAATCCAAGTTTGAAGATGCGATATCGTTACTTGAGGGATTACCTGAAAGACAAACACAACAACTGATGTTGGCGGAATGCTACTTTCAACTAAACAACAACAATAAAGCCATGAGAAGCTTTGGCAAACTTGAAAATATGATGACGTCATCACCTAGACCCAAGGTAGATGACGTCATGAAAACAATAGTTAGATATATTGGTAATTCATCTTATATTCGTGCGTTAATCCTGCTTCCGTGTGCTTCTAAGTTGTATAAGATGGATTCGAATCCAAATGACGCCGTTCGTGGAGTTAAGAAATGTACTTTCATATTCTCCTTCAAGGTTTTCAAGCGAATGGTCGAGCAAGGTGGTCGAATGCGCGCGATCGCCAAAGATTTTGGAGCTGAAGTTCATCTTGAAATGTTAGCTGATTTACGCAGCATTGCTGGGGCCGATGATTCAGTGAAGGCGAACATGGAAGCGAGGTGTCTGAACTGCATCGGCGGAAGTTATGGTTTTGTTGACGAATATTTGAAATCGATAGAGTATTGTCAACGAGGTATTGATCTCATGAAACGCAGTTTCGGCTCCAACGCGAAGAAATACGTGACCTTTGGTTCATTAACAAATAACATAGGCCTGGCCCACGAATTGTGGGGCAACTACGTGGAAGCAGAGAAATCCTATTTACGATCACTCGAGTCTTGTAACAAGGCCAAGGATTGGAAGAGCGATAATCAGAGGATGATATTTGCTGACGAGACCATGAGAAACTTGCAAAGGGTTCGCAGAGAGTTGAAGAGATAGATGTTCTACATATTTATTGCACCAACATTCTCGTTTGTCATTTTGCTTAGCTTAGTTCACAGATACGTCATTCGTTTCGCGTGTTAGCGAGAAGTTTTCGTTTCAGAATATTCAAACACGGGATCAGTTCGATGCTTGACCGTTTCACCATCGAGCATGTCCTTCCATAGACCCTCGCTAGGCTGACAGGCGATGAATGATTCGAGCTCTTTATTTTTAGTTTCAATTTTTCAAATTCACTATTCTGGTGCAAACAGCAACACAATACAGATTGACCTAAAATTTTTTAAATTTTATCCAAGTGGGGCAAAGGCACTTGTCTTCGCTGTCTTTTTTGTCATTTTTATTCTGTAGCTTTCTGAGTTTTTTATTTTAACCAGTTTTAACCTGCAATTATTTTAGCTTAATTTTAATTATTTGTACATATATACATATATATATTACTCAAATTATCTATCATCACAAGAACTGAGTGAAATTCATCTGTAAATAATAATAGATATATTTGAATGTCTGTATTTATAGTTTAATAGAAAACGGTTGGAAGTTGGAAAGGAGATAAACGATGCATTGAACCAGGTCCCACCTCGTTCCAATAAGTGTTATTTGTCATTTTTGATGTGACGTCATTTAAGGCCATTTATTTTATCAAGAATGAGAAATGATGTCTCGCACATGGCGTGCTTTGTAATGGACCTTCGTCTCTACAGTTATAATTTCACCCAGCACAAACTACGGAAAGTCCTCTCTAGTGATGGCAACCTAGTTATTTTTTAAATTAGGTAAAGTAAAACGAAATTACCATAAAATAGGTAAAGTAATACTAGGTAACCTGGCTTCCCTTTCAAAACTAGGTAATAAAAACTAGGCAATTGTCGTTTGGCTGTATTCAAAGTACTTTTAATAAATTTCAAAATCTTCTAATACCCCACTTTTATAATGTACTTTGTATTTTACTTTTTTCATAATGAAATATGGTTTACTTAGATTTTGTACCAGGTACCTGGTTGTAAAATAAGTAAATTTACCTGCTTTACCTAGTAAATTTACTGGATAAAATATCAAAAAGTAAATTCGGTAAAAGTTAAACTAGATAAGGTATATATTCTTGCAACTGAAGTGAGTACTTTGAAATTGAAATCGTTAAACTAGGTTTACTAGGTAAACTAGGTATTTCTACCTTGAATTGCCAACACTAGTCCTCTTCCTTGACAGCATCGATGAACAGCATCGACTCAGAAAACATATATTTATATCACTGACGCTACAAAGCCCAATAAGATGATCTGTTAAATAGAGCGATCTGCAACTGCTTGCGAAGTGGCCGTTGATTAGTTATTGTATTTCAAAAAAAAATTCACCGTCTATTTATTGACTTTTTCACATATATCGTTCAAAAATTAATTTTTCATCGAGTTATCTAGGTTAGAGTCAGCTGGATAGATCGTGAATTATCTTTGTGTTCAATGAGCAACAGCAGAGTGAGCAGACCACGATTGATACCAACTTATCCGGAATTTTCCATCGCAAAACAATTTTCGGTTGATATATGTTCTGACACAATTAAACTGTAACAAACAATGACTGAAAATACAAAATAACCAATTTATTCCTATAAATCTAAACTTAGAATACCTTCATCTGTTCATTCAGCATAAAAATGCCAAACTAACTTGATTTTTTAATTTCTTAAAGTTAGTTAGTTTCCTTAAAGCAAGGGCGGAAGCATTGGCTAAAAGAAACCAGCTAACCTGTGAACGCCCACATAAAAAAACACGTCGAACAGCCGTCGTAGCCGAAGCCAAACCCTTTATCTTTCACGGTTAAGAATTAACAACATCTAACCAAAATACTTGTCCACGAACCTATAGAACTACCGGTACAGAAGCCTATGGAACTCTTTTTCTGGACCATGTCGATTTAAAACGTCTATGAAGCAATGACGTGGCAGCTGCAATGACTAACTTAATTTGTATTTACAGCAATAAAATTCGACATTAACCGGTTAACACATTATACCGTTCACATCACTTTCATTTAATGGTTTGTAATTGTACACGTCGCGCGTCAGTGTTTCAGGCCAACCGGGTCTTGCGCCGTATGCTGGGCGGCATTTCGGTAGGACGGTGAATATCGGTATGGAGTTTTCCAAAATATCGTATTGCGGTAATTTTCGCAATGTCGGTTTGCCGCGATAACGGCATTTCGTGACATACCGCCTAAAATGATTACAAGTTGATGCATTATCGCGTCAAGATAACGACAAAAACGAGTCTTTAGACTATTTACACCTGCTGATATGCCTCAATTGAACTTCTGTAATGTCATGAAACAGAGGTATGCAACTTCGTCCTGCACCGCGTGGCTCTTTGAAATGGCAAAATAGCATGTTTCTGATAGCAGAAAATGGCTCGACACACCGGTAATACCAGCATTTTGGCAGCGGTATGCCGGTACAAAATATACCTTATACCGTCCAGCTCTACTTGCGCGTAGTGTAGCCCGCCCCCAGAAACATAAAAAAATATGATGTCTACACAACTTCACTAGAGAAAAAAACCTGGAAAACCTGATTGCATCCTTTGACTAAGCAAAGCAGAATAACTTGCGAACTATTGCGAGTGTCAATGTTAAACAGAACGTGGTTACTGTCCCGCTTTCCAACTGTAATCGCGGTGAAAAACAAGAGTTTTTGACATCACAATCTCGTTGCAGGTTTGTAAACAGTTATTTCGTTGAAGCGGTCGAACGAGTTCACATCCACCAATCGATCATCGCTCAGAAAAATATTTTCAAATCATCATTTGTTAAGTATGAGTCAACGAGTCAATGGTTAATGTAGGTATGGTCTTTCGCGACGTATCCCCTGCGTGCGCAATCCATTAATATCCCATACTGATGAGAATGAAAATATTTAACCAAATTTGAATGCATTTTCACAAAAAGAAGTGGTAGATACCATCGCTCAGGGCATATACCATCCACAGGACTTCAACAAGACGGTTCTGTTTGAATTTTTTTCCACTTCGAGTGTAGTTGCTGGTACTATATCCCGTGGTATATTTTTGCTATAAAAAAAATGGTTACAGTGTCTTAACTTTGATCTTTCACTCCCGTTCTTATCTGTATCTGACAGGCAAATTTTACCACAATACGTATTTAGCGTATGTGTCCTGATACTCACAATTGACACATTGTGTAACTCCGCAGTTGTTGGCAAATTATAGTTATATTTGCTGTAGAAGACAATTGCCCGGCCCAGGATAACCAAACCAAATTGTAACCGTACGTTAAGTGTACATGAATTGTTCCTAGTAAAAAAAAAATCCTGGCGAAGCTGGTCTATGCTTTAACGAGCTTGGTGAATAAATCTTGTAATATGTGGATTGTGGAATAAGATTCTGATCTTTTGCTGTTTAAACTCTCGCTCTCATATTATTCAAGTATTGTTGTGGCATTGTTGCACAAAGTCCGACGCATTACTTTTCTACGTTGATCTTTTTAGAGTTTTTCTGCGTCAACATGTACGATTACAACCTATCAATACCTGGTTGGATGTCTCTTATGTAGATGCAAAGATCATATCCACAAGGACATCTGGCTGATTAATCAGACATAGATAGATTCGTGATTCGTTAGTCAATTCGATTCGGTGATTCGAAGCAATATCATTCCAATCTGCCGTGAATCGGACATAGGAACAAAAAAAACTTGCTAAATGAAGTGGATTTTTCCATCTTTCGCGACATTTTATCGTTGAAAATTTTTGCTCTTAGACGTGGAGTATAATTGAAATATATTACTTTTAAGTCTATTTATGGTAACATTTGCAATTCGTGACCATAAATTTCCTAATTACCATTATGAAGAAAGTAATAGTGATGATAAAAAATGAATATTTGTCATTTTTATGGAATTGCTGATTCGATCCGACTCGAAAAAATTATTCGAATCAGATTCGAATTCTAAATGATTCGGTTTTGCCCAGCCCTAAATGTGGCATAGCTCGCATAGTAAGCATTGTAATTTCAAATCTTTTCCTTCTCAACAATATATTTTGATACGTATATTTGTTTTATTTGAAATCAGCCCCAGCAATCTGAGTCAGGTTGAATGTATCGTCCAGAAGGACTAACTAACGAGCAATAGGGCTACTGGACTGGGCAATCCGATTCGGTGGTTCGAATCTATCCGAAGTACAGAATATTCGAATCAATTGTGAATTAGTCACAGGGACAAAATTTGACCAAAATCGATTGCATTTTGCTGTTAAAATGAAAATACATCGCTTTTATGTCAGTTTATGCTAATATTTGTAATTCGTAACCATATTTCCTGATCATCATAATGTTGTAGACTATAAAGGCAAAAATGTGATATTCGTTAATGTATGAAATCAGCAATTCGAAAACATTATTCGAATCAGATTCGAATTCCAACTGACTCGATTTTGCCCAGCCCTAACCCCACGCAGAAAACATAGATCGATATAACCAATATAGTAGTGTGCTGTGAGTGGTATCTGCTTTGGGAGATATTGTATAAAACTTTTTCTCATACAACACCCATAACCCAATATTTTCGAATATTCCGAGCGCAATATTTGAATCGTTCGTAAATCGACCAGCTAATTTTTCATAGTTCATAAGATGAAGATGATCGGGCTTATGCTTGAAGATACAGGATTTTCAATTACGGCTACGGTGCAGGGATAGGATTTCATTTTTATCCTGCATGGTAGGAAAACCGAGAATACGGCGAGCCACGACGACTTTTGCGAATACCATTTTAAAGCCAGGTGTGAGGTTTCTGCCTAACCGTTTACAGATTTTTCCTGTGCATGGACGTGGTTGGTGGAGGAAGCCATAATCATCGGTTACGTGGCCACCATGCGTCGGCGAGTTGCCCAGCAATACTTTCGCATATGATCATTCCCCCATGAGTAGGGCTGGGCAAAACCCAATTATTTGGAATTCGAATCTCTAATTTCATGTAAATAACAAATATTTCATAATTACTATTGGAACTTGTCTCCATTGTGAAAACCAGGAATATATAGTTTAAAGTGTATTTTTAATTCACACTATATGTCCAAGAGCAACAATTTTTATATTTTAGCGACAAAAAATAATCGATTTTCCTACAACCGCGGCATGATTTATTCGAATAATCTATGCTTCGAATCGATTCGAATCACCGAATCAAATTGCCTAGAATTGAATTCAATCAAATCTTGATTTGTCGAGCATTGATCATGTCGTCATGGATCATTCTCTAATAAGGGATACGAATGTCATTGTCATTTTTTCCGGGTGCACGATATCGTAATATCATTTTCTTTGAATAGACACAAGAGATTCAAAATCATCAACACTGCTATTTCATATATTTTCATGCTGTTTTGCTGCTTCCGTATTAGGGCTGGGCAAAACCGATTCATTTGGAATTCGGATTTGATTCGAAAAATTTTTTTCGCATCGGATCGAATCCGATGTACATAACAAATATCCAATTCTTACTATTACAACTTGTCTTCATTGTGAAAATAAGAAATTCGTAGTTTTATAGTGGATATTCAATTCAATATTTCAACGTCAAAGTATAATCGATTTTGGTCATATTTGACCTATTGTATTTTGTCGTTAAAAATAAAAATTCTAGTCCCATCTAGTAAGTATTTGTTCCTATGGACAATTTAGAATTGATTCGAATATATTGTGCTTCGAATCACCGAATCGAATTGCCCAGCCCTATTCCAGATACTCAAAAGGAAACATTTTCATATTTTAAAAAAAGATGCATATAAAATATTGCCTATTAGCAGCAAATTTTTTTCTTATGAGAGCCAATTGGTTCGGGTTTATGAGTAGCAGAGTCTCTGACATTCCGCCAGTTTGGACGGTGTTTCTGTCTCTCAATCATTACAAAATGGAATCCCTGCTGAGGACGTCAAAATCATTTCACTTCTGTTCGAAAATAGAAAACACATTGCGTTCATAACATAAATATACCAAGCTTGGGCCGTTGATAATAAGGACTAAAACATGTTTTTATCTTTGCTCCACATATGATTATATCAAATCTGCATTTTACATTTTCTTCATTCGTTGATCCAACGTCACATCCAGGAAATACTTCTGCCATTCATTTTCTGCTATAAGAAAACACATGTTAAATAAACCTATATTTTGAAGACAATACAATGAATATCCCAATCTGGGAAAATAAGTCTAATCATGTTTTATTAAGCGTGGGCCATTGATGGATCGGGCCGCAAAGGCGCTGCCCATCTGTGACTTATGATTAACAAATTAAAGTCAATGATTAGTAGAAATCACTAAAATTGCTAGTTTTTAAAAGTACCAACAACCAAGTCAGGATACAATACCCTTATGACGACAAACTTCCTTATGATAAATAATGCGTTCTGACTTCATGTTCAGTGCATGGTAGTATAGGCGTCATTTAGTTAGAATAAGATTAATTCATATCGAGATATATATTAGTTTATTTTGACACCAAGACTGGCAGGATAGCTTCTAGTCGGATACACGACACCCACACTCGAGATTTATGGGACCAATTAAGTCATATTGTGTGTTCGGTTAGCTTAATCCGTGAAAGCGTCGGTAGTAAGTTTCCAGTTACGCATCTCTGATCTTCCTGACGAAGGTTCAAGTTAGGGATGATTATATGCGAGACGTCTGCTGGACGCTTCGCCGGTGAACGGTGGTCCACGTCAACACTACGTACGGCTTACTTCACCAACCATTTCCATAATAATAAGCTAGAAACCTTCACTCCGATTCGGAACTGGTATCTGCACGGGAGGTTTTGGTTCGCCATATGATTAAGCTGTATTCCCCGCTGAAATATTGGTGTCGCAACTTTTTGTCTGGCCAGCAACTGCAATTAACAGACGACGGAGATTCCATGATAATTAACAATTATTTGTAAATTGATTTACTAGCTTTGGACTTTCGATACATCTGGCGACAAAAATGCGATACAAATAAACATATCATATTACTGAGTTGTCGGGAAAGCAAATAAAACCGAAAGTAAAGTTTAAAACGCGCCCAAAAAAATGAGTTTTAAATAGAGTCCAAAACAGATTTAAGCAGGATAGGATTTCATTTATACCATGCGGAAGAGAAAAGCCGAAAATAAGGTTTTAACCATACAGCGAACCATGACCTCTCGTGCGAATATCAGTTCCAAGTCGGAGATGAGGTTGTTTGCCTGTCCGTCTACTAACTTTTCTGTACATGGACATGGTTAGAGGAGGGAGCCGTAACTATTGGCTACGTGAACCGACAAGGTGTCCAGCGATGTTATTTGCATGTAATCATCACAAACGGGATTCGAACCCAAGACGTTAGTGATGCGTAGCTCAAAGTGTATACTAACACTTGCTGCGCTAACCGGGCGCCCTTAACTCAAATTAAAGAAATAAAAATATTATTTTATTATAAACTCATAGCTCAATCAATACTTATATAGCACAGGACTGCTTAATGTAGGTGGGGAGTTTAGAATTGCTCTGACAAATATCTTCTGTGTGTTTTCCACCGAACATTGCCGCGATGGCCTAGTGGTTAAACATGTTGGCATCGCAGGTTGAAGATCTCGGGTTCGAGCCCCGGCGAGTCCGGCTCGCTTATCCATGCCCACCACTCAACCCAGGGTGTAATAACTTGGGTAGGCTAAGCCGAACAGGAAAAGATGATATCTTTCCAGTAATTGTAACCCTGTCCGTCTACAAGTGGCCGCTATTACAGGGCCTTGAACAGGGTGATCCACTCTAAGAAGTGGCTATAAAAAAAAAAAAAAAAAAAAATCGTTTGCGGACTGGTAAATAATGTCAGCTAACTATACCGACCACTTACGTCGTAGTATAAAATGTAACAGCTTCAATTGAAAAATATTCCAAGGAGGGCTGAATCATTATACTTAGGTTTACAAAATTGAGAAATTTTGTTTTGTCGAGTATGTGTGGGTGATAGAGGTGAGCAATCCGATTCGGTTATTCGAACCGATCACGGGAACGGTAGTAGCAGTAGGATTTCCTTTTTAACGACGAAATGCAATCGATTTTGGTCGAATTTGACCAAAATTGATTATATTTCGTCGGTAAAATATGAAAATCGTTGCTCTTAGTGTAAATTGGAAAAGCACTTATGAACCATGAATTTCTTCATTTTCACGGCGGAGACAAGTTGTTAGTAAAAATAGGATATTTGATATTCATATATATACATGAAATTAATGATTCGATCTGATTCCAAAAAATATTCGAATCAAATTCGAACTCCATATATTCGGTTTTGCCCAGTCCTAGTGGGCGAATAGTTCTATCATACTCCCTACTTGCTGTAAAATCTGATTGAAAGGAAACGGAGAAACTTTTATCATTATCAACTTTTATCATTAACGGAACGGAGAAACTTTTATCATTAAAAGATGCTCAATGCCACTATTTCAGAGCCATGCATATCAGCACAATCAGTAAATCAGTGTATGTTGAAAGCTTGTGAAAAAAAATCAATCAATCTTGCATCAGCTTATCAATCATTATCAGCTTTATGTTCCGAATACTTTTAGAAGTAATTTATTTATTGCTGCATAAAAATCATCATTTGCAAATGTTATTCGGTTAAAG
The DNA here is from genome assembly GCA_963675895.2 of Styela plicata. Classification (NCBI taxonomy): domain Eukaryota; kingdom Metazoa; phylum Chordata; class Ascidiacea; order Stolidobranchia; family Styelidae; genus Styela; species Styela plicata. The sequence continues at coordinate 1,617,834 of OZ023149.1, forward strand.
ATGGATTCTCCAGGTGAGTTGAATTGTCGGTTTCGTTTGTGTGTGGTGCAACTTTAATACATTCTGCACCCAATTCAGAAAACATCCCATGCATATTTGAGCCACCATAACAGAGTGCAGTGAGTGGGTATCTGCTCTGGGTAATAAACCAGTAACTTGCTTTCTTATTCAGCTGCGCACTACGACACAGAAATGCCCGTGTATATATTTCCCGCTTTTTTATTCCCCAAAACGCAGTTAACATACAGTCGTTAATTCATTCTCTCATCCCAATCAAGTCATCGCCGTGGAAGTGACTTTTACTTTGTTTCTTGCTCTGCTGTTCCTCTACCTACAATTTGTGTTCGTCAACAATATAATCAATTTTATATACAAGATTGTTTGCTACTTCAGGTTAAGGAAAACCAAACCAAATTGTAACCGTACGTTAAGTGTACATGAATTGTTCCTAGTAAAAAAATCCTGGCGAAGCTGGTTTATGTTTTAACGAGCTTAGTGAATAAATCTTGTAATATGTGGATTGTGGAATAAGATTTTGATCTTTTGCTGTTTAAACTCTCGCTCTCATATTATTCAAGTATTGTTGTGGCATTGTTGCACAAAGTCCGACGCATTACTTTTCGGCGTTGGTCGTTTTAGAAGTTTTTCTGCGTCAATATGTATCTCCTCGCATGTAATCATCCCCAATGGGATCCAAACCCAGGGCGTTAGAAATGCGTAGCGCGAAGCGTGAATTTGATCGAATCTTGATTTGTCAAGTATGGATCATGTCGTCATGGATCAATCTCTAATCAGTTATACGAATGTCATTGTCATTTTCTTCGGATGTACGATATGATAATATCATTTTTTTAATGGGTAAAAAGCTCCAAAACCGTTAACACTGCTTTTTCATATTGCCTATTAGCAGCAAAATTGTCTTAGAATGATACCGCAGCAGTTTCACTGACATCCCACCAGTTTGGATGGTCCATTAGTCGCTCAATCTTGACAAATGAAATCTCTGCTTGGGATTGTGTGTCATATTGCACCCGGGTATTCGTTGCATAAGTTTACCAAGCATGTACCTTGTATACCAAGGGCTAAAACGTATTTTTATTTATGGTCCGCACTTGAATGGTAGATAACATATCTGCATTTCACATTTTTCACTGGTTGACTCAACGTCACATCCAGGAAATAATTCTGCCACTCATTTCCCCCTATAAGAAAAAACATGTTGAATAAACCTGTAATTTGCAGTTATTTCAATGAACAAACTCAGTATTCCGGGAAAAATATGTTTAATCATGTTTTATCAAGCGTGGGCCACAGAGGTGCGAACTATCAATGACTTAACAAATAAAGTCCCTGATCGATATAAGTCACCAAAATAGCAAGTTGGTATCAGTACCAGCAATCGGGTTACGTAGCTCAGTATAATCATTTAATAATAATAATCATTTACATTGGAAACAATTAACTGATGCCTTCTAACTGCATAAACAATGCAAGGCAGCATAGGCGCTTTGTTCGATTGATACATATAGAGTTAATATAGGGGAGGATTGGCAATGGGAAAACGGACATCATTATTTCATGGTATACCTGTGGTTGGAAGATTTCAATGCTACTTTGTGTCTGGCAGCAGCGTCTAAAATAGCAGCGTTGATGGTTTCAAAGCTTTTTGTCCACCAAGGAGTTAAAAGAACTGTTCTTCTTTCCACAATTTTAATGATATGTCCGTGCCGTGTCAAACTTCATAATGACTTAACCGACGGGGGTCCGAGTCGCCGACTAAAAAAAGAAATTGACAGGCCAAAGGCGCGCAAGGAAATTACATCACATTTTGCCAAGACAAAGTGTTGCTTGAAAAACATTATTTGATGATATAAATTAATCCTAAAGCGCAGAAAAGGGGAAATTCGAGCCCAAAATACGCGAAACTTTCGCAATTTCGGACCCTCCTAATATATTCATACAGTTGAAACTCGCACTTCCGCCACATGCGATGTTCAAATGCCTGAATGATAATGTATAAATGTGATGTATACTTCGTTTTATCAACAATGTATGATACATATCTCACACGAAATATTTTCTTGAAACAACTAATGTGCAAAGAGCTACATGAAATGAGGAATGAGAACTAAGAAACTTTCATTCCTAAAAGATGTCTAGATGAGCACGATCAGGAAACCAGTGTATGTGAAGTCGGTGAATTCATTAATTTGAAAAGTTTATGGAAAAAATATCAGACAGATTGACAATAATGCATTAGTAGCCCCATTTAAGACCCAAATACAGGCTGCGTTGATTGCATGTGTTTCATATAATGTTTTATTTCACCTCTGTTTGCATTGCGTGTGACGCAAGCATGAGACATAATAACACGCAACCCACGTAAGTATGAATTGTTGTCTTATTATTGTTTTAAATACTTCCTGGATCGAACTGTTTATTGGAACTTAAAAGTATTAAATTAAAAATGATTAAAACTTAAACTTAAAATGACAGCGGATTCCCAACTCTGTTCTTGGAGCCCGATCGCTGCTTATTAATTTGCAGATGTTATTCAACCAGTGAAGTGACGTATGGACTCTGCAGGTGGGATATTTGTTTTTCTTGTTTAGTACACTCTGATCAATCTCAACCGAAAGTAGCGTCTGAAAGAAACCAAACTGCCACTCATATGACGAAAGGCTGCTACAATATGTAGTACTGGCAACTGCACTCTAACGAGTCTTGTTATAAGCGTAATTGGATTTAGATACGGAATGCATATTCCCCCAAGTGGACAATTCCTGTTTACTAGCGGGATAATAGCGAAACCTCAATTCTGATGTTTTTCAGGTGCAGCAGGGGTTTCCCCACCCCCAGATGTTGTGGTTGAAGGAGGGGATTTCTCTCGCGCTGTCCTTGGAAACAAGATTGTCAACAAAACCGTGATAAAGAATTATAACCAAGGTATATATACTTCTTTTGGTTATCATGAAGCTCTCATATTTCGGATTATTATAAGATTTTCAACGCAGCATTGCTGTCCTCTGGTTAGGATAAGATGAATGATATGCTGGAATATGTTAATAAATTTTTATTCCGTTTAACTCTGATTTGCCTCCCGTTTAACTCTGATTTGCGACCGCTCATTGTATTGGGATCGCCGTAACAAACGGCAACAACGGAAAAACATCCACAGCCGGCCCGTACCTGCGTAGGTGGGCATTGGCCTTAACAGAAAGAGCAGTTTTCATCACTGAACCAGTTCCGGGGTCTCACTCAAAAGTGAATGTGTCGCACGGAGTTGACGACATCTCTCGTTTCGAAGCAATGTGTTGATGTCTATCCTCCATTTGTATTTTTCTTTTTGCTTCGAATTCTTTCGCTTCCAATAATTCTGTAGAGAATAAGTTGTCGTATTTCAACGGTAATAAATCAATGTTTATCCCACACACATGTATTTTTGCACAGATGCACCTTAGGCGGAAAACCACGAACACTGCATGTGTTTTATGTTAGGTGTGAACTTGCTGACCTTTTATTCCATGTAGTATTTTCTCACTTTCTCGAGCATTAGTTCATTTTTTTCCAAGCGCGTCTTCGAATCTTATTTTCAATTAAGAATAATTCTTTTATTCACAGATGCATCATTGGAGCCAAGCCAAATGAAAGGTAAGCATTTCGCGGTTCGCCCCTGTTTCTATTTTCATATAATGGGATATCTAAATTCAACAAATTATATATAATTTTTATGTCCGTAGCAAGTGAAATTGTGTTTGAAGCCCTCGAGCAGCAATTCAGCGTTTTCCCATGGCAAACTTGCCTGCTAGTCTCTAGTCTGTCTGGTGATTGACCTAAATAAACCTGGATCACCGACTCGGTGATCTCCTGGCGTCTCAGTTTTTAGTTTCAATTTAACCAAATTAATTACTTGCCTGCCATGCTTCCAGAGCAACGCTTGTGTATTCCTCACATCTTCTTTATGCATACGCTCGTCCGATTTTATTGTTCTTCTAAGTTTTGTTCTTTTAAGCAGAACTCAAATATAATCTTCACCATTCCAAGAACCATTACTACCACCTTAACCTTATATTATAGACCGCAGTGAGTGGTATCCTAAATTCACCAGGTGTAGTCAAAAATGGACCACAGGTTAACTTCGCACTGGTGATGAGATGCACCAGTACCCAATCATTAGTGTAAACATGTTGCAATAAACTTTTTTGTCGTTTAAATTACATCTCGAATTTTTGTAGGAAAACAGCAATTTCTTTCAATGGAAATTGTGAAATATTACTTTATTGCTGAATTTTTCTCCGGTTGCGACCCCTTTTTCGGGTGTCTTAAGTAGCGGAGCAACAATCTAACATTCTGAAAGTCTCATTTACCATACCTGTTGTGTCGGCCACTTAATAACGTCCATATCCAACAAATTTACTCCTTGATTATTTGCTGACTAAACCAAATTTATCGCAAACTGCGAACATTGTGCGTGTGTGTCACAATCGCTTAGTATTGACGATAACTCCGTTTGCTCTTTTTCGCCCTTTCACTAGATTTGTGTGGTTGGAATTGGCACCATGTGGCTTGGGTATATATATATATATATATATTTATCAGCATCTCTTGGGTCAATTGCAGTGCTGGATTGGTTCGGGACATATTGTCACCTCGCCTATTCTGTGGTTCGGTGAGGCGGTCAGTCTCAAGATGGGTGTTGTTCATGCTATGACGTTTTTCCTCCTTCGCAATTCTCCCCACCGTATTGGATTTGTGGTCAAGTGTCAACATTAGAAATATGTCATTTTACAGTTTCGAAAAACGTTTGGTTCAATACCTGATTTCCTTTGATTGATATTCCTTGCATTTGTATCAGCATTTATTGTTGTCGCTTTCGCCATGTAAACATCCCATCTTTACGTCAATATCAGTGTTGAGTTATCAATACCCAGTAATTTTCCGTCTCGTCACTGTTTGATTTTGCAGAAGCGTGAAAACGACGCGATTTCATGACTGTTTTGGTTTCGCTGTAACGAAATATTTAAACTTAATGGAAATCGCCTGTAAGAAATTCCGCTAACCTGTCTAGTAGAATCGGTGTTAGCTATTTAGTCCATCCAAAAAAAAAAAAATCCGACAAGCGAAGAAGCCAGGTCCGTGCACAGGAAAAAAGGAGAAATATGATAATACCTTCACCGATTCAAAGCTGTATTCTCGGCATTCCTCTCCCACAGGTAAAAAATGATATCCTATCCTATCCAAAACAGGATTTTGTTATTCTGGACACTTGTTTGAAGATTTACTAGAGGTTATCCACCTGTTCATCTATCAGTGGCCGCCGCTGTATGGCCTTGCTCAGGTTGATCCACTCTTTCCAACAACACATATCCTGTTCGTCTAAAGTGGCTATTGGTACAAGGCCTTTCTCAGAGTGATTCACTCTTCAACAACACAAATCCTGTTCATCTTTAAGTCGTCGCTGGTACAGAGCCTTGTTCAGGATGATCCACTCTTTCCAACAACACTAACCCTGTTCGTTTATAGGTGGCGGCTGGTACAGAACCTTGGCCAGGGTGATCCACTCTTCTCAACAACACTAACTTTGTTCGTCTATAAGACTAACTAACCCTGTTAAAAATCACTGACCGCTAAAACAATTCTATTGCTTTTAATATTTTTCAGGCAGTTTCAGGCTGACGTCATCTATTACTGTTTGGGAGAAGAAACCAATCAGCTTGAGTTCGCACGTTTATCAGGCAACAATGCATAGCGAAGTGATTGGCGATCGTGACATCGCTGTAAAAATTTTAAGCAATGGCGAACGTGAATGTCGTGAGGCGCTGATTCATTTTAATTTGCCGCATCACAGAAATATCGTTCAATGTCTTTTTGCTGACGCCTTTAATTATCGTGGGTTATCGAGCATATATATCGCTATGGAACGGTGCGATCCACTGAACCTATACGATTACATTAAATTAGAAGTATCTGAAAAAATTTCCTTTGATTCTGATAAATACATTTCATACTCATTCCAAATCGCATTGGGCTTAGATTTTCTTCACAGACATGATGTAATAAATCGCGATTTGAAACCCCACAATGTTCTGCTATCTGAAGACGGCAAAGTTGTTAAAATTTGTGATTTTGGTTTGTCGAAAGTTCTGACAAGCGGCGGTGACGCTACCAACCAAAGCATGGTTCAACCTGGCACCGATGGATGGCGATCGCCAGAATTGTTGAAGGGTGCGACTGAAATTACGAAATCGTCCGATGTGTATTCGCTCGCTTTAGTAATTGGCTTTGCTTGGTCACACGGAAAAACATTTGTTTGGTGACGATCCGCATTCCTGGAATCACTACATGAAACGCAATGAAAATTTGAACTTCGGTCGTCTGAAAATTCAAAATTATAATCTCGGTGAATCCCTTCTAAAATCAATGCTTTTGCAAAATCCGTCTGAGCGACCGACAACTGCTCAGATTATTCAACATGAAGTGTTTCGAAGTCACGGCACAGGTCAGTTCTTTTGTTTTACTTTTTTGTTTCTCATTTCTTCGGTGACCGGAAGCACGGTTAGTTCAATCGGTAAAGCGTTGGGACTATGCTTCGAGCTACGCATCTCGATTGTCTGAAGGTTCGAATCCTTTGCGAGATGTTTGCTTGACGCCTTGCCGGAGCACGATGGGTCACGTAAGCACTGTGCTTCCTTCACCAACCAGGCCCATGTGAATAGAGAAAATCTGTGAAATGTTAAGTAGAAAAAAAAACTTCACTCCTGATTTGGAACTGTTATCCCCACTAGAGGTCGTAGTTGGCCATATAGTGGAGCCGTATTCCGGCTGAATTTAAAGGAGATGTCAATGCCGGGGGGGGGGGGGATCAATGAAATGTTTCAAACTCTGGTTTGAATTTGATATCTATATAAGACAATGATCTTAGCATTAGCACTCATTTTCATTTCATTTTTAAAAGCATCAACCACCCTCACACTGGGGAGGTTAACAGAATCTTGTCGTCTTTAGAGTTTCCTGGACCTTCATGTCATTTTCCTTGTAAAGGGCGGGATTTCATTTTTATTCTTACGGCTTGAGCATTTGCCCAACAACTGCCTCCTGTGCGGTTGCCGGGATAAAAAGATAAAAAAAAAAAAAATATTTTCTTTTTCTTATTTTTTATAGCCACTTTTTAAAGTGGATCACCTTGTCCAAGGCCCTGTAGCAGCGGCAACTTATAATAGACGGTTACTTAGTCCTACATATCGTGTAGCTCTTTGGACTTCAGTGGTTTCAGGAAATTCTTTAAGTACGGTATGTTTCCTGCAGCCTTGCTCTGAACAAATTTTGTTAAAAAAATCTTTCCAACCAAATTCTAAGATACGTCACTTTGACAGGAAGAATAGTGATTCAAAGCTCAATGCATATTTATTTGTAAGAGATACATCAAGTTGGTTTGTTCTTTATTTTATAGAATATCTGGAGACAAACGCAATAGTCGCTATTTACTCCAGCATTGCCAGTTTAAAAGTCAAAAATCAAGGTTCGTATCTTTGAAATTTAAACTTTTCATGGTATTACCTACATAGTTTATTTGCATAGTTTTTTCCGAATACCAGAATGTATTTCCCAAACTAAAGAAGTAAAGGATTTGTTGATGGTTTAACAACATCCAATCTATCTTATATATCTCGTTGGTTATTAAAAGGTGACTTCAATCAGGCCGCTCACCTCTCGGCGGAAATAGTTTTTGAACCCTAAATAATCAAAGCCATCCACAGTGGTTGTTGGTCAGGTTGTTTTCACCATAATCTGCTATCAATCTACAGGTGAAGCAACTACTGAAAGCAAGGAAGCAGGGTTGGAAGAGTCATTAAAAAAGATAGAAGATTTCAGAGGTATAGGTTTCTAAATGGCGGTAAAATAAACTCGGCAGATGAAACATTGAACGGTTACAATTAATCCGATAGCCAGCAGCGGATCCAGGGTTGGGGGAGGGGGCTGGGGGCACCGGGGGACGCACCCCATAAAACTTTTCAGAAAAATTAAGAGTGTAAAAAAGCAATATAACAAGGAAACCCCGCTGATTTCGAATGATTACTTAAAGATAAATTATAAAAAAAAATAATAAAAATCTCGCGCGCGTTTCCACGACCTAAATGACTTGTGCATCTCGTGTCATTTCGCTTTTAACATGGAAGATACTCTCGTCCACCTGTTTGAACTCCGCTTTTTTGGAATACAATAAAAAAAAGATGGTGCTGATGAAAGTTTGGATATCAGCTTAACCACTAGTAGTAAACTGCAGGGTAACAGAATCTTTTCTTCGGGCATTTGCATCTTTACTTCATCTTTCTGAGGTTTAACAATTTCTGCGGCGATCCAAATGATAAGTACGAATTGAAGATGAAGCTCTTTCTCTCAAACAACTGAATGGGCATGAACTACGAATTCTACTTATTTTTCTTTTTCAGCCTTAATATTAGCAGATGGGAGAGAAAGTTTGGAAATTGCGCCGAACGAAATTCATGAGAAATGTTTTCTCCAATCATTCAGACAGGAAATCTGGACTGGTGCGTGGCTTGTTGTATATTATACAGAGATGAGATAAATGTAGAAATCCCACAAATTCGAGTCTCAGCCCAAGATTTGGTCCAATGATGTCACAAACCAGAATAAGTAAAACATTAGCTTATGCCAAAAATTTTGACTGAACTCGAGTATTTCAATGCATAAAACATGATTTTTTTCCAAAAGTGTAGTCGACACCTTTAAACTCAAGATTCGAATCAGTCCGGATATATGTCGGATTTAAGTTTTATTATATTCATTTCTATGATCGGATATGAATCGACAACTCTTGGTCATTTGATTCGTAAATGAATGAAAATGGCAACTCCAGCCACAAGATATAGCGAGATATCAATTTTATTTTTCGAATTCATTCAAACACGTATAGAACGAAATTTAGGCTGCATAGACGGATACGAATCCCAAAACTTAGAATCCAAATATCTTATCCCAAATGAATTTAGAATGGTCCTAACACGAAAAAACTTCAAATCAAACTGCATCAGTATTTCCTAGCAGTATTGCTAGTTTTCGTCCGCCATATGAATTTGTGTTGTCGTTACAGTTCGGTTCAAATGGAATTCAAAATTCTTTATATAAAGAGAATGATGTTTCAGATAAACAAAGATATTTTATCTTTTTTTCAAAGCCGTGATTCATGACGAATAATCGGAAACGATATCACTGTCATTCTAGAATGTCTGACTAAACAGATAAAGACTTGAAAGATATATTTAAAACTCTTTTAGTAGATTATTTATCCTTTTATATGGTAAATATTCTTCTAGTGATCGCCATTTTGGCGAAGTAGCTAACATCCTGGGAGCCTAGTCTACACCACAAGCTATATTTCACTTTGATGCAGGTACCTATGGGGATCGAAGTGTTGCTGAAAAATTTTATGTAGATATTTCACCTGAAACATTTCTTGAAAAAGTAAAAGTTTTGCAACTTCTTTCACATGAGAACATTGTTGATTTCTACGGCGTGGTAGGTTTATTATTTATTTTTTTTTATAGTCACTTGTCCGATTGACTTGACCAATGCCCAGTACCAATGTCCATTTATAGACGGGCTGGAGTGGTTGAAAAGATATCATCTTTCTAGTCGGGCATGATTATATCGCTGGGTTGAGTAGTGGGGGCTTAACGAGCCGAACTCATCGGAACTCGAACCCAAGATCTTCAACCAGCAATTGCAACATAATAACCACCAGACCATCGCGCCCACTAGAGTTATTATGGAACTCAAATGGTCGTGATGGCCAAGTTATTATTAACACGTTGGCACGGTTTTGATAGTGTTCACTACACTACTACAGTGCTACTTCCACTACTTCGCCATTATAGTGCAATTCTTGGTACAAGTACCTAGTATACCAAGTTTACCGAGTTTATTTTCAAAGTACTTTTACCGAGTTTTCTGTTTGATATTTTACTTAGTACCTATTTCATAACTAGGTACCTGTTTGCAAAAACTAGGCATCTAAGATAAATAAACAAGGTAAATGATATTTTTCAAAATGGACTATTTCAAAGGCGGGAATTCTGCGCATCTGAGTGAAGTGCAAAATGTTATTTTCTCTACTTCACAGGTCATTTGCGAGAAATCTTCTTTTATATCTGAATATTCAACAAAAGGGTCCCTGTTGAATGTCTTGAGAAGGGAAGGCTGTGATATTGGACTGAAAGATAAAATGGACATGGCTGCACAGGTATCAATTATTGAGCTTTTCATCTCCTTAGATCGTTGTTTAAACTGAATTCTTCCAACTTTGCTGATCCTGTAGTTATTATGTGAGCATCACAGGCTAGGTTCTAGTTGTTACCATGTTGGCATCATAAGTTAGATTCTATTTGTTACCACATTGACATCACATGTTAATTGTCACCACAGAAGCATGGGACAGTCACGTATTAAATTCCAATTGTTACCTCATGAGATGCACATGGTCGTCATGTGGGCTTCACAGGTTCCAGTTGTAGCCATGTTTGCGCCACAAGTTAGATCCTAATGGTCATGTTAATGAGGTCCGCCACTCGATCAAGGGCTTAATGATCTGTCCGAACAATTCGTTTTGTAATTCAACAAATTATGAATTATTCAATGCGATCTTTCCAGAGATTTGTGATTCATAGATTCAGGAGCTTCACAAATTGTTATGGAAACGAGAGTGAGATCCATTAAAGTTACTGTGATTTGGTATGATTTAATAAGGGTCAGGGTTAGTGTTTTCCCAGTTTCGGGAAAGCCTTTCCGAGAAATCACAACGGGGCTGAGTGGAGGTCATGGATTAACAAGCCAGACTTGTCGAGAATAATACGCGAGATCCTTAACATGTGACGTCAACGTGATATTTAACTAGGCCATCGCATCCATGAAACAAGTTGTTTTTACAGCAACCTTTTGGAGTGGATCACCCTAATCAAGGAGAGTTCAGACCCGAGGCCCAGACCCGAGATCTTCAACTTGTGATGCCAACATCGATTAAATATTTAAAGATTGAGTGATTGCCACCAGGGAAATTCATAGTGAATCCAATTGCTCAACCGGTGATGTTCAAACGATATTTATATTTTGCCAACGTTTCGAATGTCTATACAGACGTTCTTCATCAGGGCAATGGAATGGTTAAGTCATCAACAATACTATATACTGTAAAGGGGGACGTTCTAAAATAAGCTAGTAAATAAAAGGTAAAATACTCCAAATTCTGAGTAAAAAGAGACATAAAATGCTAAAGATAAATGTCTAACCCTATCTACGTTGAAAGATAGTCTGATAAGCTGCCGGAAACATGCAAGTCTTCTTATCATTCATTGTCTGTGATATGCTGTTGATGTGATATGATTCTAAAAATAGTCTTTTCTTGTAATGATCTTCTCTCTCTAATATAGTAGCTTCAGCCTTTTATGCCTCTTTTTTACTCAGAATTTAGAGTATTTTATCTTTTATTTACTAGCTTATTTTAGAACGTCTCCCTTTACAGTATATAGTATTGTTGATGACTTAACCATTCCATTGCCCTGATGAAGAACGTCTGTATAGACATTCGAAACGTTGGCAAAATATAAATATCGTTTGCACATCACCGGTTGAGCAATTAGATTCACTATCTATTAAATATTGATTGACATAATCAGGTACATTCATTTTCAAATTTAAATTGAAATCACATCAACTAAAACAACGGTAAACGATCATATGTATTCTAAGTTAACATAATTGGATCGTATTTTTACTACCAACAGATTGCATCTGGAATGGCATATGTGGCATCAATGAAGTATGTCCACACCGATCTTCGTGCAGATAATACAGTAGTTGCAGAAAATATGATTTGCAAGATAGCAGGCTTCGATTCTGCCAAGTATTTCGGAACTGCTGATGAATGGCAAGTCAGACTCCCCATCAGACTCGCCATCAGATGGTTATCTCCTGGGGTTTTTGATAAGGGAATATTCTCTCAAAAGTCGGATGTTTGGAGTTTTGGTATTGTGCTGACAGAAATGGTCACCAATGGCGGCTTACCATATCCAGGTAATTGCTTAATCACGTAAAAATTTTAATTCTTTCTTGCTACCGGGTAGAGGCGGTGTGTATAGGTTCTTAGTGATTCAGTTCGGTTTTTAATTTATCATTTTGAAGTAATCGTAGACTCGTCTTTTGACAAAAACGGTATGATCTATGTACGCTCAATCGGTAAAGGCGTGTGGAATACGTTACTCATCACTAACGTCCCAGATTCGATTCCCGTGCGGGGTCTCCGTACACCTTGTCGTTGCACGATGGTCCACTTAACCAATAATTACGGCCTCCTGTACAATGCATACATATACATGCACCAGAAAATGTGTAAAATGTTAAGCAAAAATCTTATCCGCGACTTGAAACTGTTATTTCGGCGCGAGGGGTTGTGATATGCCATGTGTCTAAGCCGTATTCCCGGCTTTCCTTTCCCAGTGAATAAAACGGAAATGTTATTCTATCCCAAGTATCCTTGGATACGTATAAAAGGGTAATAGCATGATTTTTTTCATCAGGATTGTTGAACAACGAAGTGTTGAAAATGATTATCATGGGATTCCGGATGCCGCAACCTCAAGGCTGCCCAAAACCACTATATGAAATCATGTTGAAATGCTGGGACAAGATCCCGGAACGAAGACCAGATTTTGAATGGTTGGAGGTTGGTACACAGTATCTGGTATCTAAATTGCGAAACAGAGGAATTATGTGTATTCCAAACCTTCATGATCATAAACAAAATATAAAGCAACAAAATGAATAGATAAAACCAAATAAAGAGTCAAACATTAGTTTAACAGGATAGAATTTCATTTTTATCCTACGGGAGAGGAAAGCAAAGGATATGGTTTAACCATATGCGAATCATAACCTTTTAGAAACAGAAACTTCTCTCGAATCTCGAAGCATATTCCCAACGCTTTCACTGATTAAGCTAAGCAAGGCTGGATACAGTACCTAAAAGCAACCATCTAACGACCACTTATTAGCAAAGAGCTACTGGAAGATGTAGTACCAGCAACTGCACTCTAAGCGGAAAACATTTAACGGAATTGAACTCCTATGGTGAGGTGCAGTGCGTGGCATCTGTACTGGTCGACGGTGGAACCATCTACCACTTCTTTGTTTCCTTTTAGTCATCTCATACGGCAAATACGTTAGGACTATTCTGAAGCCCGTACCTACATGCCATGTGGTTAACACGTTGTCATCACATTTTCGCTAATTATCACGCTTATTTAGTCGGTTTTAGCCGTGAAGCCGCATTTTTTTCAAAAATTTTCACGCCTTTGTTGCAATTTGATGAATTTGTTTTGATGTGATATAAAATAAAAAAACACTTTTTTCAGATATTTTTTTGCCTGCGGTGCCCATTATGATGTCATTATTTACCAGCGAAATATTTGAAAATCCCCCCCCCATGATATGTTCTTCAGATAAACAAAAAAGCTTCGTAATCATTAACTTCATAGCAGTTTTGATGACTTTGAACCTTTTCTACAGTTTTGTTTAAACCCAAACTGCCATTCTCCCAGTGTTTAATGCAATTAGCCGACTCGATGCATTTTCCAGGTGGAACTCCAAAAAGATCATTCATGGCTCACGACTGAGGATAAGTAGGAGTTACTTCGAAGCATTTTCCTGCTACTTCAATATTGTAAGGCTTCATCATATTCGACCCCATTTGTCTCCCAAATAATTCACCACTATTCAGGAACATATATTATACAAGATTTATTTTCAATTCATCAATAATTTTTTAAATCTTACAAAATTTTTAATCTGCACTATCAGAATTCTATGAATTTAGGATCAGATGAGGTTTTATTGTGCTGTGCATTATTATATATATTTGCAACTTGCAAGCCACAATGCTTATTCATGTATGTTTTCTTTATTTTATTCTTTTCTATCGCAAATGCTTTCCTTGACAATTTCTAACACAACTGACCGATTTACTATGCAAGCAGAAAGAGGATGTATCTGATGCGTAGATCTGCAATTTGCTGACACGTGGCTGCCATTCTTGAAGCCACTGTCAAAACTATGTAATTTTTAATAAAAAGAAATGCATCGCATGCAACTATTTAGCCGAATATGAGTCACTGATGATTCGCGCCACCGAGGAGCGGTTGTTCTGTGACTCATACCTGGCGTTACAACATTTCATATCCGGTTATTGCTGTTTTTCAACGTTTTCGCAATTCTACCGAATTATTAATATTATTCCATGTGTATCTTATTTTGTGATTCTGTATTTTACATTATCTTTTTGGCATATGGGAACACTCGGAGAAATTGTGAATGGGGAACACTTGCCCATTCGCACCCAAACTATGCCCAATATTTGGATGTCCAGTTTTTTTTCGTTTAGGTTGCGGAAATGATGGTTTGTGTTCTTTTTATATATCTATCCCAAGTAAGGTCGGAAGCAACGCTCAAAAGTTATAAACGAAAGCCTACTTCCTACTCATATTACAAAATATACTATAAATTGTAGCATCATCAACTGTCTAAGTGGAAAACAGAACTAAATCGATCTGATGAAAAACGCAGTGACTGTTATCTAGCATTCGATTCAGTGAGAACCTTATATTTCACAACTGTTTGTCATTTAAATATTGAAATGTTGGGATATTCCTATTTGACTGTCAGATATACAAGAATGTGGATAAAAGTAATCCCTGATTCATTTTGCAGCGAAATCATGATACATGCTAAATTTTGATGTATGAAATTTGACATAAATCACAACTTTTCTGTAAATCATGATGAAATACCAGCAGTTTATCTGAAATATTGAAACATTCTATTTATTTAGTGACTTTGATCTCTGTTTTTACTAAACTTTAAGTTTAACTTTGGTTCAATGTGGAACGAATGAGAAAATATTGTGAAGTTTCTTTATTTTTATAGTTTTTCCATATTTAATGTGTGATGGTGACGGTTTCCATGAAATTTTGTATCCAGTGTTGAAGAACTATACATTAAATTGACATAGGAATACCCATCCAAATATTGTTTGGGAACGGTCTTTACTGAGATTCGTTCTAAGGATATCCGGGGAAAGTACCTAAGAGGAACCAACTAACATCCGCTTGAATATTACAAAGTGTATACTTCAAAATCTTCTACCAGCGATTGTACTTTGAGCGAAAAAATCCACCTAGCAACTTTTTTACAACCAACTACATTTGATATATCTAGCGAAACCACCCATTGTATGGATGATTGTTAGTTGGCATTTTATTTGCACAGTTTTGTTTTTCATGCATCAATGCATTTTGATCAGACAATGACCATACATGGTTCAAAATCGATATATATTATAAACATTTTCATGCGAAGTATCCATCCCTGAGCTCGGTATATTATTGTTTTTGGCATTTTTTCCTGGACCATGGCCAAGTACCATCGCTATAGCATAATATTAATAATCAAGGAGGTACCACGTCCTCTTTTCTTGGGATTTTGTTGATTAAATTCAGAAACTTATTTGGCTGCTGTTCTGTTTTACTATCAAATCGAGCGAAGATGATAATTTTAGTATTTATGTTATTTTTTTGATTTATTTATTATAAAACTGTGAAATTTGGTCAAACATTTTTCCTCGTGGTGCCCACGAGAATGCCACGAATTATTCATCAATTTTCTTATCCACCGATATATTAAGTTCACAAATTCACTGTAAATCATCGTTTCTACTTCCTAGCTATGCAATACATTCGCACTGTTTCGCCAGAGATTTGATCATTTCAACGGGATCTTGTATCATTTTATATTGTATTATCCAAGATTTTTTTATTGGAATAAACAGAACTCGATGCAGTGGTGCCAAGTATCAGTGAAAATAATC
Source organism: Styela plicata (assembly GCA_963675895.2). Classification (NCBI taxonomy): domain Eukaryota; kingdom Metazoa; phylum Chordata; class Ascidiacea; order Stolidobranchia; family Styelidae; genus Styela; species Styela plicata. The sequence goes on from OZ023149.1 coordinate 1,633,765, forward strand.
AGGCGCGGGTAAAAAATAGGGCTGCATCCAACTCCAAGACTCCAATATATAACAAAATCATATTAAAAACGCTACATATTTCCCGCAAACCTTCGGCGCGCATCATCGCATAGTTTAAAATAGTCAGTATTTGCATTTTTTATGCTTCAAATTCTGCCGTCGTCAAATATTTACATCTTTTTGAACATTAAAATGCAGTAGCGTCTTCAGGACCTTGAAAACGGAGGGGGATTATTTTGTAAAATTTTAAAAAGTGAAATTATGACCTCATATTCCGCGCCCCAAGCGAAAAATTATTTCTAAAATATGGGATTTTCTTCGTATATCATAATAAATCAACCAAAAAGTCGCGCCAGAACCACAAAAAACTAAAATGGACCAATTATGTATAATTTAGTGGGAAATACTGATATACAATTAGAGCTTGGCAAGAGCGACTCATTTGGAATTCGAATATTTTTTTCGAATCGGATCGAATCACTAATTCCATTAAAATACCAAATATCCCATTTTTACTAATACTATTATTGTCTTCATTATGGTAATTAAAAAAATTTACAGTTATGAATCGCAAATATTAGCATAAACAAACTTAAAAGCCGTGTATTTCCAATTACACTCTAGTCTGAAAGACATATTTCCTGCGTGCTATGAAAGGGCGACCGAAAAGAAGAGGTGGTAGAGGTAAAACCAGATACTTTTCACTGTCCTTTATTGCTAGGGTTCGGTTCTCGTTTGATGTATTCCACTTTAAGGGCAGCTGTTGGTTGCAGTACAGTCGATTGTTCTCTCAACTAAGTCAACGCCGTGGAAGCAACTTCTACTTACCAGCATCTACTACGTTCTACTTCTACAACAACATAATTAATTTTATATAAAGAATGTTCGCAAGTCAGGGGTTAGGATAAACCCAACCGAACTACATCTGTATGTTAAAAATTGGTCCTTTAGGCGCTGCATCAGGCCTTGCTTGAGGTGAAATGAAATAAACTTCATCGTCTATTAGATATTTACTCTCATTCATTTTACCTTCATCATTATTCAATCGATCTTTCGAAAATCCACCTTTGTTACGGACGGCTCCTTTTTGGCAAAATAATATTTGTGATTAAATATAATTATTCCATGTAGGGATCATGCTTGGCCAGATGAGGTTGTTCACGATGGATTCACACAACCCAACAATAGATTCATAAATCATAAATTCTGTTAAGCATAAGTCACATACGGACCGTGACTTGGCTGAACATCCATCAGAGACTTATATTCGACAAAACCTTTCATTGTTTTGACTGTAACTAGGGGCAACAAAAACATTTATACAAATGCCGAACGAAGGAGAGAACGAAGGAAAGCCCCATATTTCCCCATAAATTACAAATAATTAGTCCAGTGTTGATTTCTTTTTTTGTGGTGTTTGAATTTTTCCTATAGCGTTCCTTGATTTTCATAGGGCCGCGAAATATCAAAAAATTGCAAAGGGTCCACCAGGTAAAATTTTTTGAAAAGTTTGGGAACCGTTGGCTCCAACGAAATAACTGTTTACAAGCATGCGATGGGATTGTGATGTCAGAAACTCTCCTTTTTCACCGCGATTACAGTTGGAGAGGGGGACAGTAACCGCGTTCTGTTTAACGTTGACACTCGCAATAATATGCGAGGTATTCTGCTATGCATAATTAAAAGATGCAATAAGGTTTTCAAGGTTATTTTCACTCGTGAAGTTTTACAGACATATTTTTTTATGTTTGTGAAGACATATTTTTTTATGTTTGTGGAGGCAGGCTACACTACGCGCAAGTAGATCTGGGCGGCATAAGGTATGTCTTGTACCGGCATACCGCCGCCAAAATGCCAAGCCATTTTCTGCTATCAAAAACATGCTATTTTGTCGTTTCAAAGAGCCACGCAATCCCCGAAAAAAAAAAATGAGGTGCATACCTCTAAATGCGCGCGGGTTGTTGTTTCATGACATTACATAAGTTCAATTGAGGCATATCGGCAGGTGTAAATAGTCTAAAGACCCGTTTTTGTCGTTACTTGACGCGATAATGCATCAACTTGTAACCATTTTAGGCGGAATGTCATGAAATACTGTATCACGGCAAACCGACATTGCGAAAATTAACGCGATACGATATTTATTAGTATTCACCGTCCTACCGATATGCCGCCCAGCTCTACGGCACAAGACCCGCTTGGTCTGAAACACTGACGCGCGACGTGTACAATTACAAACGATTAAATGAAAGTGAGGAAATGTAGGTATGCGATATATGCGTGTAACATGTGCACGGTATAATGTGTTAACCGGTTAATGTCGAATTTGATTGCTGTGAATACAAATTAAATTAGTCTTTGCAGCTGCCACGGCATTGCTTCATTGACGTTTTAAATCAATATGTTCCGGAAAAAGAGTTCCATAGGCTTCTGTACCGGTAGTTCTATAGGTTCGTGGACAAGTATTTTGGTTAGATGTTGTTTTTAATTCTTAACCGTGAAAGATTAAGGGGTATGGCTTCAGCTATGACGGCTGTTCGACGTGTTTTTTCATGTGGGCGTTTGCAGGTTAGCTGGTTTCTTCTAGCGGCTGCTCCTGACCTTGCTTTAAGGAAACTAACTAACTTTTAAGAAATTAAAAAAATCAAGTTAGTTTGGCATTTTTATATTGAATGAACAGATGAAGGTATTCTAAGTTTAGATTTATAGAAATAAATTGGTTATTTTGTATTTTCAGTCATTGTTTGTTACAGTTTAATTGTGTCAGAACATATATCAACCGAAAATTGTTTTGCGATGGAAAATTCCGGATAAGTTGGTATCAATCGTGGTCTGCTCGCTCTGCTGTTGCTCATTGAACACAAAGATAATTCACGATCTATCCAGCTGACTCTAGTGGGATATTTAGCAGACGTATTCGAGACTTCACAAGACACACGATCAGCATTCGGAGAGCTGATACGTATTTATTCTACCTTCAATCTTGGACCAGGTTTAGTCCATTATATGCAAGGTGAGTTATATCGTACAATAACTATTTAGAACTTATCGCCTTCACACCGCTTCCCCGATTGCGTGGTTCTACAATCTTTCAAAGCTCAAGTCGTATTTTTCGGGAATGAACATACTTTAGTCTTCATTTCCGCACTTATGTAGCTATTTTCACAACAGTGGGTTCGGATGACTCCTAATAAAAGTCTCCTAAAACGTTGATTTGAGTGAATTGAGATAAAAAACGAGCTGAACAGACGCGCAGCAAGTTTAATTGGCCTCGGGCTATTCAGCCAATAACCAGAGGTTTTGATGTGGAAAATTGAATCCTTCAAATAATAAAATACCAGTTTGGTCCCGCATGGAATGTTGCTACTTTGATTGCTGTTGTTGGTTTTACATCCTATGAAGTCACTTACGGCGGAAGTGATGAGGGGTGAGGACATCCCCAACCAACATTGTTGAAAGGGAGCCGCCCAAGATTTTAGGATTTTAACAAAAGCACAAAGATGAGCAAAATTTTTACGCTTCTGCAGCGCAATCACGTAATATGCATTTTAATTTTGTTAATTTGTTAGGGGGACGGACTTTCCCCTTCGCTAATGGCCACCGGCAATGAATTAATCACACTCGCTCATAAAGTATAAAGCGTCAGTATTTTGTTCACAACAGAACATTTACACAATGACAGATGGACCTGATGTGACTGCAAATGTCGCAGCTGTAGATCAGATTCACGTCGAATCAGAAAGGACACAACGATGTACAGGTAGGCCTTGTTGCGCGTTTACACTGAAGATTTTTTCTTACAGAGCCACTTCTGCTCTGGATCTGCTCTCAGTTGGACCTTAGATATCAACACACTTAGTCGAAATGTCTATTTTCTCGCCATTTTCACACTTCTGATCGCTCACGCTCTGATGAACTTCAGCCATGAATTGGTGATGGAGAGTCAGCTAAAATATTCGAGCTAAAAACAGTTCGATTTCGTTGAATAGAATGGTCGAATACGTGTATCGGTCACTGTTGAGTAAATACTTCAATGCTATTCCAACAAAAATAAGGTGGAAATCAAATTATCTCGGGAACTATGATTTTAGTTAAATAGGTTTGCAAGTTCACGAAAAACGATAAAACAATTTTTATAGAATTAAATCTCGTTTCGATTTCGAAAAAAATGCTGCGATTATCACCATGTATTATTACTGCGTCATTTCACTTGAGAGCTTTCCTTCGTCGTGACCATAGAGCTCATTGCATGTTCCTTTTCATCAAAGAAATGGAGCGGCTGCATCATTACCATCATATTTAAGCACATGCACGACTCGGCATGTAAACCCATCGTTTCTTATGGCAATACTGTGTGGGCGCGCTAGTGGTTGAACATGTTGGCATCGCAGGTTAAATATCTCGGGTTCAAGTCCCGATGAGTCCTGCTCGCTTATCTATGCCAACCACTCAACCCAGGGTGTAATAACTTGGGTAGGCTATGACGAACAGGAAAAGATCATATTTTTCCAGCATTTGTGATCCTGTCTGTCTTGGACAGGGTGATCCACTCTAAGAAGTGGCTGTAGAAAAAGCGTTCAAAAGTAGTCTAGAAGTTCATCCGGCCTTGAGCGATCTGTGACACAGACTATGAGATCCCGATCAAGTGTATTGATATCTGAGGTTTCGGTCTGTTGAAAATTATATCGTCTACCGGTATTCCGAATAACTCGCTTCGTCGCCCGTTGAGATCTTTCCGAGCTGCTACAGTGAGTTCAGAAACAGATAGCAAAGCCGAGCGGTAGGGATGAGCGATACGAATACCTGATTCCATATAGATAACAAATATCCCATTATAATATTACATATTGTCTTCATTATGAAAATCATGGAATTCATAGTTACGGATTACTAACATTGATTTTGAAAAATTTTTCAACTTAATCAAAATCAAACAAAAGTCCCATATTTTAAAGACATAATACAATCGATTTTGGTCAAATTTGACCAAAATCGATTGTATTTTGTCGTTGAAAATGAAAATTCTACTTTATTTAGTAAGTTTTTGTTTTTATGAACGATTAATGATTGATTCGAATAAGTTATGCTTCGAATCACGGAATAGAATTGCCAAGCCCTACTCCTAGGGTTGTCTCATCGCTGTGAACGACGGTCCACCGACTCGTTTAGTTACAATTCCCTCAGCCACTGGCGATAGAACCGCAGGGGGAGGGCGTGTATCTAAGTTTTGAGAAGAGGGAAAACAGTTTCTCTAAGATTTTGGATAATATTTTGAAATTTCATAATAAAATGAAAATTTTTTGTTCGCCTTCGGCGTGATATTGCCTTTTGCGTACGTTTTTTGTTCTTGTCCCAAACTTGACGAGATTTTCGCAAAAAAGGTCAAAAAATTCTAGAGTGTCCTTAGCTCGCAAATTTTGGTAAGAGAAAAAGACAAATTTTGAACATCAATTTTTTTGTCCCCTCCAAAATTTCAGACCTCTAGCCGCCACTGGTACCAAAGTCACTAAATATTACCATAGAAAAATCACAGTCAAGTTAGAAAGTATTTCATGTCACGCCCTTGTTTATTACACATAAAGCTGCTATGACATGGCCTCGTTTTAATTGATTCTGTAAACAGTTTACGGCCTCAAATCCATGGATAAACGCGCAGATAAAATTCTGAGATATTTGCATATGTAGTTTTGAATTGCAGAAGTATTGTCGAACATCTATTGTTAAGTATGGGTCACTGATGGATCGCGTCGATGAGACGCGGTCCATCTGTGGCGCATGCTTGACAAAGTGAAATTTCTGATTAGGTAAACGCTTTGGCGACATTCCATGCTCATGGTACTTTGATTTGAAATAACTTTGATAAAAAACTTCGGTGCATAAGACCATTTCTTCATCTTAGATTCTGCTAATCAACTGATCAGTGAATCCAAGTTTGAAGATGCGATATCGTTACTTGAGGGATTACCTGAATAACAAACACAACAACTGATGTTGGCGGAATGCTACTTTCAACTAAACAACAACAATAAAGCCATGAGAAGCTTTGGTAAACTTGAAAATATGATGACGTCATCGCCAAGACCCAAGGTAGATGACGTCATGAAAACAATAGTTAGATGCATTGGTAATTCATCTTATATTCGTTCCTTAATTTTACTTTCGTGCGCTTCTAAGTTGTATAAGATTAATTCAAATCCTGACGATGCTGTTCGTGGGATCATGGAATGCTCTTATAAAACTTCCAATGTTGTTAAACAAATGGCCAGACTAGGTGGGAGAATGCGCACGATTGCTAAAGATTTTGGAATTGAAATTCTTTTTCAAATGTTATCTGATTCGAATAGCGTTACTGGGCCTGGTGCAACATTGAAAGCAGACACAGGAGCGAGGTGTTTGAATCATATCGGTTTCAGTTATCATTATATCGATGAATATTTCAAAGCGTTCGACTTTTACAAACAAGGCATTGAAGTTATGGAACGAAACTTCGGTTCCAATGCTATAAGATATGCCGTATTTGGTTCATTGCTACACAACTCTGGGACAGAATATTATTTGTTGGGCGATTACGAAGAAGCTGAGAAATATTTTTTACGATCGATCGAAGCTTATCATAAGTTTGGGGATCGGAGGAAGATTGATAGCAGGAGACGGAAGGAAGTTGACAAAGCCACGAAAAGTTTGAAAATAATCCGTAAGAAATTGAAGAAGCAGATGAAATATTTTTGATATCCAATGTTTTTTATTATAAACATAGTTGCACTTACACTGTCGCACTTAAATTTTAAACACTCCGAGTCCCCTTTTTATTCCGTATATACTTCTTGAAACCGAAATAGTTTTTGGAATTTTGATGGAAAAAATTTTCAAACTGGGCTAATATTTGATTCAAATATTAGATAAATAGTGAATTATTGCAGAAAAAGATTTTTATTTCTATAGTCGCTTCTTAGAGTGGATCGCCGTGACCAAGGACCTGTAACAGTTTAAATTAAAACATTTTTAATTGATTTGAAGATTAAAATCACTGAATTGTCTGTTTCGAAAACATTTTCCAAATGAATATAGGATTTACATAGTTTTTCATCCTCAGTGCCTGGTTAAACATTAAATAAATTTATCTATTTTACATGAAAAATTTTCAGCTAAAACTGAATACTCGGTAAAACTTAAACTTGGTAAATCACATATCCGTGGAACAAGGCAAAAGTACTTCGAAAATAAACCCGAGTATCCAGGTAAACATTGTCAACACTAGTCAGAAGATTCTGAGTTTGAGCCAAATTTCTATAATTTGCATCGCACGTTGAAAATCTCCAGTTCCGGCGAATATGGTTCGTTAGCCCATACCCACCGCTCAACCCAGGGTGTAATAACTTGGGTAGAAGTATAAAGATAATATTTTCCTACAATTTTAACTTTATCTGGGTACAAGTGGCCGTTGGTACAGGGCCTTGGTCAGGGTGATCCACTCCAAGGAGTGGCTGTGCAAAACTAGTATACCCAACTAGACCTGGGCAAAACCGAATCATTTTAAATTCGATTCTAATACGAATAATTCGTTCGAATCACTAATTAAACATGAATAACAAAATCCAATTTTCAATATTACAAAATGTTAAAATCAAAAAAATTATAGTTTTTAGTGTTTTTTCAATTCATACTCCGTGTCTGAGAGCAAGAATTTTCACATTTTAATGACAAAATATAATCGATTTTGGTCAAGTTTCTTTCCCAGGACCGATTCACGATTGATTCGAATAAATTGCGCTTCGAATCCCCGAATCGAATTGTCCAGCCCTATACCCAACTAAGTTTTGTCGAGTCGGACTTTTATCCCCTTTTACACTCCTCTGGTGAAAATGTGTCCGTGTCGGACCGCGTCCAAGGCCGCAAAGATACTTGAATAAGATGAGATCTAGATGAGTTAAACAACAAAAGATCAGAATCTTATTCCACCTATTACAAGATTTAATCAACAAAGGGATTTGGTGACGTTGCTTAAGACATCAGATTTTTATCATAATTTGAGTCAAATTTCCATCCTCTTATCCCAATGAGATGAATATTATTAAAACAACGTCTGTTAAGTATGTGTCACTGATGGATCGCGCCGCCGAGGAGCGGTCCATCTGTGGCTCATGCTTAACAAAATAAAATGTCGATTTGGGATATATTAGCTGAAACTCTATCTATGGCCCATGTCTGATAATGTGTAAATTTGTATCTAGATTTCCACTTGGCCGCGTGTATTCAGTTTATGATGAAATCTCAATTGTTACGTGTGAAGTCACGTGACGGCATCCGGACTCGTTGGGAGGAAACGTTCTCAATTTGTCAAAACCCTCGCTAGACATGATAGTAAAAAAGCGGAAAATATACTCGCATTTTAAATATATTACCCAGCCAAATACTGTGAAATGCAGATCTATTTTACACTTATTAATATAGCGAAGGAACAGACATTTAACTGTTTGATATATATCATACTTGGCCCATAAATAACACAATATTATATGCGGTGCATGGGACAATCATGTATGGCCGATTATAATGCGACCTTAACATTGCTAAGTAGTGAACGACGCAGTCTGCAACAAGATCGGTCTTTGTTTTCAGTTCTGGGGTTTGAGAGAAAGGTCTCAGGACGTTAGTTACACCCAGAACTTCGGCAGTTCAATTACAACTATTATCAAAATTATTCGAATTTGTCACGAATCAATCATATCCAATTAAGCATGGGCCATAGATGGCCCGCGCTTTGACTTCGCGATCCATCAATGACCCATGGCTAACTAAATAACGAATTTTTCTGATTGTGTGTAGACAGAAACTTGCGACGTGCAGTATTTTTGAAATTTTAGTGGAAAATAGGAGGGTTGGTACACGCTTTAGAATAGTCCTAACGTATTTCCTGCGTGTGGAAGAGGCGATTTAAAGGAAGCAAGGAGTGGTGGATGGTTTTACTATCGCCCAGGGACGATGCCACTCACTGAACTTTAACATGGCGATCAAGCTTAGAGTGCAGTTGCTGGTACTACATCTTTTAGTAGCTCTTCGCTGTTAAGTGGTCGTTAGATATTCCTTTTTGAACGCTGCTCCCTGCCTTACACGGAGTGAATGTCAGTAAAAAAAAGAATATAGAACGCTATAGAAATTTTGATAATTCAGCAAATATGAATGGTAAAAACGAACATTTGTTGTTCAGATAGAAGTAGCGATTTGAAAAAATATGCGAATCATCGATCCTAATTCCAAATGATTCGATTTTGCCCAGCTAGAGGGCGGTGGAAGACTTATTTGGTTCGAATCGCTCAAGTGGCAGATGCCAAAGTAATATTCAGAATTAATGGAGAGTTCTTGGTGATGCTCGAATGCCCAGCATCCTAGGTCAATGGTCTTCTTTTTTCAGTTATGATTCTGATCTGTGTTAAATACGCATTTAGGGTCGGGGTAGACCTGGGCAAATCGAATCGATTGGAAGCGCAATTTATTCGAATCAATCGTTCATAGGAACAAAAACGTGCCTGGTAAACAAGAATTTTCATTTTTAACAAGAAAATGCAATCGATTTTGGACAAATTTGACCAAAATCGATTATATTATGTCGTTAAAACATGAAAATTGTTGCTCTTAAACATGTTGTGTGAATTGAAAGCATATTTTAAACTATATATTTCTTGTTTATCACAAAGGAGACAGGTTGGAATAGTAATATTGGGATATTTGTTATTTACATGAAATTGGTTATTCGATCCGAATCGAGAAAATAATTCGATCGGATTCGAATTCCCAATGATCCGGATTTGCCCATCCCTAGATAGGGGCATATCTAAGTTTAAAAAAAAATGACATCATTGTGTGCGCAGATTTTTTCTGAACCATGTACTTGTAACGGCTGGATATATCTATAAAATAAAAGGAATCCAACGATTTGACTCATCTGAGTGGGTCACCCTGACCATGGCTCTGTACTGGCAGTCACTTATATATTTACCTATAGGCGAACACGGTTTGTTATTTTGAAAATTTACAAACTTTTCGGGTCGGTGGAGGGTTGAGTGATAGGCACTGATTAACGAGCCGGACTTCCCGGGGCTCGAGCCCGATGTTTTAAGCTGCGATACCAACGCGATAACCACTAGACCAGATTAAGAGAGGCGACCTGGAATACGATAAATTTCAATATTGCTTATCCAAGGACATGAACACTTAAGCAAATTCAACTACAGCCTTGTATTTACGTTTTGTCATTCATCAACCGACTAACGCACTCATTCAGGAAGTAAATGACATTAATTTGTGTTGCTCAGCGCGTCGCATTCAAATTTTATTTTGTTGAGCACGCGGTTCATCCTTCTGGAAGGTAGGGTTGGGCAACCCCGCGTAAGGCAGGGCAAAACCATACATTTGGAATTCGAATCTGATTCGAATAATTTTTTGAATCGGATCGATCCATTAATTTTATATAAACAAAAATATTTAGTTTTTACAACGACAATTTGTGTTAATTCGTGAGATTTTTTTTTATACCCACTTCTAAGAGTGGATCATCCTGTCCAAGGCCCTGTAACAGCGGCCACTTATAGACGGACATGGTTACAATTGTCGGAAATATATGATCTTTCCCTGTTTGGCTTAGCCTACCCAAGGTATTACACCCCGGGTTGAATGATGTTGACATTGATAAGCGAGCCGGACTCGCCGAGGCTCGAACCCGCCAGCCTGCGATGTTGCGATGTTTAACCACTAGGCCATCGCGCCTCACAAAATCAATCTACAGTTACGGGCTCTTCCAAAAGGATATAAACAAACTACAACAGTCTATTTGCATTTGCTTTCTGAGGCCATAAAAAGGCAAAAAATAAAAAAAATCGTTGTATTTCGACTGTGAAATATGTAAATTTCACTTCAATTTGCAAGTTTTTCTTCCTATTGGCGACTGTTTCGAATAATTCGTGCTTCGAATCGTCGAATTGAATCCAGCGGTCCCTGGATGCAACTCCACCCAGCCACAGTCTGCGACCACCTTTTGCATCACGTTGTCTGCCCTTGGCGACCCGTCAAGGAAGGAAACGTGTCTCCCAGAGGGATATAAAACAGGCAATTTATCCCGCTGTGAAATCTGTGTACGTCTACTTAATAATTATCAAATGTTGATTCAAAGTGGAATAAAGTGAGAGGTGGCAAATTAATCTGTTATTGCTCTTAAATAGAATTTGAAATCGGCTCGTAACTTGACTTGCCACTCGTAACTGTTATGACTCGACTTGACTCGAAACTCTGAATTCTGGTAAGACTTGGAATCGACTTGCAGTCTGTGTGTCTTTTGACTCGACCTGACTTGGGACTCGAACTGCAGTGATTCGTTCCCAGCACTGTTGCATACTCAGTGACGATTCACCTTATCGATCATACATTGTCACATTACTTGTTTGACAGAATTATATGTTGTTTATTTCCTATCCTGATTATAATCGTAACTAAATTCTGCCAGACATGATTTGATTTAAATGCTCAGTTTTTAAGGCGCCCATGCTTGGCCGAACTTATTTTCCGTTTTATGTATTGAAAAGGAAATCGACGTTGATCGGTGATTAAGAACACGCATAGATAAAACTTATAAATGACGAAAAGTGATTTGACAGTTTGTCCCGAGGATGTGCGTGAGATTAAGCTGATACCAGGCAGTTACGCTGAGCCTAGTTCGGGGAGAAACTTTTTTCTATCAAAATTTGCTCAAAGCAAAGTTGCACAAGAAGTATCGTGCATGGAAGTTCTTTGAAACATCTAATAAACAGAGAGCTAATAAATGCAGGAACGAAAGTAGATTGAAAGATCTTCATCCGTAAAAGATATTTATTGACAAATGTAGGTAGCTTGATAAACACAATCAGGGAAGCAATCTGAAGGTTAAGAATTTCAATGTTTCGAGAAAAATGTGTTTGTGACATCATAGAACTTCCAAGATGAGTGGATGTGTGATTGAAATATCACAATAATAAATATTTCAATAAAAAAAGGGGGGGACAGTCGAAAGATTTATTTTGTCAAACTTGAGTCACTGATGGAATTGTTGGTGGGATCCTTCAGTGTGATACAAACGAAAACTTTATCAGCTCTTCACATAAGGGGTAGGTGGGATTTGAAATTGGCCTAAAGTATTTTTAGCGAGTAATAAGCGACTAAAGTGAAACTAAAAATTTTACTAGTTTCCCTTGCATCAAGAACACTGACGGCGGAATTGGGGCGACGAATGTGGGGAGGGATATGTTTCTCAAATGTTATGAAAAAAGGGATAACCCCCCTCAAGGAAATAAATATTTAAAAAATTTATGGGCTCTGGGCGCGCATTATTGATTGCAACCTAGTTTTTTTCTTTAACTATGTAAAGTAAAACAAATTTATCACCAGACTAAGCAAACTAGTACCTCAATCGAAACCAGGTAAACTCGTTGTTTGTTTGCATTTAATACATTTCAAGCTTAAAATTTTAAAACAGTCTATTTTGAAAGCTTTCCGTAAGGAAAATATATTTTACCTAGTATTTTGATCTAGGTATCTAGTTTAAAATAAAGTAAATTTACCTGGTTTTAAGTGGTAATTCACTGAGCAAAACTTAAAATATAAAACTCGGTAAAGTAGTTAGGTCAGTTATCAGTGAAACTGGTAAAAGTACTTTGGAAATAAACTCGGTAAACTTGGTTCTTTCACCTTGAATCGCCAACACTACCGCGCATTCATTTCTAAAGACGTTTTTGTCTTCTTTCTTGTTTTTGCCTCCATAATCGCGTTTTTTCAAGAAATGATGCAAATATTTTTTATAGATTTCCAGCTTGCTTTCCTTGCGATGACCCACTCCCCACACGGGATTTAAAATTATGCAGTCATTGATCAAGTCGAACAAAGAGATTTCCTGCCTTTACCTGCGGCCGATGGAGGATTTCCTTCAACCATCCAACGTTTGTGTCGCAGGATGACATTCACATTAATAACGTTGTTCAGTGACATATTCAGGATAAAAAAAATTATTGTTTAATTTCAGTTTTCAGAGATGGCACATCCGGCGTTTAAACGAGCTAAATGTCGTCGCAACAATATCGAGATTTCTTACGTTTTAAAACAACTAAAAGTCCAAGTGAATTTCTATGAAAAATATCTTGGATTTCAAACTATCCAGTTTCCACAACATGTACTAACTCTGTTAATCTTGGTGATAATTTATGCTTTTTTTCATCAAAATTCGCTCTGAGCGAAGAGCAAACTTGAAATGCAGGATTAGGCTCTAAGGAACCCCCATCCCTGACAGACGTCTATTGGTGCGAAGCCGGAAGCAGAGCCTAAAAGCAACCACTTAACGGCCACTTAATAGCAAAGAGCTACTAAAAGATGTAGTACCGGCAACTGCACTCTAAGCGGAAAACATCTCAAACGAAACTGAACCACCAGTGCAGTGGTGGTAAAGTGCAGTGCCACCACTTATTCAGAGGATAAGTTTTGTAGGTCATGCAGATCAACACGGTCAGGAAAGCAGTGAGAAAGCAAAGAATTCCAAAGTTTGGAGACGCTTGGGAAAAAACTACCGACATAAACTGTTTGTGACATTGTGAAACCTCCAGAGTGAATAGGAAAAGTATATATAAAAGTTGATGATCTTATAAATGTCATATTTTACTTCTTACTTGTTCTTAGATCTCATTACCTTACTTCCTCATAATTTAATTAAGACGTAAGTGCAGGATAGCATATAACTTTAATTCGAGAATCCAACCACCTCGGAACTTTATTCAACCAGTCGCCAAAGTTATCAGTGCACGAGACCGGCGTCGAAGCGATCATTTTATCGAGGTACATTCGACGAAGTACCAAACGACGAAAGTACTTTTAAAGCGAACTGTGGTGGCATCGAACTCATAAAATGAAGAACGTTTGTGAAGATTATTTCGGGGAGGGAAGGTGAGACTACAAGAACACGAGGTTTTTTTATAAGATCGTGTAGAATCAGTTGAAATTCAAAGTAGATATATGTACAAGAGACATGAAATGGTTCAAACCAAATATCCTGGCAACCAAACCCAATGGCGACGGAAGCGAAGGGGGTGAGAGAGAAATGCTATTCCCGAGCTTTTAAAAAGGGGGACATGTCCCTCTAAAGTTTTGGGAAAGGGAGACACTAATCTACCCCTAACGATTCTGGTATTTTACACAAAAATATCAAAAAAATCAAAATTTTTGCACCCCTCCGGTGCAAATTAGCCTATCCTACTGTTTTTTTCCAAAATGATGTATTCTTCCTGGCAAAAAGTTAAAAAAGTTTTTAGTGTTTTTTTAGTAAAATAATAATAAATAAAAAATGTAATGGCGAAAATACATACACTGTAACAAATATACATTAAATTTACTGGTCATTTTGGACCGCACTTACCCGGTGCGTTGCATCCACACCCCATATTTGACCGAAAAAGTCTATTTTCAATGTTTTTCGATACCGACAAGTAAAATTACTGTCAAAAACCAGTGATTTTGTTGCATTTTTGTTTTGCTGCGTTTTTTCTTGGTTTGTTTTATTTTACCCTTTTTACGCAAGCGCAAAGCTCTGCATGCATCTCCCTGCGTTTTTCAACGCAACCGAACGGTTTGCTATGCAAGCTAACGTGGAGTGCTTGTTTCGTTGCGTACATTTGTGCGTCTGTAGGCATGTGAGTGCGATTAACGCAAAGCAATGCAGGCGTGTATTGTCGTTTTTATTTTGTGAACCAAAATGCGGGGCATCGGTAAGACAATTTCACATGTATTGTGTGTTATTCAAGTCTGTTATTCAACCAGAAAGGTTTCTTATTTTGACAAGCATGCGCCACAGATGGAACGCGTCTCATCGACGCGATCCATCAGTGACTCATACTTAACAAAAGATGCTTTGACAAAATATTTCCGAATGATGAAAATGGGTCATTCATAAAAATTGGCCTTTAAAAGTTATTTCCTGAGTGTCGTAAGAGGCGACTAAACGGAAACAAAGAAGTGGTAGATGGTTATACCATCGCCGAGGGCAGATACCACTCACGGCACTTCACCGTAGCAGTTTAGTTTCGTTTGAGATGTTTTTCCGCTAGAGTGCAGTTGCTGGTATTTTTACTTTGTAGTCGCTATTAAGTGGCCGCAGTTCGTTCCTTCTGCGCACTGCTTCGGGCCTTGCTCGGAGTAAATTTCAATAATTAAAAAACGTCAATAAACCAGTGTGTAATAAATTGAGTAGAGTGTACCAATGTAAGTGGCCGCTCGTAAAAAGTCAATATATAAAAAAAATAATCACACCGATTTAAAACTTTATTTTATCACAGAAAACCGAATCATTTAGAATTCAAATTTCTCTTCCCCCCGAAAAGTTTTTGTTCCTATGACAGATTCGCGATTGGTTCGACTAATTGTGCTTTGAATAGATTCGAATCCCCGAATCGAATTTCCCAGCCCTAAATCGTTTTTTTTCACTCATATCATACCAATCTTTTGTATTTCAGTTCGTTCCAGATTTGCCTGACTCTGATCCGATACCCACTCGGGGTCGCGATCTTTCTTCTCCCGTGGTCGATGAAATTTGGCGGGATAGTAGCTGGGCCCATATTCATTGCGTTGTTCGTTGTTATCAATGCATACAGGGGTCATGTGCTGAGCAAGGTTGCCGCTGAGTTAACGTTAGTATACATACTCTTTTGTTTTGTGGTTTTCTAGTACTTGTGATATAATGACCTTTGACCTGTGTTTGACCATGCATAGCTGTGAACTTACCGTTGTGGACACGGTCATTCGTGTCTGGTACTAAGGAGGGGGGGGGGGGGGGGGTGTGTTATACTATGTTACAAGGAACGTTGAGCTGTTAATAAAATCTTTAAATATAAGAGTTGCATATTTGTGCGAGCATAACCCACCACCTTACACTACATCCGTTAATTAGTAGCACAGTACCATCACCCAGGACAGATACCACTTCTTGTACTTTTTATCGTCGTTCAGTTCTGTTCAGGATGTTAGGCAGTACAATTAATGATATTTCATTTTTTTGTAGCTTTTTGCTATGTAGTTGGTTGTTGGTTCGTTTCTTAGTCGCTGTATAGAGCTATTCTCAATATTAAAATACGCTCAGTTACCTTAGTCGGCTAAGCGCGATTTTATTGCCCAAAGAGCCGATTGTACAATGCTTGGCCGTCTCGTGCCTCTCGTGCCGAGTGCCTTTCAGCAAAGTACTTCATGAATAGCTGTAACACACGATGCATATACATCCAACACAAAGGTCCGTGTACAGCGGATTCCTTGACAAATGATTCCCTCAAAAAATTAAGCATTGATCAAGCCACCCTCGATAGATTGAGATAAATGAGAAAAAGCTTTAACCGTGAGTCCTGGTACAAAGGTTAGGTCCGCGTAAGAATATCACCATGAATTATATTCACGGAATTTATCTGTCCGCGGCATCATATTTTATGCCCAGGGCAGGTATCGAATATTGTGTTTGTTTTCAATCCACAGGTCAAAGGGCATTGAAGCACCATCAGGAATCAGTGATTGGTGGATTCTAGAGAACTCACTAGGTGGAGTTAGACGGACATCAGTCAACTGTTACCTTGTTATATTCTCTACACTGCAGTGGTTCTCATTACTCGGGCATGTCAGTACATTCCTTGCGTTTGCCGGACTCAGTTACCATCAGGTGAGTTATTCTATCAGTTTCAACGGGTGGAAAATACATTTAAGTCGTTTCAAATCTTTGGCATTAGATATTTGACTCGAGTCGATATAATTTTTAATTGGATCGAAATATATTTTAATTGTTTCGAGTCATTTTTTGTATAATTGAGTGGTGACGAGCATGGTCCGAGTACTCCGAGACGCCGGTACAGTTCTCAAATTTCTTGATTTTCAAAATGGAGACAAGTTCTAATAGTACAATAATGGGATATTTGTTATTTACATGGAATTAATGATTCGAAATTAAATTATTCATTATTAACAAAAAATTATTCGAATCAAATTCGAATCTCAATTGATTCGGTTTTGCCCAGCCCTAACCACACTTAAAATGGTAATATTAATAGCATCCTTTATATGTTACAGGTTTTACCCGTAGACGGTTGGGAGGGTATCACCGGGGACCGATACTACATCATAGTCTGCGTTATTGTGGTGGTGATTGCACACGCTTTTTTCAGTGGGTGCGAAATATCCTGCATGATACTTGCAATGAATGTATCTGCCCCACTCTTTGCTCAGCGTTCGTTCTCCTGCTGCTGCCTACAATCTTCGCTGTTTTCTTCGGGTTGCCGACTATCGTGTCGTATTCCGCTGAATTGGTGAGATACTTGACTCGTTTCGATTTTTTCTATTTAATTTTGAAATATTTGACTCGTCCCGAATCCTTCTTGCACAATCTCGAAATATTTAACTCGTTTCGAGTCATTCTTGTATAGTCTCGAAATATTTGGCTCGTTTTGAGTCATTCTTGTATAGTCTCGAAATATTTGACTCGTTTCGAGCCATTTCTGTATAGTCTTGAAATATTTGACACAATTAGAGTCATTTCTTTATAGTTTTGAAATATTTAATTGTTTCGAGTCATTTTTGATATATTTGACTTGTTTTGAGTCAATTTTGTATAGTTTGATGTGTTTGACTTGATTCGTGTCATTTTCATATATTACTGAACTTCATATTTCCAGGCCGCAGCAAAAGACACTCTTCAACCAACAACATCGGTAGAATGGGATAAAATTTGTTTACTATTCGCTGGAGTTGTTTTCACAACTGGAGCTACCCCTGATGACGTAAGTATAGCATGACGTCATATACTGATAATATTCCCAAACGATTTATAAAGAGATGTATTTACACGTAAAGTTATTTCTGCGCACCATCGGAGCAATAATTTGGCTGGGATAGTAAGAATATCTATTTAATGCGCATGTCAAGAAAATGAGAATTCTAGTTTAAGAGAGTTGTTTCGTGTTATATAAGTGTTTGAGGGTTACGCATGTTTGTTTGTTTTTTAATTGAAAATGACCCAAAGCAACGCCGAAAGCAGAGCCTAAAAGAAACCCAACTAACGTCCACTTAATAGCAAAGAGCTACTGAAAGATTTAGTACCAGCAAGTGCACTCTAAACGGAAAACATCCCAAACGTCTACCACTTCTTTGCTTTCTTTTAGTCGCCTCTTGCGACACCCGAGAAACACATTAGGAATATTATAAAGCCCGTACCTACAGGGTGACGGAAGGCCTCCAATCTTGGGGGGGGGGGGATTGAGATCGAAATTTATAATTTTTTGGTCTAAAAGAAATTACATACCGAAGGTGCGTAAAAAGTTTTTATGGAAATAATTTCCAAATTATCGAGGGGTTTATCCTTCTTTTAAAAACACTCTAGTTAAAGCTGGGCAAAACCGAATCATTTGAATAATGTTTTCGAATCGGATCAAATCACTAATTTCATGTGAATAATAAATATCTCATTTTAGTATCACAACTTGTCTCCATCTTGACTATCGAAAAATTGATAGTTTGTAGTGTTTTTTCAATTCACACTACATTGTCTAAGAGCAACAATTTTCATATTTTAACGGTCAAATTTGACAAAAATTGATAGCATTTCGTTGTTAAAAATAAAAATCCTAGTTTTTTTGGCAAGTTTTTGTTCCTATGAACGATTCATGATTGATTCAGATAAATTGTGCTTCGAATCGATTCGAAGCATGAATTGAACTGCCCAGCCCTTCCTGTGGTTGATCAACTGCAGTAAGTGCTCAATGCCATGGGCAATTCTTAAACCAACAACCATTCTTTCGTCGAATACTTATCAGTAATTTATTTCAATTCATACAGATAACAGCATCTTATGGAAGCTTGAGGAATCGAATCCATTTCCCGATTATATTGATAGTATCTGCGATTGTAACGATTATATTTGGTGTTGGGTTGGCAAGTTCTGTGTTTCTGGGACTTGGGTTCGAAACTTGTGGAAGTGTAACATTCAATTTGCCTCTGGGAGATGGGTGAGTTAGTATTTCACTATTTATTAAAGGCCCTTTGCTCAAATGAAATTTATTAAAAAAACATAAACTATGGATTGACCGTGGACTGTCCTTGTAAGTAGGGATGGACAATTCAAACTGATACGGTGATTCGAATCGATTCAAAGCACAATTTTTTCGAATCAATCGTAAATCGTTCATAGGAACAAAAACTTGATTAATTGTTCAGTTGAAAGATTAAAATTATTTCTCTTAGACATGTAGTGGTGCCTTGAAAATGCACTTTAAACTATAAATTCCTTGATTCGCAGAATGGACCCAAGTTATAATAGTCGAAATGGGATATTTTTTATTCACATAGAATTATTGATTCGATCCGATTAGAAAAAAATATTCGAATTAAATTCGAATTCCAAATGATTCGGATTTGCCCAGCCCTATGTGTAATCCATCAGCGGTCAAATTCGACCAAAATCAATTACATTTTAACATGAAAAGTTTCGTCTTAGGACTGGAGTGTATTTGAAAATACATCGTTTCCAAAGTCTGTTTAAGCTAATATTTGTAATTTATAACTGTAAAATTCTTAATTAACATGAAAGAGATAATAACAGTAAGAGTAAAAATAGCACATTTGCTGTTGTTGGGATATCAGCGATTCGATCCGATTCGAAAAAAAATATCCGAATTAGCTACGAATTCCAATTGATTCGATTTCGCCCAGCCATATTTACAGGGCGCAAATAATAATGCCAGCTGCTGCACTTCAAGTGGAAACATTCTAAATAAAATGAATGAATAAAAATAAAATATTGTAGTTGTTACTTTATCACGTACTTCTCTGCTCACATTTCAGGACATCGAGTGCACTCCGTTTCATATCAGCCACCCTGGCGCTTATATTCGTATCTTTCCGGCACCAAATCGACCCCGGATTGTCTAACCGGTTATCCGGGGCTGAGGTTATCTGTGACGTGGTGTTCAAAGTAATCTTTCTGGGCGTGGCAGGTTGGTCTTTTTAATATTTTGTTCACAAAACGTAGTGTTGGGGATGACCCGCCACCTCTTAATCGATTTATCGGTCGAATGCGATTTCGCAAAACAAAGAATATTATATATAATCTATCCTTGGAGTGGGGTCGGGGGGGGGGGGGGGTATTATTTTGAAATTTCATTAATATGAGCATTATTTTTTGCATTATTTTACATACCACACATTATACACACTTATTTTCGTACATGGCACAAATTTTCCATATTTCATGCACTTTCTTCACATAAAATATACACCACACACAGTCCACATACAATTTTTCACATTTCGTTTCGTTACAGGTGGACTAGCGATTGGAATTCCATCTTACACAGGTCTGGCATGCCTGTTTGGATCTCTGACGTCATTCGCACTGACATTTGTGTTCCCATTCATGAGTGATTTGTTGCTCCATATGACCGGAGGGCGGGCGCCGGGTGAGGATACAGAGAAACTCCTCGATTACAAAGGGGAGTCTACAAGTTTAACAGGGTAAGTGGATCATGGTATTAGTTTGGTGTTACTTAAAGAGATGTACAAATGTCATCTAACAATGGCGAAATAAAAAGGGGTAAAATCCAAAAATTTCAGGCGGCTTTTTGGTCGAAACTTGCGTTCCTAATCTTAATCATGGTAAAAATGGCCCTCCCCAGTCAGAATTTTTATTTCGCCAAACCTGAGTCATAGAGTCGGCGCCATCCATCAGTGTCACACGATCAACGTTTAATTTAACGTTTCAATTTAAATAAATCGGATAGCGCATCCATCGATGTTCCAGACATGGTACAGTTTTGATTGTCTCCATTTCATGCTATTGTTTTCGGCTTTCACCTTTCAAATCAATCATTTTTTCATTTTTGATTTTCAGAGCATCATCGTCCAGTAGTCGGCTCCCTCGTGACCCAATGTCAGTTTGTCGTGTAATTCGTGATATTTTGTTCATTGCTCTGGGAATAGCGGGTTTGATAGCAGGGTTGATCTACACGATTGAATTTCTGGCAACGGAGCTGCGACAAAGTGCGACATCTGACTGTGCCTTTGTCCCAGATAATTCAACGATGGTGTACAGTATACAGTAGTGATTATATAGGGGAAAATATTTTTCACAAATTTTTGTTATTATTACTCTTTCTCTCTGCGCGATGGAGAAGATAAGTTTTTTTTTTGTTCTCACAAATTTTATAATTTCACAAATTTTTATTTAATTGAAATTTTCTCTAAGCTTAGTTGAACTGGATAAGCATCTGGCAAGAACCGATCAACGAATATAAAAATGATTTACAATATGTATTTTAAATAAAAAATACATAAATAAATATATATATATATATATATATATAATATAAAGTCAGTAATTGTACCCTACGCGGAAAAATTCCATACAAAACTAAACCGTTAAAGCAAAGTGAATTTGAGAATCTGCCCCGAGAGATGGTTAAACCATCTACGTTTTAGTCGGTTTTTACAACACATGGGTACGTGGTGGAAAAAGTTCTCAATTTCGTGGTCTCTGTGTCGATCCGTTCTTGAGTTTTAGTCGTGTAAAAAATATAAACACAAATCGACTTCCTCATCAATTATTTCGTCTACACTTCACACAGGAAAAGAACTCGGAAACGACCTGACAACTCAGTTTATATGAGAGACATTTCAAGCCTCGTCATTCTTGTATTGATTTAAATCAACGTGCTCATGACAAAAATTCCGAATATGTTTTTAAACTCTCTATATTTTGACTATATGATCAAACCCTGCACAGCAAAATGAACTAGAGAACGTTCAGACAACCGAATTCATGTGAAACACAATTGAAATCTTAAGTCTGGTCGTTTTCCATTCATTGATTTGAATTACTGTGCTGATGATGAATATTTCTGAATATTTTTATACCCCCTCCCTTCCACTAAATTTTGATTTTATTACTATACCTTGCACAGGAAACCAGTTTATAAGAAACACATTTTAAGTTTTCAATTTCGTTGTTGTTGTTGTTCATCCATTGCTTTCGAATTAACGTGCTGATAATAATTAATTCCGAATATTATTATACCCCCTCACCTCTGGATTCTGATATTTGATCAACACCTTCCACCTAGGGCTTGGCAAAACCGAATCATTTGGAATTCGAATTTGATTCGAATTTGATTCGAATATTTCTTTCGAATCGGATCGAATTATAAATTTCACGTAAAGTAATTTACTGTTACCACTTGTCTCCATTGTGGAAATCAAGATATTCGCAACGAATTTTTAGGAAATGCTTAGAATCGATTCAAATTTACAGAGATTCGAATCGATTCGAAATTCTAAAATTTACATCCTTACTTCCGATCCCCAGTCTCCATAACTTTCTTCACTCATTTGGGATTTGAACTGTTGCAAGTCTCAGTGGATTAATTATTTTACACGCACTTAGGACTGGGCAAAACCGAAGCATTTGGAATGCAAATCTGATTCGGATATTTTTTCGAATCGAATCGAATCGTCAATTTCATATCAATGCAAAATATGCCATATTCACTATTACAAATTGTCTCCATCATGAAAATCAAGAAACTCATAAATACGAATTAATAATATTAACATAAACAGTTCAAACTCCATGTCTGAGAACAAAAAGTTCCATATTTTATCGACATGATACAATCGATTTTGGTCAAATTTGACCAAAATCGATTGCATTTTGTCGTTAAAATAAAAACCCGTTTGATTTTGCAAATTTTGGTTCCTGTGGTCGATTTACAACTAATTCGAAGCAATTGAGCTTCGAAGCGATTCGAATTACCGAATCGAATTGCCCACCCCTACTTACCAATCAGGAATTTAAATTTTACAAACTCGAGGAACAAATGGGTCGCGCCTCGATCCATCCGTGACCTCGCTACAGAAATAAATTTGCGTCAGCGAATCGAATCGAATTGCCCACCCCTACTTACCAATCAGGAATTTAAATTTTACAAACTCGAGGAACAAATGGACAGAAATAAATTTGCGTCAGCGTGATTTTGAATCTTAAAATTTTTTTTAGTTTTGTTCTTTTATAGTCTTTGTACATAAAGTGTATCTTTTACTTATTTCCTACCAAATATCCACAGAATATTATCGTATGCTCTGAATAAACGGTGCTCGTGCAATAGTGTTGTCTTTATAGGAATTAGGCAGAACCGGACGAGACGTACTTAGTGTTGCATCCGGTGATCTATTGAAGTCTCGGAAAGAGTGCGAGGGTCAATTTTGGGATAGAAAAACAATGCAGGCAAAAATGTTTCTAAAAATATCGTTTTCATTGCATATGCGGTGTTGGTGCGTATTTCCTAACAAGAAATTCGAATCTTATTCGAATATTTTTTTCGGATCGAATCACTATCATCAAATCGAATTGTCCAGCCCTACTTCCGTCCTCGTATTATTGGCCTGATGAAGCTTAGCTGAATAGGTATTTGAAACGTTGGAAAATTTACCTTCGTTCGTATTTCACCGGAATATCTTATTTCATCTCAATTATGTGGTTGTTTTACTGATGATAATAATATTCAGTCCCGCTAGACATTTGATTTTAACTCTTTATTTTGAGAATTTCCGTAATTTTTTTACAATATTA
Source organism: Styela plicata (assembly GCA_963675895.2). Classification (NCBI taxonomy): domain Eukaryota; kingdom Metazoa; phylum Chordata; class Ascidiacea; order Stolidobranchia; family Styelidae; genus Styela; species Styela plicata. The sequence continues at coordinate 1,657,418 of OZ023149.1, forward strand.
TTCAATCGGATCAATTGGATTCAAATTGAAAAGAACCAGACATGTAAACAGATAAAATATGGTAAAATAAACTGGACTTTAAATGTAAAGCACTCAACTGTATTAGAGTGGAATCAGTTACATGCGAAACAACCGTTGTAGTAGGGTGGAATCAGAAACATCCGTTGTATTAAAAAAGCTATTTTGGGTGGAAATTTTTGATTAAAGAAACAATGTTAGACGAGATGCGTCATAACTAGGGCTGGGCAAATCGATTCGGTGATTCGAATCGATTCGAACCACAATATATTCGAATCAAGCGTGGATCGTCCATGAGAACATAAAACTTGTTAAGCGAACTAGGATTTTCTTTTTTAGCGCCGAAATGCAATCGATTTTGGTCAAATTTGACCAAAATCGATAATATTTTGTCGTTAAAACAGGAAAATTGTTGTTCTTAGTGCGAATTGAAAATGCACCATAAACTATAAATTTCTCTATTTTCACAACGGGGCCAGTTGCATATATATTTGTTATTTACAAATAATGAGTGATTCGATCATATTCGAAAAAATTTTGATTCAGATTAGAATTCCAGGTGATTCGGTTTTGCCCAGGCCTAGTCATACCTGCGTTTTTCGCACTTTTTCGTTCTCTTATATAGCAAAGATAGCTTACAGTATCACGACACTCCAAGTTGGAAACATCCCCAATATAACTGAAACGCTGGAATAAAGTGCAGTCAATGGTATCTGTCCAGGATGCCAATGTTATTGAGACTACAATGCTTTATACATATCACAAATTTAAAATATCATATTCGAAAAAATTTTGAATCAGATTAGAATTCCAGGTGATTCGGTTTTGCCCAGGCCTAGTCATACCTGCGTTTTTCGCACTTTTTCGTTCTCTTATATAGCAAAGATAGCTTACAGTATCACGACACTCCAAGTTGGAAACATCCCCAATATAACTGAAACGCTGGAATAAAGTGCAGTCAATGGTATCTGTCCAGGATGCCAATGTTATTGAGACTACAATGCTTTATACATATCACAAATTTAAAATATTCAAATTGTAACTGCATTGTGAATATTTGCATCGATTCCGGAAAATATTCCAATTAGCAACAAAAACATCACGACTTTCGCCCAAATGGAAGGAAATTACCAAAAATGTTAGGCCATAGATGAGCCACTGATGGATCACGCCGCCGAGGCGTAATCTATCTATGGTTCATACTTGGCAAGGCATACTCATGAACCACTTAACGTAAGCTTCAATAATTACAAGGCAGTAACCGCCGGACATGATACCGCGGGCTAAACATATTAGCAGAGCTGTTCGTTAAACTATTGATAAGTTTACACAGAGGTTAGACATAAAAATGTGACATAGAAAATTACAAGTTAAATTTCCCATTATTCTCTTGAAAATACTTGATAACGCGGGCATTACCCAAGCAGTTTTTTTTTTTTTTTTTTTTGAAATTCTCTACGAGCAAGTTTACAAGAGCGAGTTCAGTTCACTATAACCAGACAGCATTAGAGGCGCGCAGACAACATTTTGGCAGAGGTGGTAGATAGACAGGTCCAAAAAATACGCCGAACAAGAGTTTTGGAGCTTTTGATCCATAGTTTTACCATCGCCCAGGACATATACCACTCTCTGCACTTTACCATGACGTTTCAGTTCCATTTGTGATGTTTTCCGTTTAAAGTGCGGTTGCTGGTACTACATCTTTTAGTAGCTCTTTGCTATTGAGTGGCCGATACTTGGTTCCTTTTGGCAGCTGCTTCCGGCCTTGCTTGGAATGAATTTAAGTAAATAAATAAATAAAATAAATGTGCCGAAATTCTCGCAGTCTTAACGCGAATTACTCCCGTTAAATTTGCGGCGATTATAGCAGGTAGTATTATCACTGGCGAAGTGTCGAACGAACCTTTCACATATAATGATTCCTCGTGGGACGATGATAAAAGACGTGTAGCTGGGGGTCTATTTCCAACTTTGTACCAATTCAGCTTACCGGGAATTTATGAATTTTGGATATGTCAGCATTTCATTTTTATCCTACAGGAGAGGAAAGCTGAGAATATGGCTTAGCTGTATAGCAAGGGCTGGGCAAAATCGAATCATTTGGAATTCGAATCTGATTCGAATAATTTTTCCGAATCGGATCGAATCAATAATTCCACATCAATAACAAATATCCCATTTTTACTATTACAAATTGTCTCCATTGTGGAAATCATGAAATCCAGAGTTACGAATTACTAACATTGACGTTGAAAAATTTCAATTTAATCAAAAGCAAGCAAGAGTTTCATGTTTCAGCGACATAATGCAATCGATTTTGGTCAAATTTGACCCAAATTTGCGTAAAAATGAAACATTTGGAATTAGAATCTGATCACCGAATTAGACCGCATCGCTTTTGCAATTTTCATCAAAACATCGGAATTTTTCTTTCATTTTCTTTTTGTAATGTTTTTCCGACCCTCTAAGAAAATTGATTTAGAAAAACATTTCGTCAAGCATGGGGGTATGATGGATCGCGCCACCAAGGCGCGTGCCATCTGTGGCTTATGCTTGAGAAAATAAAGTTTTTTTTGGGGATAAAACCGATTAACGGTTGATTCGAATAGTAGTTTGTGATTCAAATCGATACGAAGAACCAAACTGAATTGGTCGCAATATTTACAAATGCGCAGTATTCATTTTAAATGCGTTGACGAATATCTTTAGTATATCTGTTACTGTTTTATATTTGCTTCCCTTCTTTTTAAGCCTAAAGCCGTACCGCTACGAAAACAATCTTGTCTTTCGAATGAACAATGTTTATGACACGGGAGTATTTTTGCTGTCGCAAGAATTCCGCTACAATTTTCTAAAACAGGCTTCTGAATGCTCAATTGCTGGCTGCAGTTTTTTTAATCAAAATCGAGCATGGGTAATTATCTAACAATTTCATATTTGAAAATAGTGTAAGATAGTGATTTTCTAAACTTTTACCATATCCAGATTTTTGGAAAAAGGCTCAGAACATCACTAGTTTAAATATTTGCTAATTGCTGCCCACTGACGGATACATTTTTTATAACACGTTTCACAAATTTATATAAATACTTCCAAGTTATCAAAAATCATTTGAAAAGAATTCAAAATTATTCAAGATTATATATTTATTTATTTTTTCTTATTTTCTCAAATGTTTCCGACAATTTTCTGCAAAAAAAAATTATCAGTTGATGACGTCATTAACTTGGTGTCGGTTGCTAGATACGCCACGCTGTATGTTCGTTCGTCGCTGTTGGTTTGAGTGGAATTCGTGATGGCGGGGGTGTGTTGTGTTTGTTAAGCAGTTATCGCTACCGCCTATCAGAAAATTTAGTTATGTATGTGTCACAGATGGACCATCAGTGACTCATACTTAACAATGTCTAACTATGTCTATATAACTAGGAATTTTTAACTAACGTACGATACACTTTCCGACCGGACAGGTACATTGGGGTAGATAACTTGGCGTCTGGTCAATGACTCCAATGAAGTAGATAAAAGCGTTTAATAGAACAGAGCCGTTTAGCTGCAAGCAGGATTTGATGACTCGGCAAAGAGACTTGGTTTATCAAATCTATGCAACAGAAAACGTAATAAATACGATAAGGCATAACTAGATACCGCTAAGTTTTCGGTAAAAAGGTGAAGGCTGAGGGGGTAGCAATACACCTGTATACCTGGCAGATGGATCCTGACCCATACAAGTATAAAACTATTGAAATGTGTGAAATCTTGTAGGGATAAATAGGTAAAAATTACAAGTATTCTATACAATAAAAGTAAAGGAAGGTCACAATAATTTTTTCGGCCTCCTTGTTGAGTAAATATGTAACATGTTGCACACCGAAGTCCAGCAAAAAAGTTGCCTATTTTGCAGATATTTGTGTTAAAATTCTAAAACCTCATAGGGGGGCTGTCCCCCCTTTCAAAATTCCTAATTTTGTTAAAATTCTAAAACCTCATAGGGGGACTGTCCCCCCTTTCAAAATTCTAAATTTTGTTAAAATTCTAAAACCTTATAAGGTAGACCGTCCCCCCTTTCAAAATTCAAAATTTTTTTAAATTTTAAAACTTCGTAGAGGAGACTGTCTTCCCGTTCAAAATCTTGAAGGACAAATCTAAGCTCGGCCCCTGCTTTCGTCTTCAGTGAACATTGACCCCATTTTATATTTTCGTTAAAATGATATTGCGGTTTAATTTTCATGTTTAAAGAGAGTTAAATAATATGGAGAGGTACTTTACTAATTTAAAATTATCATGCAACAAATGCTATCAAAAATAGTGATAAATCATTTTGTATCTAATCTCATCAAAGTTGCTCACCAATGAGTCCACTGAATTTTTTTGTTCACAAGCAAAGTAGACAGGACAGAGCATTGAGCAAGAAATGACCGTTTAGGGAAAGAAGTTTTTTTATTTGCAGAAAATGAGAAAATAGGTGTCCAAGTCTGCTTTTACGGTTTAGTATAAATGGGTAAACACTGAAAAAAGGCAAAATACTCTATATTGTAGGATAGGAAAAGACATCATTTAAGCTCATTTGCTAATTTATAAGGTGAGGATTTGGTAAAACCAGCTACCACCTCTTTGTTTCCTTTTAGGCGCCCTTACAACAGGAGATACGTTAGGACTATTCTAGGTTTTACAATTAATCGGGGCAGATACCACTCGCTGCACTTTACCATGAAGGTTCAGTTCCATTTGGGATGTTTTTTGTTTAGAGTGCAGTTGCTGGTACCACATCATTTAGTAGCTCTTTGCTATTGAGTGGCCGTTGGTTGGTTCCTTTCAGGCACTGCACCCGACCTTGCTCAGAATGAATTTTAATGAAAAAACTTAAAAAAAAAACTGGAGTTTATTTTGCACCTTCAAATCACTCAATTCGAACCCTGTGCTAGTGTCCCTACCAATGTCCTTATTATGCTAGATAGGACTAGGAAAGGCCTTTCAACATGATCGACCCAATTCTGCTCTGGTTTGTAAAAACTGTCTCTCTGTGGTCAGAATAGGTAGATGCAGATAGTTTTACCACCTCCCAGAGCGTAAATTCAGTAAATTAGTGTTGACAACTATGGGTAAGAGTACCTGGTTCTCCTAGTACACCTAGTTTAGCGATATATTTGCAAAATACTTTCACCTAGTTTCAAGAATATACAACTTATCTAATTAAACTTTTATCGAGTTCCCTGTTTGATAATTCACCCAGTAAATTTACTAGGTAAATTTCACCTGGTTTAAGAAATAACTAGGTTGCTGCCACCACTTCAGTTGCTGTTCATACAATTTGAATATATAATTCGATGTCAACAGGAATAATGATTATAAATGTCAGCATAAAGCCTTCAACCTAATTTCATGCTATGGTTTTGTTCATGTTGGATTTTTTTAAATTTGGGTTTTGTCCACGTTGGATTTTGTCTATGTTTGGTTTTGTCCACGTTGGATTTTGTCTATGTTTGGTTTTATCTATATTGAATTTTGTTTCACCGATAAAACATTTCCTACTTGGGTTATATTCGAATAGATTACATTTATGCTGCTCTATCTCCTGTATCAATGATATCATGAATTCTTTGAGAAAATTTCTTTCTTAAATAAAGCCCTTTATCTATCTAAGAAAATGGACGTTATCAGCCCAGCTAACATGTATAATCTTATTTCTTTCAACTTTATTCAACTGTACAGTGTGTTGGTATCGTAGTTTGTTCTTACTTCAGTCTCATTTCAACTAAATATAGAAAAACATCATGGATTCTGAGAAATTTCACCCCGAATTTGAGAAAGCTGGAAAGAAACCTGGACTTCAAATATGGAGAATTGAGGTAAGAAGTGATAGATGGTCTTACCAATACCCAGGGCATATACCATTCACTGCACTTTATCATAGTGGTTCAGTCTTTTCTCAGATTTTTTTGCTGAGAGTGCAGTTTTCATACTTTTTATCAGCCCCTAGCTTTATAAGTGGATGTGGGTTAGTTAATTTCGGACGCTTCTTTCGACCTCACCTGGATCAAATTTCGATGAATAGAAAAATTGATCATGTTCTTATCCAAATTTATGATGTTGTAGAAAAACCTTGGCCTTGTACACGGCAGCTTGCTGTCTCAATTATAAATCCTGATTTGCATGTCAAATACGTATAACGCGAATAAACAGTTTTTGATTCTATATGTTTCAAAAAGATTTTGAGGTTATCATATATTGGCCTTTGTTGGTAATTGTGTCATAGATGTTTGTTTATTTTGCGTGGCCAATGGCAGAATGCTCTTTACTCTGTTACTCAGACATCCGAAGAAAATCGGTAGAGTCGGAAGAAAATGGTCTACATTTCAAGATGTACTCTTGCTGAAAGATTAAATTTTCTTTTTTGAGTGTCTGGCAAACTGTACAGAAAGTTTCAAAACCATATTATGGAAGCGATGGACAAGTGATAGATTTGGTCATGATTTCACTGCACATATGGTATAAAAAATGAAATTGCGTTTTATTAGAGTAATATTATGGAAACTCTTTACAATATTGGTATTACTGGTATCAGCACGCGCTACCAACCCTGATTAGGTTACCGATAACGTCTTAAGCAAATATATACACAGGCACGCCTTACTGCAAAAACCTCTGTATGACATCAGAGAGCATTCCATATATGGTATCGGAGTGAGGGTCGTACGAGCGTTGGTTAATATTTGATAGATTCCATGCATATTACTAGGCAACCAATTAATGATTCAAATCATGCACGGGCCGGTGTTCTTAATAGCGTTTTATGTACGGACCAGACATTGGTAATGAAATTTATGTGCAGAATACATACCATTGTTTCAAGAGGATGTGTGGAGAAGATATTCTGAAATTTCATTCCGTTATTATGCAGCAAAATCGTGATAGTAGTTGTGAATTTTCATACATTTTTATATTTTTGACAACCGATAACCGATAGTAACGATATATGGACAAAAAGCTTAAAGCAAAAGCTACTAGAACAGGCAAAAAACACTGAAAATTATAGAAAACACTAACTGTAATTAGAAAAAATGCATCCCTCTGATTGAAATTTTTTTCTGGAACTTGCTATTATATAAAAGGACTGATACAATAATCCATTTTTTTTTTATCTTTCAAAAATACCATCTCAAGGCCGGAAGCAGCTCCTAAGGGAACCAACCAAGTAACAGCCACTCAATAGCAAAGAGCTACTAGTAGTACCAGCAACTGCACTCTAAATGGAAAACATCCCGAACGGAACTCACTGCACTTTACCATAGCTGTTCAGTTCCATTTGGGATGTTTTGCCCTCAAAGTTCAGTTTCTGGTACAACATTTGGTAGTAGCACATTGCTTTAAAGTGGATCTCAATAATATATATACTAGATGGTCGTAAGGTAAGAAGTGGTAGATGGCTTCACTTTCCAGGCAGATACCACTCACTGCACTCTACCATGAGGATTCAGTTGTGTTTGGGAAGTTTTTCGTTTAGAGTGCAGTTGCTGGTACTACATCTTTTAGTAGGTCTTTGCTTTTGAGTGGCTGTTAGTTGGTTTCCTTTGGGAGCTGCTTCCGGCCTTGCTGCTTCCGGGTGAAAAAAAAAATTCCAGTTAAATGAGGCATATAAATAGATATTTCATAATTGTGTTCAAATCAATTGCGCTCAATTTGTTGCTCATTTCCCATCTAATTCAAGATATTTGCTAATTTTTTCACAAATACCAACGGTGTGCGATGATCTCATTCAAGCAAAAAAAATGGGCTCATCCCGATTTGATCGAAGATGGATATTTCCTTGGCCAACACCTCTCACTGCACTATTTATTTCAACTGTCAGGTGCAGATATTATACGTTGTTTTTGCCTGGTTAGCTCAATCGGTAAAGCTTAGGAATACACTTCGATCTGCGTATCTCTGATCGTCATGGCGCAGGTTCGAATCCTGTGAGGGATGATGAGTATATGCCAGAGGTCTGCTGGACGCCTCGCCAGTGCACGGCGATTCACGTAAGCGCTCTTATGGCTTCCTTCACCAACCAGGTCCATGCACAGAAAAAATGAGAAATATGATAAGCCAAAAAACTTCAACCAATTCGGAGCTGGTATCTGCACGAGAGGCCGTGGTCCGAAATATGGTTAAGCTGTATTCTTCGCTTTCCTCACCCGCTGGATAAAAATGAAATCCCAAATAGCACTTCAATGTATTCATGCTGCATTGGTTCAGTTCTACATAAAATATTTTCTGCCAAAGGTGCAAGGAGCTGGTTTTCCATTTGATGTAGTAACTTTCAGTGATTCCATCAATAATATTTGCTGGGCTCTTAAGTGTGGATGTCATTATCCAAAGAGTCAGGTGTTCTAAGACTCTAAGTAAATTTAATTACCATTTTCGATTATTTTTAAAATGATTTTTTTGTGTGTGAAATCATAACATCCTGATCAGGGAAACTGTTAAGTTTTGGTTAATGTTAATTACACCGATGAGACACGGTCCACCTGTGGCTCATGCTTGACAAAATAACATTCCTGGCTTGCCAAATTTTCTCTTTGTAATATTCGACGTGGATCTTGCTACAAAATGGGTAAAATACGGTCAAATGTCAGTAATTTCGTTTAAATCAAATATGGAAACATCATCCTATTCATATTGCGAATTTCCAATACTGTTCAACTAAACTATAAAGACAACCACGTCGCTTATTCGTGATAAAGTTTCGGTGACGAGGTATTCAGTATGATTTGCGGTTTGCAAACATTTTCGATGTCGATTACGGTTACTGTGAGTCCTGTGGTAATGATTGATGTGCAAATATTGTTCCAGTTTTATAGAGGTTTGTCCTGACATGAATATAATTGACGAGGCATGTTTTGCCTGTTTAACGCAATCCATAAAAAAGCGTTGAAAATATACTTCGAGACACGCATCTCTGATAGTACTATCGTAGGTTAGTGAAGGTGATCATATGCAAGAGGTCTACTGGATGCCTCGCCGGTTCACATATAAGGGCTGCCTACTGGTATCTCAACAAACCAGGGCCATGTATGGGAAAAATAAGTAAAATGTTTTAGACCCCAAAACCATCAAGCCTGGTTCGAAACTGGAATCTGCCAGGGATGTTGTTGTTTTTCATATAGTTCAGTCATATTCTCGTCTTTCCTTTTCCGTCAGATAAAATGAAATCATCTCATTGCTAAGCATGGGCCACTGATGGGTCGTGTCAATAAGGCGTGGCCCATCAGTGACTCATGCTTGGAAAACACAACTTCTCGAGTGATTAATACGAATTGTCATTGAAGTCAAATTAACCAGTGCGTTAGTGACTCCAAATTATCGTGTCAAAAAAATTGTAAATTGTTCCTTCATTGCAGAATTGATGATCCTGAACCTTTTTTTACAGTTTGGTTGCTACCAGACAGCATGGTTAGCCGATTGCTAAATTTCTTCTAATAGAACCCTCTTTTTTATTTGGACGTTTGCGAAGCAGAGAAACTGACATTCTGCCAGTCTGCGTCAGTATTAAAACTTTAATGAAAAAATAGCCACAGTTTTTAAAATATTAGGTCGATTCCCAAAAAAAGTGTCCGAGCTTGCTATCACAATGAAATCCTAAATATTCCACTGGTGTCAGCATTTCTTTGTATTTTATTTCAGAAAATGGACATGGTTCCAGTTCCATCTGATAGTTACGGAAACTTCTTCACTGGTGATGCCTACATTATACTTCATGTAAGTCCACTGAGTCTCGCACTTCTTTTGATCGTGTGACTCTCGTCCCAAGGATGCCTGAACGAGATATTATTTAAGTCAAAAACAACATGATCTCTTTCCATGAAATTACAAAGTATATTTGTGAGCTTTCGTTAGGTCATAGATCCTAACTTTTTCAGACAAAACAAGATATGACTTACTTATTCATTGTTTTATAATTCATATCGTGTTTTTTTCTGAAAAAATTAAAGGGCTACAACCTAACGAAAGCTCACAAATATACTTTGTAGTTTGTGAAAAGAGATCATGTTGTTTTTGTATTTGCTACGGCCTGTCTATTAACATACAAGGGAGGGGGGTTTAAACCCAACAATCGTTAGTTAGGCAAAGACTTTTAAGTAACTGTGTATCTCCTCTATATTACCCCGCGTAGTTCTGGGTACAGGGTTTAAAAGCGACTTAAAGCATCTCCTGTGTGTTGTGAGTAGGGCTGGGCCAAACCGAATCATCTGGAATTCGAATCTGATTCAAATACTATTTTCGAATTGGATCGAATCATTAATTCCACGTAAATAACAAATATCCTATTTATTACTCTTACGACATGTCTCCATCATGGTTATTAAGAAATTCGTAGTTTATAGTGTTTTTTCAATTTACACTACATTGTCTGAGAGCAACAAATTTCATATTTTAACGGCAAAATGCTATCGATTTTGGTCAAATTTGACCAAAACTTATAGCATTTTATCGTTATAAATGAAAATTTTTTGTTCATTTAGCAAGTTTCTGTTTTTTGAATGTTCCATGGTTGTTTCAATAAATTGTGCTTTAAAACGATTCGAATTGCCGAGCCCTTGTTGCAAGATCTAGCTGAAAGCAGAGATAAAAGTAATAAATGGATTTACCATCGCCCGGGGCAGATACCAATCAATTACCAATACCAAAGATGGTATCGGCCCATCACTAATCTATATTGAGGTTAAATATTATCTCATGTTTTCAGACTGCTGACAGGAAATCAAAGCTAGCAAAATGGGAATTACATTTCTGGATCGGAGCCGAATCAACGCAAGATGAACAAGGTAAGAAGAATTTGAATTAATATTGAAAATTCAACTCAGTCTGTACAATTACATATAACAGAAAGGCTGACATCTTATTTCATATTTTTCTACTTTATTAAGAAAGCTTTCGCTAGATCATAGTTTGTCATTATCAGATAATAGTTGTCTCGAGTTCGAGTCCCAGCAAGTCCAACTCTTTATTCTATGCCCACCAATCAACCTAGGGTGTAATAAGTTGGGTAGGCTGAGCCGTACATGAAAAATCATATCTTTCCAGCAATTTTAACTCTGACCGGCTATGAGTCCAGCCGCTGGTACAGGGTGATCCACTCTAAGGTGGCAGTAAAAAATCACGAGAATAAAATTTTTGACAAAATGTAGTGAAAAATGAAAAGCAGGATAACAGAATTATAGTAAATTTGCTGTGTTAAAATGTTAATAATTGTTGCCTCAAGCAAGGAGTTGCTTGTACCCTAAGGGATGGGCATTTCAGATTATTTTATCAGAAACCATTGCTAGGAACGAGCCGCTTCACTTAGAGTACCAAATCAAGTCGATTCAATGAGCACAAGAATTGCGAGCCGAGTCCAATTTGAATTTAGAGTCTCAAGTCAAGTCACTGTACTTCAACATCGCAGGTCAAGCTGAGTCATCCTTTTACGAGTCACGAGTCGGTTTCGAAATCTATTTAATTGTAATGACAGATTAATTTGCCACTTCTCACTTTATTATGTTTGAACCACCATCTGATCATTATTGAGTAGACAAACAAGGATTTCACAACAAGGCACATTACAGGTTTTATATCCTTCTGGGAGGTGCAATTTCTTCTCTGATTAGTTGAGCGACGGCTGACAACGTGATTTTTCAAAAGATCATTGCAGACTCGGGCTAAATTTTCATCCGAGTCAAGTCACATCTGTATTTTGACAAGTCAAGTTATTTAGCTAAGACAACTCCAGTCAAGCTATTTAAAAAGGTGACTCGACTGCGACTCAGTCGATTCATTGACTCGAGTGTCCCCAACACCGTCAGGAACATCCGCAATAGCAACCTATCTAAATTCAAAACTCTAATTTCATAGAAATATTGGAATTCGTTTCTAATGAATATTTAAAGCGACTTTCAATTATCACTCAATTGACCTTGATTGAACATTTCTCATACATCTTGATAAATGAATCTTAATTTTTAAAATTAAGTTTTGCTCATAATATTTTAAACACCTCTGTGGTTCACTTGGTTCTTTAATAAACCCTCGGATTGATTGTGCACATGAAATTTTTGTTTCAAGCATGAGTCACTGATGGATCGCGTCGTAGAGGTGTGGTCCTTCTGTGGCTCATACTTAACAAAACATAATTATTGGTTGAGTTTGAACAAATATGATAGGATTGAGTAATGTGTTCCTGACCCTTTGTATATTGCAATCCAAACAAAATCCCCTCAGGGTGCGCCATTCGTTTGGTGACTTTGCTCTTTGTGAAAAGAATTTCAATTGTTTGCGCCCTGTGATTATTTAGTCATAATGCATCAGGTATTTGAGGAGAAATGACTTTTTGTTTGAGAAATGAGGACGCAGAAATATCACACTGAAACACCCACGCACGAGGGTGGGGCATTTCCTCCCTCTAAGTTTTGAGAAAGGAAAAAAGTTTTTTCCAAGATTTTAATTAGAGAGTTCATTTATAATATGCAAAATTTTTGCGCACCTTCAGCATGATGTTCTTTGAATACGTTTTTTGTTCTCTTATGTTCCAGAAGTAGCCAAAAAAAGTTTGCGTTTCTTTGGTGTGCAATATGTTTTCGAGTGACAATGAAAAATTTGATATTGACATTTTATAATGTACGCCCCTCCCCCTTCCCCCCCAGAAAAGAAATTTGAGATCTTTCCCCACCTTTGGGCCCATACAATTGATAGAATACCTCGATTACTAGGTATTTTTTTGTGTGAGGAATTGAATGTCCCAATCTGAATCTAAAGCTGTACAGAACAAAAAAACTTCTTTCGAAGGCAAATACTGAATTTTTACCATTTCGAATATATTCTAAAAATTAATTTTGAATATGAAATATTGGATACATGCATAAATTCTGTCAAATAAGAACTGCCTCTTTAGCCATTTCAGGAAAAAAATCTATAAATCTATTAATGCGTCGTAATTTCTTTTACTCAATTGAAACTACTGTAATTTTTACAAGAGTTTTTCTTGAGAGTTTGGACCGTTAAAATTACCAAATGTTCAAAAACAACACCGTTTAGTTCCTGGTACTGCATCTTGCAGTAGCTTTGCTATTAGATGGATGTTAGTTGGTACCTACCAGGAATTCCGACCTTAGAGCGAATTTCATTGAAAAAAATATGTTTCCTAAGACATTATATCAAAATTCCAATTTCAGCCTACTATTCGAAGATATGATTTGATTAGGGAAGAGTTTCATTTTATCCTGTGGCTTAGCCTGACAAACCATTGCAATGCGGTTCGCTATGCAAGCTAACGGAGTGTGTTTGTTTCATTGCGTGCGTTACTTCTCTTAGTTGTGATGTGAATATAATTAACGCAATGCAAGCGTGTATTATCGTTTTGATTTTACCGAAACTAAACGCAATGCATCGGTAAGACAATTTCATTTGTATTGCGACCTTAAAGATGCAACAAAGTGGTAGATCATTCCCCATCGTCCAGGGCGGATACCACTCACTGCACTTTACTATAGTAGTTCAGTTTTGTATGAAATGTTTTCTTCTCAGGCCTCAGATGCGGGTTTGGCATTTCATGCAGCCACCAGTCGTTTTTTTTTGGGTGCTACTTTCGGCCTTTCCCAGGGTGAAATTCGAATTTTTTTCATTTAAATTCACTCTAAGAAAGGCTGGAAGGAATCAACTTAGGGCCACTTATTAGCAAAGAGCTCCTATTAGATGTAGTACCAGCAACTGCACTTTAAATGTGAAACATTTCAAACAGAACTGAACCACCGTGGTAAAGTGCAGTGAGTGATATCTGTCCTGGGCATTGTTAACACCATCTACCACTTCTTTGTTTCCTTTTAGTCGCCACAGGGGAAATACGTTAAGACTATTCTGAAGCCTATGCAAACAGTACTTCAAATAAAAAAAATTAAATGGACACGATGCAAAACCTCCACCGAAATAATTTTGTCCTTTCAATGTATCACTGACTGGTCATTAAAAAATATTTGGCGCCATAGTGTAAGATTGCTGTTTTATTAGTTATCTTTGCTCTGTGTTGTGTTTGTCTTTGGGTACGTTTGTAGTCGAGCGTTCTTCAAGTGTTTCGAGTGCCGCACTCTTAAATTTGAATGTTTATTATGATATAATAATGCGATAAATGAATTTTGCGGTTTTGTGGAAGTCATACTTCATCAAGTATGGCACATGCTTGTTAGACTTCACCTATGTGTGGGTCATACTTGATGTGAATATACTTGATGACTGGTAGTAAGGTATTGATGTCCTTGAATACTCGGTATTCTGGAATTCTGAAAAAAATAATTTCATTGCGATTATTCTTTTTGAATTGATTTATTTCGCAGCGAAATCATGATATATGCCAAATTTTACTTTGTAAAATTTGACATAAATCATGACTTTACTGCAAAATATGGTCAAATATCAGAAAATTTCTAAAATGTTGGATCCTTATTCTATTCATAAAGTCAGTTTCGCTCTCATTCGCTCTCGTGTCCAAAAGGTTCATGTCATTTTCTTTGCATGGAAAAAAATCTTCACACAAAAAGGGGTATTTAAATGTTGCTGATTAGCCAAATTTTCTTCTGATTGTAGCCATTTTCTTAGCATTCAGAGTCAGCCCATTCCATGCACCCATTGATAAAATTGGTTTTGAAATTGCTACGCTGACTATTACGTTTTAGACCATAATGTAATTACGACATGCAAAAGATTCGCGAAGAACCTCTCGACATGTAGGTTAAGTCAATAAACCTGGTAATGTAGTGTGATTCAAATGCTGGATTTCATCTGCCTCTAGTCTGAGACAATGAAAATTGTACGTGTTTATCATTGGGCCATGCAAGTTGATCACTTATGTATAAATTTTTAAGCATTGAAGGGTTTCATGATCATTCATTCAATTTAGCCGGCTTCGCCATCAAATCTTCCAAATCAATATCGATGTATTGTCATGCATGTTCCACAGATGAATCGTGCCTTTTAGGCACGGTACATCTGTGGCACAAGCATGACCACAGTTTGATTAGAATACCATACTTTATCTGGAATGTTACGAATTGGATTTGTTTATGATTGAACGTTCGTTGCATTAGGTTTACCAAACATAATACTGTCATGCATGGGCCATAAATTGACCATGTGATCAGGCACGACCCATCCAAGGCACATGTATGACAGAATAAATATTTTGCAGTAAATTTATCAATCACGGTTTGTAAATTGTAGAATTATCTCTGGCCCATGTATGTACAGAATATGTATATAGAAACTTATTACAGATAGAAGCTTTAGTTTTCTTAGACATGGACCATAGATGGCCGAAGCTTAACAGGGAAATCTACTATTGACCCATACTTGCCAGATTTTGAACAACTTTTTCTCTCTAGATCTTTAAACTCTTATCTATTGCAGTGTTTCACTCTGAGTTAATATTCTACTTATTAATTACTCGATACAAACATTCCTGACACGTTGTAGCCATGCTTCTAGCTATAATCAAGATGCCCTAAAATTGAAATCTTATGATTCCAAAGAACGCTAACCACAAAGTACTATACTTTCAGTTCTCCCACATTTGCCTGTTTTTTCCACAAATTATTTTACCCGTCTCTTTTCATGGCATATTCACTGGTGTTATGTTCATCTCACGGGTGATCATAAACTCAGGGTGAGTGATGAAAAAATATATAGTTGAGCGTTGAATATGAAATAGCAATATGAAATAGCAGTCTTGATGGTTTTGAAACTTTTTTTATCCATCTGAAAATGCTTTGCACTGAAAGAAAATATTGCCAACAGGTAATATTTCATAATATATCTGTGGCTAGAACCTCTAGTAGAAGGTTTGAAATGTCTGATTTGAATGACATGAACATTTTGGACAACGGAAAAAAATGTGACCTTTACCCTGGTCCAAGCAATATCATTGGAAAGGAATAAATAATCGTAAAATGGCATTTTTGATAATATTATTTGACGACATTTTACGAGTTGAGGAAAATATTTAAACAACCCAAGTGCTCGGTACTGGACTAACATTGGGAATTTATCTGTTTCTTGTCCGGGCTTGAGTGCGGCTTATTTGTTTACCTTATGGTTGACTTTTATTATTTTTTTTATTTTTGTCTTGAAACTCACTCTGAGCAGGGCGGGAAGCAGTGCCTAAAAGGAAGCAACCTTTTGGCAACTGCACTCTAAACGGAAAACATCCCAAACGGAACGGAAGCGCCATGGTAAAGTGCAGTGAGTAGTATCTGTCCTGGGCAGTGGTCGTTTTCAAAAAATAGCATTTTCGATATTTTTTGTTAAAATCCATTCTAAGGAAGACTGGAATATGCAAAAGAACCAACCATAACAATCAACCACTTGAAAATGCAGCACCAACAAGTGTAAAATATCCTGATAAAGACTGAACCCTATCATAAGGTGCAGTGAGTGGTATCTGCCCTAGGTGTTGATAGGAGCATCTGCAAAGTTCTCTCATCAAAGTTTTCTCTTAGTTTCCTCAATTTATTCAGAATGCATTTGAAATAGTTGGATATGCAGTATTGGACGTCCCTGGTCAAGACATTCTTTGACGAAACATCGGGATACCGGATCAGTCGGTAAAAGCACTAGAATTACTCTTCGAGCTACAAATCTCTGCCCATTTTGACACAGTTTCAAATCCTGTAAGGAATGATTATATACAAATGATTGCTGTACGCCTCACCAGCGCTTGGTGGTTTATGTAAATGATGCTATCGGCTTCCTCCACCAACCATGTCCATGCACAGTAAACTGAGAAAATGAAATGTGCGCACAAGAGGTCGTGGCCGATCATATTGCCTAGCTGTATTCTCGGCTTTTCTCTCTTGCAGAATGAAAATAAAATCTCAATTTCTAATGTAACCAACTCATGAACTTTCGTTTACAGGAGCTGCAGCGATGATGACAACATTTCTAGATGATTACTTGGGAGGGGAGCCTGTGCAGCACAGAGAGGCTCAAGGACACGAATCTGAAATTTTTAAAAGTTATTTCAAAAAGGGAATTATGTAAGAGATTTATTTTTATTTCATTGAAAATCGCTCTAGGCAAGAGCGGATGCTGTGTCAAAAAGTGACCAACTACTCATTGACACTTAAGTGGCAAAATGTAACTACAAAATGAAACAATGGTTCTAGCAACAGCTGTACTCTAATTTCCCTTCTAACTTAACTTCCATTGTAGAGTACAGGGAGTGTGGTTTTAACTCCCTCAAATCTGGTTTGTTAATCCATGCCCATTACTCAACCCAATGTGTAATTACTTGAATAGGCCGAGACTAACTAGAATATTCACACATCTTATCAACAACTCTGTTCACTAATAGGCTACAACATTGTGATCCCCTCAAATCTTTTAATTGAGCGACTATAAAATAAATATTGAACTTTCGAACAGTTCAATATATCCGACTGTCTGACGTCAACGGGCAGCTTTGCGAATGGCATCTGAGAATCAACATAACTGAACAACCACTCTTCGTTACTTTGTTTTGCACCGCGGAATGCTTATTGCTGTCTTGAGCAAAATTACCTTCTTTCAATGTAATGGGGGAATCCCCCTCCATTCTCAATTATTCCACCAATGATGCCCATACATTCTGTCATTGCAGTTATCAAAAGGGAGGAGTAGCGTCTGGATTCAAACACGCAGAAACTAATTCGTACAATGTCAAAAGGCTCCTGCATGTTAAGGTGAGGTTTCTTATATTGTATATGGTTATGTGCAGGATAACAAAATCTTGTTTTTTATCGGGTGTCTGATGCGTTCATGCCATTTTCTTCGGGTTGGACAAAAAAGCTTCAAAACCATGAACACTGCTATGAAATAGCAGTATTGATGATTTTGAACCTTTTTTCAACAGTTTGGTTGTTACCAGACATTCAAACAGAGATATTTAAATCTTTAAACAAGAAATTTTGAGTGTCTGAACACCGGAGTAGCTCACATTCTGGCAGTCTGGCTGGGTAAAGACTTTTCAGGACACAATAGAATATATTATGCAATCGCGCTAGTAAAATGGTATATAGTTAAGCCGCATTCTCAGCTTTCCTCTCCCACAGGATAAAAAATGGAATCCTATCCCAATGGTATAAGGGGGTTTTATTTCTGGATTCAGTTTAAATAAATTCTTTGGGGTCCTGATAGCAACATTTGGCGAAAGATTTCTGTTGTTGACACGAGGAATCCTCGATATTAGCGATTATGTTTACATTGTCTGTCAGTTATTTACTCTGGGATTAAGAGAAATAATTAATCACATTTATAATCTACGATGAAATTTCCGCCATACTAACAGCTACTTTGAGATTCATGACTCAAATCGATTTGGATACGTTACATATTATGATATATTTTCAAGTAGTTAAACATGTTGGCATCGCAGGTTGAAGATCTCGGGTTCGAGCCCCGGCGAGTCCGGCTCGCTTATCCATGCCCACCACTCAACCCAGGGTGTAATAACTTGGGTAGGCTAAGCCGAACAGGAAAAGATCATATCTTCCCAGTAATTGTAACCCTGTCCGCCTATAGGTGGCCGCTGTTACAGGACCTTGTACAGGTTGACCCACTCAAAGAAGTGGCTATAAAAAAAAGAAAATAAAAAGTCAGGTTTTTCAAGTTCGCTTTAAGCAAGGTTGAAAGCAGTGCCAAGTAACGACTACTCAAATGCCAAAAAACTGCTACAAGATAAAGTGCCAGCAACTGCACTCTAAGCGGAAAAGATCCCGTGCTGAACCAACATATTAAAGTTCAGTATGTTGTATCTGCCCTGGGCGCCTCTTATGACATGAAGGAAATACATTAGGACTCTTCTAAAGCCAGTACCCAGAGTGTGAGAGAGGATGTTGAAATTGGAATATTTTTGAGCTGTAGCCAATTTATTGAAAATTTTGTCCGTATGTTGAAATTTTTCAATAAATATCTCAAATAGAATCATATTTGGAAAGAATCGATTCAATAGCCGGATTCAAGAATAAATTTATCTAAAATTTTCAATGCAACTCTGGCCCTTGTGTATAGGGCTGTATTAGTATCGTTATATATGTTTAATCTGTCTGCCTGGTATTTACTCTGGTTTTACGAGATATCATTAATCTTCTTCATTTTCTTCAATAATTAGATTTAATCTGGTTCCTGGGTGACAGAATCTTGTTTTATCTTGTGTGTCATCTCATTTTCTTGATTTGCTCAAAAATGCAATCAAAATCCCCAATATTGATTTTGGACCTTTTGGCTCCCTGTAGGGACAAGCTATAGAATAGTCCTAACGTTCTTCCCGTGTGTCGTAAGAGTAGACTAAATGTAAGCAAAGAAGTGGCAGATGGCTTACCATTGCCCAGGGTACGCCCACTCATTGCACTCTACCATGGCGGTTCAGTTCCGTTTGGAATGTTTTCTGTTCAGAGTGCAGTTGCTGGTACTACATCTTGTAGTAGCTCTTTGCTGTTAAGTTAGTCGTTTCATTTTAGACACTGCTTCCAGCCTTGCTCAGAGTGAATTTCAATAAACAAAAATGTCTCCCAGATACTTTCTCATGAAATAGTACAATTTTTTCTGGCAACACCATTTTCTTGTTATTGGCATCTGAGTAGCAGGTAGATTTCATTTTTATCCTGCGTAACCAATAGCTCTGAGATTCCTAGCATATTTCAAGCACTCGTTGAGCTAATTGATTAATCAGTCATAATACAACGACTCTAAGCTCATTTTACACAAATTCTCAGGGCCGCAAGAATGTTATGGCAACAGAGGTCGATCTGAGCTGGGACTCGATGAACGTAGGGGATGTTTTCTTGTTGGATCTTGGGAAATATATCTTGCAATGGAACGGACCTGAGAGTAACAGAATGGAAAGATATAAGGTAAAAGATGTTTTGTTGGAAATAGAGCTGGGCGGCATATCGGTAGGATGGTAAATACATGTATTGAGTTTTCTAAAATATCGTATTGCGTTAATTTTTGCAATGTCAGTTTGCCATGATACCCGTATTTCGTGACATACCGCTTAAAATGATTGCAAGTTGATGCATTATCGCATCAAGTAACGGCAAAAAACAGGGTTTTTAGACCACTTACACCACCCGCATGTAGAGTTACGCACCTGTTTAACTAGGTCGCTCATCAGGGTTCCGTAAAACGACACAATAGCATGTTTTTGTTAGCAGAAAATGGTAATAGTACAAGTAATACCAATATTTTGGCGGCGGTATGCCGGTACAAATCATACCTGATGTAATAAGTTGGGTAGGCCAAGCCGAACATGAAATTATTATATCTTGCCAGTAATTGTAACCCTGTCCGTCTATAAGTGGCCGCTGTTACAGGGCCTTGGACAGAGTGATCTACTCTAAGAAGTGATTAGAAAGAGGAAATGTCTCCTGATGAGCAGTAGAGTTGCATACATTTTGCTAGCTTAACACCTTGCCTGCTATCTCTAACGATAAACTATTAAAATGAAATTATTTCACAGGCAGCAGGACTTGCGAAAGACATCAACGCTCGGGAACGTGGTGGCCGTGCTCAGATCTTTATTATTGAAGGAAATGATGAAAAGAGCACACCGAAACTTCTTCAGGTAAGAGGCAGGAAGGGTGATTTTTTTTTGGTGATAAAATTTGCACTGAGCAACGCCTGCAGCAGTGCCTAGAATCTGCCATCTAATGCCAGTGGAATTGTTGGTATTACATCTTTTAGTAGCTCTTTGCTATCAAGTGGTCATTAGTTGGTTCCTTTTAGGCACTGCTTCCGGCCTTGCTTAGTATGAATTCGAATATAAATATATATATATATATAGATAAATCGAGGCCAGAACTCAACCACCTCAATATAGTGCAGTGAGTGGTATCTGCCCTGGACAATGGTGAAACACTCTACTATCTCTTTATTTCCTTTAAGTTGCCTGTTACAACATGCAGGAAATACTACTGTACTTGTGCATAGGTAAATTACAGTAAGCGGTATCTGCTCTGTGCAGTGGCACTATATAGCGCTTATTTGCTTCATTTCGGTCACCTCTCATGACGCACAGAAAATTAATTATTCCGAAGCGACAAAACTAACCGCAAGATTTCCCTTGATGTATTTCCAGAGTTCTCGACCATTTTTTAATAACAACCAAACTCTTTGATATTTCCCGCTCATATATTATTCAATAGTTTGACATCAAATTGCTTTTATATCTCGATTCTTTGTTGTTCAGGGTTATTCTCAATCAGGGTTCGAATTACTAAGGGCATTGATAGACCCAGCATTGAAAAGTCAAGCCCTTGTCTGCAGTACTTTTCTTATATTACTGGCATTATGGGTTTTTTATTGAAATTCACTCTAAGCAAGGCCGGAAGCAGCTCCACTGAATAGCAGAGAGCTACTACAAGATGTACCAGCAACTGCACTCTGAGCGAAAAACATCCCAAAAGAAACTGAATCGCTGTAGTAGCATTAGATGAACTGTTCTTCCGAAATTTCTTTATGTGTCAGGAATGGCTCACCATGGATGGTTCTTATGAAATAGTCGCATATCAGAAAATAAGATTTCGACTTATCATTTAGTGAACTGTGAAACCTTCTTCCTTATTTACTTGCGACATCGGATTCGTATGTGGCTGTTGCCGCAGGGATGTTTGAGTGAGATAGATTCAAAATCAATAGTAATAACTTTGAATTATTCGGGCTGTTTTATAAGACATATCTTGCTTTGTCTGGAGAAGTTAGGATATGGCAAAACGAAAGCTTATAAATATATTTGTGACTTTGTGGAAAGAGATCATGTTATTTCTATTAGAAAATAATTCTTGTTTTTTTATTTTTGGTAAATTGATTCATTTTGTAGCAAAATCATGTTTTTTTTTGGTTTTCACTGCAAAATAATTCGAGAACATAAAATTTGGCTTAATACATCATGATGTAAAATGAATAAACTCAAGAATGATCAAAAGACCCACCACGGTATTGATGATTTGAAACTTTTTAAAAGCTTTTGTTTCTACCCGACACTCAAAAAAAGGCATTTAAATCTTTTTGCAAGAGATACATATCATAAATATTCACCATTTGCTAAATTTTCTTCCGACTGTCTGATTAGCTGAGTAGATTATTACTACGAACTCAGAACTCTGGAATATCGGATCCTATTCCGATAAGGACACCCAAGCTGCCAAGAAATATAACATAGACCAGGTTAAAGGTGGCATATGGTATGTCAAGACTTCCATTGTCTATTATTGTTTGGATAGTGATCTCACAATAACATCTATTGTTGTCTAACAATGCAGGGTATGGAACAATTACTCGGAAAGAAAAAACAGTTAAAACCTGCCACGCCCGACGAGGTTGTGACGAGAGCGAAGCTAGGAAATATCAAACTTTTCAAGTAAGAAAATGAATGTCTTGTCAAATTTTTATAAAGTTGCTTTTTGAAATTGAAAACGCACATATTTTTTACTGAAATTTGTATTGAGCAAGGCCTTGAGCAGTGCTTGGAAGGAATCAAGTATTATAAGGCAAAGAGCAGAGTACGTTAGTACGTTAGAGTACGTTAGTACTCTGCCCTTTGCCTTATAAATACTTGGTTCCAATAACCCTATTCTAATTAGAAACATCGTTAACAAAACTGATCTGCTATTAATGAAGCGCAGTGAGTGGTATCTTCCCTGGGCTATACCGTAGTAGGTTACAGTTTTGATTGGACACCAGGATCATGTCCTTTAGGAAATTTCCATTTGATTTTATATGTATTAATTTCATGAAATTGCCAAAGGATGTTTCCCAAATTGCCTTGCATTGTATCAATGTCGTAAGAGGCGACTAGAAGGAAGTCAAAAAATGTTAGATGGTCTCACTATTGCCCAGGGCAAATATCATCCACTGCAACTTCTTCAATATTCAGTATTTTTATGGAGGTTTTTCACATAAAGTGCAATTGCAGCTACTAACTACATTTTGTACCAGCTTTTTGTAATTTAAAGTGGCCGGTGATTGACTTAGATGCTGCTTTCATCCTTGCTCAAGGCAAAGTTCAATAAAAAAGATATCAGCCGCTTGAAATTCATTTTGTTGTCATTTAATAAGTAAAAATAAGGGCACAAAATTCATTTTTAATATATTATATCACTTATTACCTCTAGGGCAAGTCATCTTGTTCTATATTTAACCAACGCCGGTACGTTCACTTTTATACCCCTCGTGTATAAGTTAATAATTACCCTGAACAAATACATCATTATTCTGTCATCGCAAAATTACACACGCTGGACCGGTAGCGTCACTTTGGAAGCCGTTAACCCCTTACTCATCTGTTTACTCAGTGGTCTCAATTTGTACCTGGAAATCTGTCGGCCTGATTAAGCTTTTTTCATTAAATTGAATCAAAGCAGGACTGGAGGCACACTGTTAGATTGCCAGTTACACACACCCGAAGAAAATTCAGTAAATAAACAGTATTTAATGATGAATGCCTTGCTATCTAAATCTATGTATGAAATAGATATGAATTTTTTTTTTTATTGAAACTTACTCTGAGCTAGTTCAGAAGCAGTGCCTAAAAGAAACCAACTAACGGCCATAATAGCAAAGAGCTACTACAAGATTTAGTACCAGCAACTGCACTTTAAGTGGAAAACATGCCAAACGGAACTGAACTGTCATGGTAATGTGCGATGAGTGGTATCTGCCCTGGGTGAATGATATCTGCCCTACCACTTCTTTGCTTCCTTTGGTTCCTGTTAGGTTCATACAGATTTCAAAATTATGACCTATAGGTGGATTTAGAATAGGCCTAACATATTTCCTGCGTGTCGTAAGAGTAATAAAAAAGTGGTCGGTGGTTTTACAATCTTCCAGAGCAGATACAACTCACTGCACTTTACCATACTGTTGTCATATTCAGTTCCATTTGGGATGTATTTTGTTTAGAGTGCAGTTGCTGGTACTACATCTTTTAGCATCTCTTTGCTATTAAGTGGCCGTTAGTTGGTTCTTGCTTCCGGCCTTGCTCAGAGAGAATTTCAATAAAAAATTCAACATCAGATGAACAAAACTGCTGATATTTGATCATATTTTGTGCATTTTGCAGTGAAATCATGACTTGTATCAAATTTAACAACATAGAAATCGACAGATATCATGGTTTAACGGCAAAATGAATCTATTGGACAATAATCGAAAATCAAAATTTTTTTGTATAATAATTTTGATATACTTGATGTTTTGGATAAAAACATCACTTTTGTCTGCCCAGGAGGGGACTCAAAGGGTTAAAATACTCCGTCCCATTGTTACCTATGAATGAATGGATAATAGAAAATAATTGGCACTACTATTGTGTCATAGAGCATTAACTTGTATTTAGCCACACATGTGCCAGAGATAAACTATATTTAAATAAAGCAATCCATCTATGACCCATGCATGACTATTGTATAATTTCAAAGATATTTGTTTTGTCGAGTATGATCCATAGATGAACCGCACCTCAGAGGTGCGGTTCATCTGTGGCTCATACTTGACAATAAACCTAAGTTGAGGGAGAATATTCGAAAAGTGTGAAGCGTGACAATACAAACGTTACCAAAATTAAATATATAGGAGAATTTTTGCCTGCTAAAGGAAAGAATATGCCTTGATCATATGGCGAATCACGACCTCTCAAGCAGACAACAAAGTTTGAATCGGGTGAAATTTTTTGCTCACTACATTTCTTATTTTTCCTGTGTGTGGATCTGGTGGAGGAAGCTGTAAGCAGTGCTTACGTGGCCCAACGTGCACCGGTGAGGCCTCCAGCAGACCTCTTGTACATAATCATCTTCTCTTATGGTATTCAAACTTGCGTCTTGATGACTAGAGATGCGTAGCTCGAAGCATATTCTCAACGAATTACTGATTGAGCTAACCATTAAGCCACTGCTCCAGTCAAAATATAATTTCATCTTTTCTCTTCCAGTGTCTCAGATCAATCAGGACAACTCATGGTGCAAGAAGTTGCCACAAAACCTCTGAGTCAATCTCTACTCAAACACGAGGTACGATAACATGGTTTTTAAGTTAAATCATCTATTGGGGTCGCGTGAACAAGACTCTAATGATTATTGAGCTGAAATTAATTAGGATAGGATATCATTTTTATCCTGCAACAGAGGGAAAGCCGACCAGATCTGAATCGGGGTGAAGGTTTTTGTCTGACACGATGCATAAAGATGGTCAATTCAGAACAATGAATCCGAGTTAGTTCGAATCTCAATGTGTTTTTGAATCGAATATTTGAATTCGATTTCTACCGGTAATTCACATATTCTGAGCCCAATCTCTCTGCAGAGAACGTGTGATTTCCTGCGAATGCTAAGACAATCACACTCTTGCAACAAAATTATCTCGGTAACTTACGGCCTGTGTACAACAACAAATTATTCGCACTAATGGTGTATCAGAGCAGGGCTTCTCAAACCTTCCTGCTCTGTGACCCCATTTAGAAAGGAAGTTCCTATGTGACCCCTTGATGAGCCTTCATAACAAATTCAGTCAACAGCGAATGTATTCAGTGAAGCGAATAACTAATTACAGAAAACAATTGAATTATAAATCTATGAAGCAGGTTTAATGGGATGGTCAAAGGCATTGAAACTCGTCTCTAGAAATCAACTTAGTACGCAGGTATACCACTTATTGCGGCAGTGATGTTTCGCGAGCCCGAAAATTATTTTCACGGCCCCAACTTTGGGTTGCGACCCACAGTTTGAAAACCCCTGAATTAGCGTATGTGTTACGGTATACTACCCGTATGATGGTTTTCGGAATAGAATTCCGTATTCTGGATCCGATTTCACTATTCTGAAACGGTGAAGTATTCTGGAATGCTCATCCCTAACAATGCTTAAAGAAAGGAATTTCAATTAAGTTAACTATGTGAGTTTAATCGTATAATATAATATCTTTCTATTTCTGTAACAACATCTCCGTACCCCCTTTGTTGTTCTTCACTGATCTCAATTTCTAATTCCCACTTATCTTTATGTAGGACTGTTACATACTTGACCACGGAGGCAGCAAGGTCTATGTGTGGAAGGGGAAGAAGGCAACAAAGGAAGAGAAATCAGGATCTATGACAAGAGCTATGGTATGTGGGAGGCCTGTTTTTGATACCAAGTTGCCTGTTTATGATGATAAACTTTTGTCCTGACATTTATTTTCGGGGATTTCATGCTGAGAATCTGAAAAGCTGAGAATCATATGGCAAACCACAACCTCTCGTGCGAACCTCATTTCTGAACCAGGTGAAGGTTTTTGTCTTCATATCATCATATTTCTCATTTTTCCTGTACGTGGACTTGGTTGGTGGAGGAAGCTGTAAGCAGTGCTTACGTGAACCACTGTGCACTTGCGAGGGTCCACCTCTCACATATAATCTTCACCCCCCCTGGAATTTGATTCTATGTCAGATCGATGTTAGATGTGTATCTCGATCTCGAAGCGTATCCCAACGCTTTGCCGATTGAGCTAACCAGGCGCCCAAAGTACTGTATGTGCCGCTAAGACGTGCCGCAGAGACGTGGTCCATCTGTGGCTCATATTTAACAAAATGATATTCCCATCTGGGAAAGCCATGTGACAACAAATAATAATACCAAAAAAATATTTCTATAGCCTTTCCTCAAAGTGGATCACCCTGTCCAAGGCCCTGTAACAACAGCCACTGTTAGACGGACGGGGTCACAATTGCTGGATAATTGCTGCAAAAGATATCATCTTTTCCTGTTCGGCTTAACCTACCCAAGTTATTACACCCTGGGTTGAATGGTGGACATGGCATGGATTAATGAGCCGGACTCGCAGAGACTCAAACCCGAGATCTTCAACCTGCGATGCCAACATGTTTAATCACTAGGCCATCATTTCTATGATTTGGTTAAGGAACAGCCGTGTGATAATAAACTAATACTACAATAAAAAACATACTAATTTGCTGATATATGAACGTTCCAAATAAATGAAAATAATGATACTTTACCACATTTAGCCGATTTTGCAACAGAGTCACAACTTTTTGTTTGTTTGAAAAAGTCTGACTTTGGTTACAGAAATAAAATTTGTTTAAGTGTGGAGCAAGACTCTGAACTTTTCTATTTAGTCATAGTTAATCTTGCTATTGTATCTTTGCATTCAACGTATATGGATTCGCGAACACAAACGCATAGAAGTACAATAAATAGTTGGCCTACATTAGTCACAATTTATGTCAAATTTTACAAAGTAAAATATGAAATTACTCTAAGATTATCCTACCTCACTATTCAGACCTCCCTCGCCGGCCTCCTTCCAATTCAATATTCAGATCTGATGGAGTTCACCCCAAATCACTAGCTGACGTCGTTTGACCATCCTTGCTCCGCTTTTCTCATCTGAGATTGAACCCCCGTTTATTTTTACTCTCTCGTTAGGGTTACATCAAAGCTAAAGGCTACCCAGCGACCACTCAGATCGAGACTGTGAACGACTATGCAGAATCCGCAATGTTTAAACAATTCTTTAAAGACTGGAAAGATAAGAACGATGTCATCGGGAAAGGAAAAGTTTATTCAAGAGGAAGTATCGGTGAGTCTCATTGCTGTGTGTTTGGTTTAGGGGAATGCTGGGCGCGAGGCCTAATGGTCAGGATAGGATTTCATTTTTATCCTACAAGAGAGGAAAGCCGAGAATACAACTGCAGATACCAGTTCCAAATCGGTGTAAAGATTTTTCGGCCCATAATACTTCTCATTTTTCCTGTGCATGGACCTGGTTGGTGGAGGAAGCCGTGAGAAGCCGCTTATGTGAACCACCGTGCACCGGCGAGGCGTACAGCAGACCTCTTGCGCAGAATCATTATCCCTCATGGGATTTAAACCTGCGTCATGGCGATCAGATGTGTAGCTCGAAGCGTATTTCCAATGCTTTACCGATTATCATGTTGGCATCGCAGGTTTAAGATCTCGGGTTTGAGTAATTGCAAGTCTGACTCTTTAACCAACGCCCACCACCCAGAGTGTAATAACTTGGGTAGGCCCGGCTGAACCGGAAAAATCACCTGTTTCCAACAACTCTAACCCTGTCCATCCATAAGTGACCACTCGTACAGGGCCTTAGTCAGGGGGATCCACTTCAAGGAGTAGCTATAGAAAAAGGGATGTGGCTTGAATTGATTTTGTCAAAATTTGCTCATGGGAAGGAGAATCAACACTTAATGTAACTAAGTACTGAACATCAACGACATTAGAATAGAATAATCCTAACGCATTTCCTGCGTGTTGTGAGAGGCGACTAAAAGAAAGCAAAGAAGTGGTACCGGTAGATGATTTAACCATTGTCCAGATACGACTCATCGCACTTCACCATTGCGGCTCAGTTCCATTTGGTATGTTCTTTGTTTAGAGTGCTGTTAATGGTAACCATCTTTAAGTAGCTCACTGCTTTTAAGTGGCCATTTGTTGGTTCCTTTCAGGCTCTGCTTCCGACCTCGGTCAGAGAGAATTTTAATAAAAAAAAAAGAAAAAAACTGCCATAACAGAATAACTGGACAAGGTTTTATATTTCTCAGCTTCATTACACTTGCCTGTCAAAACAAAGTAATAACTTGAGTAGGTTCTGCAATACTACTTCTTTTTCATCACATTTTTATTTCGTTTCAGCCCGTATCGAGAATGTGAAGTTTGATGCCAGCACAATGCACAACCAGCCCAAGGTGGCAGCGAATGAGAGAATGCCAGATGATGGTTCTGGTGAAATCGAGGTAAAATAAAATATTTTTTTGCTAGTTCCTAGATTTTACCCTCAAATTCAGATTGTGCTGCATATTGTGTCACCAACGGCTAGGAACGTTTAGGATATGGCTGAGCTATATTCTCTGCTTTCATCTCCCGCAAGATAACAATAAAAGTTTTTCGTTTATAAATCTAAAAGATGTTTTCACAGTTTGCAGGTGAATATAGATTTGAACAACACTGTAATCTTAATTTGATTCTTCATCTTAAAAGCGACGTCAGCGGAGAATTAAGAAAAAGAACATTTTTGTAGCCACTTCTTGGAGTGGATCACCCTGATCGAGGCCGTGTACGAGCATCCATTTATATATGGAGGTCGGAGTTGTTGGAAAGATATTATCTTTCCTTTCGGCTTAGCCTACCCAAGCTATTACACCCTGGGTTAAGTGGTGGGTTAACGAGCCATACTCACCAGGACTCGAACCTGAGATATTCAACCTGTGATGCCAACATGTTTGGTTCCCCTTGGGAGCTGCTCCTGACTTTGCTTAGAGTGAATTTCAATAAAAAAAATGTTAACCACCAGGCCATCGTGCCTGCAGCATGCCTGTCACAGTCGACAAATACATATTGAAATAGACCAAGACAAGCCTCTATGTGAATCTTGTACTTGAAGCGACATCAGTTTAATATGTTTATAACTTCCAGGTCTGGAGAATCGAAAAAAGCGAACTTGCACCAGTTGACAAATCAACTTACGGACAATTCTACGGCGGCGATTGTTACATCATATTGTACACTTATCAGCACAACAATAAAGAAAGAAGAATTATCTATTATTGGCTCGTAAGTTTGCATTGTTCCGTCCTAATTATGGGATCTTAATCATAGGGGGACGTGAATGAAATGAACTTAATTTGACAGTATGCAATTAATAGTGTTTACAATTATATCTGGTTACGAGATTTATCTTGCGTCTTGTCATTGCATCCAGTGTGGAACGTATTTTACTACTGTGCTGAACAGAGTATGGAGTTTATTATAGCGACACTTCTGTATAGAACATCTATATTTTATTGAAATTCGCTCAATGCAAGGTCGGAGGAACTACAGTCACTTGAGTGACAAATAGCTACTTCAATATAAAGTACGAGCAGCAATTGCACTTCTAAGTGGGAATCATTCCCAAGCGGACTGAACCGTTTTAGTAAAGTGCAATGAGTCCTGGGTGATGTCTGGTGCAGTGGTTGAAATATGACATTTGAATAGGTGCTGCAGGCAAAAAAAATTCCTTAATTAATTGCGATTGACGATAAAGTAGGCCATAGATAGCGATGGAGGTGTGAAAAAATTGGATTACAGTCCCGAAGTTGACGAAATAAGTGAAACAACTACAGCATGCAGAAGGCGTGTGAAAAATTTTAATTATACCTGCATTTTAAACCACTGGAAATGTCATTTTGCGGGGGGATCTCAAAGCATATCCCTCTTCTCATCACAACGAGACACTCATTTCCATAAATGATTCCACAATGTCACATGTTTTATTCAAGAAGCATCTTTCCAAGAATCTCTAAACTTTGGAATTCCTTGCCTTTTCGCTGCTTTTCTTATTGTTTTGATCTACAAGGCTTTAAAACTCACGTTAATAGACATCTATCAGGGATGAGGGTTTCTCAGTTCCTATTCCTGCTTTTCATGTAGCTCTTTTTAGTGGCTTCAGGAGAATTTTAAAGTTTGATTAGTACAGAATATATTCTTTTTTTCAGGGTCGTCATGCCACCCAAGACGAAACGACAGCCTGTGCATTGCAAGCCGCAGAAATGGACAGAATATACGACGATGAACCGATACAAGTACGAGTCACTATGGGAAAAGAACCGAGGCATTTCCTGGCGATGTTCAAAGGAAAAGTTATTATTTATGAGGTAGATTTAGCATGAAAGAATGCAATATTCATGATTTTATTGCACATGGAGAATAAGCAGAAGTTTTGGGCAAAAAACTTCACCTTTCATTTGGAACTGGTGTCTGTGCGAGAGGTCATAGTTCACCATATGGTTAAGACATATTATCGACTTTTCTCCTTCACAGGATAAAAATTATTAAATCTGAAACGGTTCTATAAAGTAAAATCATCCGGAACAGAAATATCCAGGGTTTAATGCTATGTTTGCCATGGAGCATTGAATACGATTTTCTTAATTGCCTAGTTTCTATTCCTGCATTTCATGTAGCTATTGGCACTTAAGTGGTTTCAGGAGAATTCTCAAGTATAATGTGTCTCCATTGTGGTAAAAAAAAACTACACCGAACAACTGCTGGTGGTTAGTGAGGGTCAGGGTTCAAATTAAATAATCAGAGTCGGGATTTATAATTTGGTATATTTGTGAATTCTCTTGACATAATGGTTCAAATCATTTGCCAGTAATGTAAAATTACAGTTGGCATAGGTGTTTTTGGGAAGACATGAAATTTTTAGTTCAACCGAGTTTTAGGTTATTACACCCTTGAGTGGATTGAGTGGTGGACATGGTTTCACCGAGACTCTGACCCGAGATTTTTATCCTACGATGTTAACATGATAACCACTAGGCTGCCGAATTAACTCCATGTGCAGCGATTATTGGAAAAAAAAATTTATTACAAATCTCTTGGGGTCTTTCCTAGAGCAATCCATTAACAATAAAATCTAACAGCATCTCTCTCTTTCTAGGGCGGTACCTCAAGAGCAGGAGGGCAGAGTAAAGCAAGCGACGTCAGATTATTCCAGGTTCACGGAAAATCAAAATATGATACAAAAGCTATTGAAGTACCTGCCAAGTAGGTTTACACTTTAATTATTCAAATGAAGTATTTATTTTGCAACTTTTCGGGATATATGTTCTTTTTAGGTCATTGCTCAAACCTTAGTCAGATGAAACGTTATAGAAATATATTTGTTTATGTACATAGAATGACTCTTGAACCCTGTGTTTAAAACGAATTCAATACTTTTTCTATTTTTTTTTCCTAAACTGGCCAACCTCACCCAACTAGCCCTGTAGGTACGATCTTTAGAATAGTCCTAACATGTTTCCTGCTTGTCGTAAGAGGCGACTAAAAGGAAGCAAAGAAGTGGTAGATGGTTCTACCATCGCCCATGACAGATATCACCCACTGCACTTTATCATGGTGGTTCAGTTCCATTTAAGATGTCTTGCGCTTAGAGTGCAGTAGCTCGTAATACATCTTTTAGTAGCTCTTTGCCATTAAGTGGACGTTAGTCAGTTCCTTTTAGGCTTTGCTTCCGGCCTTGCTCAGAGTGAATTTCAATGAAAAAAAAGCTCCAAAGATGCGTTTGCAACCAAACTGCCAAAAAAGGTTCAAAATCATCAATACTGCTATGAAATAGCAGTGTTGATGGTTTTGAAGCTTTTTTGTCCATCAAAAGAAAATGAAATGAACATTTCAGACACCCAAGGAAAAAAAGATTCTGCCACACTGGTTACATTCTTACTCATATGGTCATCTTTAAAAAAGATTCAGGCTCATTGAATTTCATAAAATTTTCATCTCTACACCGACCAGGTTTACAGTGACATGTTTTCAACTAAACTGGTCGCCTCCTTACTCATATTGTGATCTTTATAACGAATTTTATTGTTTTTCTACCCAGGGCAGGCTCACTCAACTCTAATGATGTATTTGTGCTTGTGGCACCCGGAAATTTGTTCATGTGGGCTGGCAAAGGTGCAAGTGGAGATGAGAGAGAGATGGCGAGAGTACTGGCTACTGCTTTGAGTAAAAGGTATGTGTGTGCGATTGTGGGGATGAGAGAGAGATGGCAAGAGTACTGGCTACTGCTTTGAGTAAAAGGTATGTGTGTGTGTGTGTGTTTGTGGGGATGAGAGAGAGATGGCAAGGGTACTGGCTACTGCTTTGAGTAAAAGGTATGTGTGTGTGTGTGTGTGTGAGAGTGAGAGAGATAATAAATGGTACTGCTTTGGGGTATGTGTGTGTGTGTGTGTGGGGATGAGAGAGAGAGAGAGATAACAACTGGCTACTGCTTTGCTTTGTGTAAAAGGTTTGTGAGAGAGAGAGATGGTAAGGGTACTGGCTACTGCTTTGAGTAAAAGTATGTGTGTGTGCGTGATGAGAGAGAGATGGCAAGGGTACTGGCTACTGCTTTGAGTAAAAGGTATGTGTGTGTTTGTGGCGAGAGTACTGGCTTTGCTCTGGGTAAAAGGTATCAGAGAGAGATGGCGAGAGTACTGGCTACTGCTTTGAGTAAAAGTTATGTGCGTATGTGTGTGTGGGTGAGAGAGAGATGGTAAGGTACTGGCTACTGCTTTGAGTGGTAGATGTGTGTGTTTGTGGGGATCAGAGAGAGATGGCGAGAGTACTGGCTACTGCTTTGAGTAAAAGTTATGTGTGTGTGTATGTGGGGATGAGATGGAGATGGCGAGAGTACTGGCTACTGCTTTGAGTAAAAGTTATGTGTGTGTGTATGTGGGGATGAGAGAGAGATGGCGAGAGTACTGGCTACTGCTTTGGACAAAAGGTATGTGTGTGTGTCTATGTGGGGATGAGAGAGAGATGGCAAGAGTACTGGCTACTGCTTTGAGTAAAAAGTATGTGTGCGTTCATAGAGTTGAGAGAGGAAGGGTACTGGCTACTGCTTTGAGTAAAAGGCATGTGTGCCGATCACCAAACTGGCTACTGCTTTATGTATGCTTGTTTGTGAGAGAGAAAAATGGCGAGAGTTGACTATTTTGAGTAAAAGGTATGTTTGTGTGTTTGTGGGGATGAAGAAGAGATGGTAAGGGTACGGCATTGCTTTTTTTATGTGTGTGTGCGTTTGTGGGAGAGAGAGAGATGGTAAGGGTACTCGAGAGTAAAAGGTATGTGTGTGTGCGTTAGAGAAAGAGATGGCAAAGGTACTGGCTACTGCTTTGAAAAAGGTATTGTGTGTGTGTGTGTTTGTGGGGAATGGCGAGAGTACGTGCAGTTATAAAAGGTTTGTGTGTGCGTTTGTGGGATGAGAGAGAAATGGCTCAGTACTGGCTACTGCTTTGAGTAAAAAGTTGTTGTTCGTAGAGATGAGATAGCAGATATGCATGTTTGTCGATCACCAAGTGGTTACGTGATGCTTGTATGTGACCCTCTTCGTAACAAAAATTCAAAGACGCTGGTAGGAGAGGAAAGGCGAGATCCTGGCTTAGGCGAACCATTGTATCTCTCGCATTATAGGTCTTGTCCTTCAACTCATTCTCCTCCACAGGGCATAGTTGAGGAAGCAGTAAGCAGTGGTTACGTGACCCTTCGTGTGCTTGTGAGGCATCCTGCAGACCTCTACAAATCTCCATCCAAGAAGATTTTAAAATTAAAGAAAATGTCTTTAGTGATTGAGGTAACCAGGCACCCATCCAACTTTCAAACCAGGATTAGAGTCAATTGCATTTAAAAATATACACATACTATCCACAGGGAGCTGGAGACAGTACCTGAAGGCCATGAAAACAATGATTACTGGAATGCCCTTGGGGGTAGAGGAGATTATGCAAGTTCTAAGGCATTGCAGGTAAGGTATATGTGTGTGGGGGTCTCTCTGACTTGACAGATTTCTGCTACTCAGACAAGAAAATGAGTGAAGAAAATGGGTTTTATCGGATGAAAATGTCTTTTTTTGAGTACATGGTGGAAACTAAAAACTCTCAAAATCATCAATACTGCTATGAAATAGCATAATTTGATTTTTTTTGCCATCTGAAGAAAATGGCATAAACATTTTGGACCTCCGAAGTAAAACAAAAAACTCTGGAGTCTCTTACATAAAAGCAGTACATGGTGATGGATTCCAAAGTTTAGAAGTTCATCAGAAAAGTTTTTGGCATAAAACTGTTTGTGACACTGTGGAATTTGAGTGAATCACCCTGAAAAGGCCTCATTACCAGCACCCATGTATTGACAGAGTTTTTTTTTCTTGTTATAGCCGCTCATTTGAGTAAGGCAACTCATTTGAGTAATCAACCTGAGCAAGGCCTTATACCATTGACTACATATAGACTGACAGGGTTAGTATTGTTGGGAAGATGTGGTCTTTCCACTTTGGCTGTATCTATCTAGGTTATCACACATTGGGTTGAGCGGTGGGCATGGATTAACGAGTCGGACTTGCCACAACTTGAACCCGAGATTTTCAACTTCGGATGCCAACATGATAACCATCGTAATCATGCTGTCTGAAAATAACTATCTTTCAGAGTTGACCGAGCCACTCGACCCATGGCAAAAAGATAGGAACATGGGTTGTGAGCCAGACCCACTGAGACTCGAATCCAAAATCTGTCACCTATGATGTCAACCTGATAATCACCCAACCATTGCCACCAAAAAAATCAAAATTTTTATCCACAAGTTTCGGGAAGCAAGTGACAGTGTCCCCCCTCTCCCAAGATTTTTGGATTTTATACAGAAAAAATCAGTAATATTGACAAAATTTTCGCTCATCTTTAGGGCTGTCCAAAATATTCAATTCGGAATATTCGAATCATAGATTATTCAATTCGATTTCTGCAACAATTCGAAATTAACAAAATTATTGATTTCAAATTTATCACATAAATAAGCTGATAAAAGAATGTCTTTGTTTGTTTATTAAATGACTTCGATTCGGGAAAATTATTCGGTTCAGTCCTGAAACCAAAAGATATTCGGCTTTGACCACTTCTACGTATCTTACACATGTTTATATCGCTTTTAGCCCCAAGATCGTGTATTTTGGAAGGTAATTACGAAAAAAAAATTGTTGAAAAACTTGTAATTCCATTTTCTATGTCCCCGTCAAGATTTGACAAGTTGAGATAAGAATTTTTTCAACTGGGATTTTATTCATTTCATTTCTCCGAGCGTTCATCATTTATATCCTTTTAAACACAGGTTGAGAGCCCGGACCACGATCCACGATTGTTTGAATGTTCGAACCAGACCGGAACATTCAAGTGCACAGAGATCTATGATTTTACGCAAGAAGATTTGGACGAGGATGATGTTATGCTTTTAGATTCTTTCAGTGAGGTTCGTATTTCTTACTGAAACAGGTTATGAGTAGGGCTGGGCAAAACAGAATCATTTAGAATTCGAATCGGATTCGAATAACTTTTCCGAATCGAATATCTAATTCCATGTTAATAACATTATGAAAATCAAGAAATTTATAGTTCCGAATTTGTAATATTAGCATGAGCAGATCTTTTTATAGTCCTCTTCTTGGAGTGGATCACCCTGACGAAGGGCTTCTGCTGGCGACCACTTATAGACGAACAGGGTTAGAACTGCTGGAAAGATATGATCTTTTCCTGTTCGGCTTAGCCTGTCCAACTTATTACAGCCTGGGTTGAGTGGTGGACAGAACTAATGAGCCGGACTCGTCAAGACTCGAACCTGAGATCTTCAACCTGCGATGTCTACATGTTTAACCACTAGGCCACCGCGGGGCAATGTATTTTCAATTCACTCTCCATATCCAGGAGTGGAAATTTTACAAATTTTATTTGTCTCCATCATGAAAATCAAGAAATTAATAGTTACGAACAGACTTGAAGACAATATATTTTGTCGTTAAAAATGAAAATTCCACTTCATTTAGTTTTTGTTTGTATCAACGATTTACTACAGATTTGAATAGTTTGTGTTTCGTATCTGTTCTAATCACCAAATCAAACTGTACAGCTGTAGATCTGAGCAAAAGTTGCGAGCTACAATACCCTTACTAATTCATTACATTACATGTTTCTAGAGCCTTGTGCAAACTCCTAAAATCTCATACAGTATTGATGAAATTCCAAAATATCCCATAGATTTGGGACTTTAGGATAGGATATCATTTTTATCCTGTGGGAGAGGAAAGCCAAGAATACATCTTAACCACATGGAAAACCACGACCTCACGTGCCAATACTATTTCCGAATCGTGTTGAATGTTTTTGATTATCGTATTTCTCATTTTTCCTGTGCATGGATCTGGTGGGTGGAGGAAGCTGTAAGCAGTGCTTACGTGAACCAACCTGCAAAGGTGAGCCGTCCAGCAGACCTTCCGCATTTAATCATCATCCCTCACAGGATTTGAACCTACGCCGTGACGATCAGAGATACGTAGCTCGAAGTGAAGTCACAACGCTTCATCGATTGAGCTAACCTGGCAACCCGGTTTTTTGAGGATCCTTTTGCCATGCAACCTGGGGTCAATTTGATCAAACCCGGCCGAAAAAATCCTATTTTGTCATACATGAGCCACAGATGGACCACGCATTGTTTGCACTGTCCCATTCACGCCAAAATATATTTGAGTAAATGTTTTAGAAAGCCACATTCCCTGCTTTTCTCTCCCCCAAGATAGAGAGATGGCAATAGTTACTGCTCCGAGTAAAAGATATGTTTGCGTGTGTGCGTTTGCGGGGATGAGAGAGATGGAAGATACGTGTTATTGGTGAAATATATTTGATGTAATATTATGATTGTTTCTACAGATTTACCTCTGGATTGGGAAGAACGCTAACAAGCTTGAGAAAGAATCCGCAATGACTGCCGCAATCGAATATTTGACCTTTGACCCCTGCGGAAGGGACAAGGACACCCCCATCATTACAATCAAGCAAGGATTCGAACCACCAACCTTCACAGGATGGTTCACGGCTTGGGATATTGAGATGTGGAGTGTGAGTACAATCTGTATTAGAGATGCCATTTTCAGTGTCTTTGGGCCATTCAGGGGCTCATTTTAAGGTAAAATTGGCGCGATGGCCTAGAGGCTGTGGCGTATCAAAAACCTCGAGAAGGGGCGGAAACAATAACTGAAAAATTTATACAGGTCAAATTATGATGTCATATTGGGTGGCGCAGGCAAAAATTTCCCCCTAGAAAATAGCATTTTCATTCTATATCACCATAAAACCTGTCCAAAATCACGGCTGAGATGCAAAGAGTTTTTACATAAAGGGATTTCGAGGCCTAAATAAGTGTTATATCCTAATAATCCTATACACTTCAATTGTAACTCATACTTGGTAGAACATGTCTCTGCAAAATTATAGGACAATTGGAACAATTCTAAAGCCCGTACCTACAAGGCTGAATATCTATCAAAGCCATTTTTCACAGCCACTCCTTAGAGCAGATCGCCCTGTCCAAGGCCCAGTAATAGCGGCCACTTATAGATGGACAGAGTCACAATTGCTGGAGAGGTATCATCTTTTCCTGTTCGACTTAGCCTGCTCAAGTTATTACACCCTGGGTTAAGGACAACGTTAATTACAAATACTTATCCCTGCCCTATTCGTTTGTGTTTGCGAATCCGTATGCAATGAACTGCATGTGAATTGATAAACACAAACTCCAAGTGGTTCTCAACCTTTTTCTTTTCGTGGCCCATTTTCGTTGCACAAAAATTCTGTGGCCCAATAATTTTTTATGAAAGCAAGAACCTATAAAATAGATTTAGAACAAAACACATTTCAAAACCGATCAAATTTACAAGCCTGTGTGCACCAGGATTAACACTACGTTCCAATCAAATCAAAAAATTGCAATTTCTCCCTGTGAAATTAAGTATAGTTCCACAAATGAAACTAAATTCTTCAATAAATCTAGCTTTTTTAAATTGGTCTGTGGCCCACTGGTTGAGAACCGCTGCTCTAGAGGAAGGAGTAGTTACCATAAAGGGATTTCTTCAGACCAATGGCATAACCTACATTACATCTTTTAGTAGCTCTTTGCTATTGAGTGGCCGTTGGTTGGTCCCCTTTGGGAGCTGCTTCCGGCCTTGCTTAGAGTGAATTTCAATAATAAAAAAATCTCTATTCTCAGAATGGCAAAACCTATGAAGAACTCAAAGCGGAACTGGGTGGTGAAGCAGGATTTGAAATGATCAAGGCCGAAGTTGCGAAAAAAGTGGTGGAGAACCGAGCACCATTACAGAAGTTCCCGTACAGTGAATTAATCAAGAAAGGAGAAGAATTGTCAACTGATGTTGATCCAACAAGGAAAGAGGTTGGTGGCTTGTAAATTTTTTGCAATTTGAGTCAAAAGTTTCTTTTTATTTATTATTTTATCTATTTTTTATTATTATCTATTTTTATTGTATTTCACCCTTTTGAGGCATTTCTAAGTGAGGCATTTAAGTATTGCACAATCAAAATACAGCAACAAATTCACAATTTCACAAAAAATTCCACTGATGCAACCAACTTTGTCCAATGTTACCCTGTTTGTTTGTGATTTGTTTACGTGCAATGGGATTGACTGTTTCGCTATTCAGGGTTCAGAACAGAAGTTCAACGTTTTTACTTTTTTTTATCCAAATTCACTCAAAGCAAGGCCGCAGGAGACATATCGTAATTGAAAGGTTTCCTGAAACCACTAAAGTGCAGAACTACATAAATTGCTGGAATAGGAACTAAAAAATCCCCATCCCTGAACAGATGTCTACTGGCACGAGTTCAAAGCTATGCAGATCGACACGATCAGAAAAGCAGGTAGAAGGCAGGGAATTTCTAGGTTTCGAGTTTTAGTTTCTTCGACAAAAACTTATGAATTTTTTCCAGCGAATGCGCTCGACTATCACACTCAACTACAACACTTTTCTCTAACTCAACTTTTTTTTATCACAGGAACATCTTGAAGACGCTGAATTCCAGGAAATATTTGGAATGACGCTGGTAGAATTCCAACAAATGCCCGGCTGGAAGAAAGAACATATGAAGAAATCTAAGAAATTATTCTAATTTCAAGCTCTGCCTTATAAACTATATATATATAAATTTCAGGCCCTGTGATTTTTAACATGCTTGAAAACAAACTATATTTTAATTCAAACTCTACGATTTTTTTCGTAGTTGAATGGTCATCTTCAACACTTATATACAAATCAATAATCAAGGAATATAAATTGATTTTGAGAAAAAAAAATGGGTCTTTTTCTCAAAGAATTCAAACCTCTAATCGTATAAAATTAAAAAATTCCCTTTTGAGTTAAAATTTTTTTCAGGAAACGCCCAAAACTGGTTTTCCATGTATTTTAAACGTATTTTAAAATTTCCAATGTGTGAGAAATTGCAAAATTTTACCTGTAAATTTTTTTAATCTTGTTCCCAATTTTGCTCAAAATTTTATAAAAATTTTTTTGTAGATTTTAGAAAAATCATGATTGTAATGTGTTGTTTTAATTTTGTGTAAAAATTTTTGACGGATTTTTTATCTATTCAAAATTCACTAAAAAAAAATAGTCGTTTCAGATGCACGAAATCGCTTATATTAGACCCTATTCACTATATAAACTATACACCATAGTCTAGCTTTGTCACAATACCTGCTGAAGCTACACTACTCTCTAGCGAAATTACATCAGAAGTTTAAGTCCGTTAAACATGAGCCACAGACAGATCGCGCCTCGGCGGCGCGATCCATCAGTGACTCATACTTAACAGACAATGTTTTAATAATATTTATCTCCTTGAGATGAGAGGATGAAACCCGCGTCAAATTTGACTCAAATTATGATAGAAATCTGATATCTTAACCAACGTCACCAGAAACATTTGGTGACTAAATCTTGTAATGGGTGGAATAAGATTCTGATCTTTTGTTGTTCAACTCATCTCGATCTCATCTTATTCAAGTATCTTTGCGGCCTTGGACGCACACGGATCCATCTTCACAAAAGAGAAGAACAGAGGATAGATAGACGTTGTACAATACCCAATGCATCTCTAATCCGTCAAAAATTGTAAAATCCGTTGTATTATTTTATTTTTTTAAATCGATCTTTAAAATCATATATTATTGTTTAATCAAATTAGTCCATCTAGTTAGCAAGCTTGTAAATATATTTTGAATCGTAGTTTTCCCGTCATTCCTGAGATATTTTCATCCATTTGGTCAACCATGTTCATGCATAGGAAAAAATATTAAAAAAAAAACTTCAATCCACGATCCAGAACTGGTGTCCGCATGAGAGATTTGTGATACTTCGCATGATTTGTTTCATCTCCTGAAATAATAATTCTATCCTATTCTGCTCCCCTTGAAACCTTACTTCAAGTAAGTAATAAAATAAAACAAAATTTTTCTCATTTTCATGATCAATGGAGAATAATACTGTTTTGAAGTTATCGCTTGTTTGAAATTGCTGCCTTTCATTTCTTATTTTCAAATTTAAAAAGTTTGCAATCGACATATTTGTTCACTGTAGCTTGTGACGTACTATCGACCTTATTAAAGATATAATTTTGTCAAGTATGAGTCACAGATGGACCGCGTCTTGTCGACGCGATCCATCAGTGACTCATACTTGATGAATGATTTTTAGACAATCTTTTTCTGAGATCTGCCGTGAACTTGTGAAAAATAAAGGGAGAAAAACGTAGTTATATTATGTCAGTGTCAATGCCCATGGTTTCTAGGTCTTCGGCCTGGTTTGCTCGGCTCAGCCTGTTCATATAGCAATAGTTTTTCATGAAAATACTTCTTTCAAGTATTCCAATGGCTGATGCCCATTAATACAAGGCGTTTTCCTCATAATAACCAGGTCCATGCACAGGAAAATGAGAAATACCATAATCAACTGGTATCTGCAGAGAGGTCGTGGTTCACCATATGGTTAAGCTGTATTCTCTGCTTTCCCCTCCCGCAGGATAAAAATGAAATCCTATCCTAGTTGATCTCGTGATAGTACAAAGAATGTGAAAAATCATTTGTCGAAATAGTGCATATTTTGGACTGTGTTTCATGGTACATCCTTTATTCTAAGAATTATTTGTTCTTAAATAATTTTGAAAGGGCTTTCTAGTCTAGATTTTTTTGTGCAAATGTATATGGTTGTTACAAAGAAACGGCAAGTTAACCTTTGTGGCCAATTTATTACGGTACTTTAAGCATTCCATTTCATGTATCTGCTGCTTCATTCACTAGATATTTCATACAGAGCGTTTTGTGTTTTTGAATCGTGTTTTCCAAGTCACTAATATTTCGCAGTCTTTAAGTTCATTTAGTCAAACATGGGTCAGATGGTCTGCGCCTTGATATATAATCTATTTTTACTTTGACCATTAAATCTACGGCTTCTATTCTTGGTGAAATTCGAAAAATTCACTTTATCAATTTTCTGCTCATTTTGCTGCTTTTTTCTGACATTTTTTCATATTCTCTGCTCAATTCATATCGGGTATGCCCGGACACTACCAAATTCCTTTATTTTGTGAAAATAATTTTTGCTGTTGTTTCCAGCCGCTGTTTGATTATTGCCTCATAGTTGTTGATTTTTAGAATAATTTGCACTTAATTGTCTGTTGATTGTGATTAGTTTGTGATGTCATAATAATCTCTTGTATGCACTGTATATTTGTGTCAATTTTGTGCCGCCTGGTGGGGAGGGCCGTTGCTATTTACCTAGGTAGTTTATTTCGCCACATATTGTGACATCATGAGAATAAGTTGAGAAGGACAGTGGTGTGTGTCTAGAAATTTTAAAAGGGCTTCAGGATTCTAAAATTTTGGGGTTTAAGGTATGACGTTATGAGAGATGACAGGTTGAATGCTGTAGCTATTGTATATCTTTGTGCAGGGGTCAAAAATTAATTGATTAAATAGCCTGATGCACTTTGTGTCCCCAACGTATTCTAATTTGTGAAAGTGGATCAATGGACGTCTCTTGGGTAGGTTGTTGAAGAAAGCCGTAAGCAGTG
The DNA here is from genome assembly GCA_963675895.2 of Styela plicata. NCBI lineage: Eukaryota > Metazoa > Chordata > Ascidiacea > Stolidobranchia > Styelidae > Styela > Styela plicata. The sequence goes on from OZ023149.1 coordinate 1,699,908, forward strand.
CTTTCGTGAACCACCGCGCACCGGCGAGTGGTCCAGCAGACCTCGTGCATATATTCAACATCCATCACGGGATTCGAACCTGCTTCATTGCGATCAGAGATGCGTAGCTCGATGCGTATTCCCAACTTCAAACATTTTGAAATTATGTTATTGGAATGAGTGCATTTGCTTTAAGAAAAGTTGAAAATCAAACAAAGAAGTGCTGGGAATACTTCGCAAACAGAGGTTGGTTTGTGTAACTACTGGTTACGAATTGCCCCATCAAATAGAAATTAAGTGATTGTTGATGTTGAAATGAATTCCTATAACCTTGCGTCATCAGGTCCTAAGTTAAGAATGCGGGAAATAGTTGGGGCAACTCTGAAGCCACAATTTTGCGATATTGCTGTATGAAAAGTGGACGTGATGATACATTATTAATATGTGATGAAAAGCTATTAATTAGCTCACTCACTAGGTCATAGAAACATGTTTTGAGCTCTATATACACAAATAGTTGTCCTGAGCACTAGAGTATTGAATAGGAGGGAGAGGGAGTTCTTTTGTCAATATTTAAATATGCCGATGTGTGATAGTTTCAGGTTTCGAATGCCGCATGGCATGATCATGATGGATGGATTTCGCCATACTCTCAGCTTTCTTCGCTACAACATGGAAATAGCGAACTATGCTTTAATTACCCATTTTTTCACGAACAGTGATGTCTTGTCGGGGTGGATATGAAATATTTTTGAAAAAATTTTTTTTATATAAAAACAAAGTACATAATGAATGCGACTCATTGTAAACGGCAATGTTGGGGAGACTTGGGTCATGTTTTTTAATGACTTGACTGTTGGCTAAATAACTCTTGCTATTGACTCGTAAAAATGCAGATGCGACTTGACTCGGGACTCGATGAAAATCCAGCCCGAGACTACAACCATTTTTGGAAAAATCACATTGTCTGTCATCGCGTGACTCATCAGAGAAGAAAACGCGCCCCCGTAGAAGGATATAAAACATGCAATGTGCCCCGCTGTGAAATCCGCGTTTGTCTGCCCAATAAGCATCAAATGTTGACTCTCAGGTGGTACTTATAAAGAGATAAGATTGCTGCCCCATTATTGTGCATTTGTGCTTCCAAATTGTTTTTCAAGAATGTGTCCGCATAATCCTCAATGTTTTATCCGTGTTATTTATTTGTACGGTAGCTTTTGATTTGATAGGGCGAGTAGGCACACATTCTATATGTTTTAAATCTTTTTTTAGATTTTGCCTGCTTTCCCGAGCATCCTGTTGTTTTAACTAGGCTGTACTATGCTTGTATGTTGTGTGCACGTTTCGAAACAAAATTATGTAATTGTATTTGTATAATGTATCCCGCTTTGCGGTGAAATTTTTCTTTCGTTATATCAGAACAACATTCATTGAACAAAGCTCCATTTTCGAAATGGAGGGGTGGATTGCACGCAAGATTTTCAGTTTTTTCGTGCCCTCATCGCGCAAGCTCATTTAAATTAAAAATTTTCTTGTATTTGCTTTCTGGATAGTAAAGTTTCCCACGCCAAAAATTCGATATATTTGGCGCGTCATGTTAGCCCAGATTTTGTTTATAGATTTATTTCCCCTTTTTTGTCTCATAAGGCCGCCTTTCGTCGATATTAGTAGAAACATATTAAAATTTCACTGAATAGAATTAAAAACCCAGAAGAAATAAATTTAAATTAAGCGATAAGTCTATAATGAGCGGTCTGGACCGAATCTCGCGTGGGGCGTTTGTTTTCAAATTTACGACGCGTTTTAGAAAGTCGCTTTGTTATTTTTCACGCAGGGTCGCGAACCCGGAAGCGTATTTGACGTCACTCTCAAAATGTGGCAGAAAAAAGTTCCACATCATTGGATTTCTACGCTGGTGCCGGTTCGCGTGTTCGGTTTTGTCAGTTGTTTGCTGGATTTTGTACGAGGAGCTAGCTGGTCGGTCTACGTTTGTATTTTTGAAGATTTCTATATTTTTGCATAAATATGGTGAGTGGTTTTCATAGTTTTGGTTAAGTTGTGGGAATACTTTTGTGATGATAATATGTGGATGTCCCAGCGTTAATTAATACAGAATGTCACGTCTTTCGCCAAACTTGAGTACCGTACCGGTATAATTAAATTAACAAAGTTCAAATTAGCAAAACCAGTATTAGTTAAAGATACCGTCACCTATTTATTATTTTTTTTCTTCCTCGTTATTTTCCTATTGAAGTTCAGTATTAGTTTAACTGTTCAACAAAAACTTACCAGTCTCCAGACTTCGAGTTTGATATAACTTATAAAATAATTTTATTTGATTCTAAATAATTTTATTCCTCATTCTGCTCATGACAATATTAAGGAGCCCCAAATTCCCTAATGCTGAATGTCATCTAAATAAAAACTGGCAGAATATTCCCATCCTAACTAGGGAGAGCCAATGCTGCAAGCATCTTGCAATCTCTTCTGGGTTAGGATGAGTCGCTTCAAACATATATATTTTTTACGATAATTGGATATATGATACTAAACTTCATGAGACCCGAAATTCTGTGCCATTCTCATCAATTAAACAGTTCAACGTGAACTTACTAGATTCCATATTCAAGTTTGATATATATTTGATTCGAAATAATTTTGGCAATACTTGAGCAATTATTTTGAATGTTACATAGCGGGAATGTTGCCCCTCCACGTTGCAAGCTTGTCCGACAATATGACATTTTCTATGCCCGTGTTACTCTGCTTGGTGATGGAATTTGTGTTTTATAATTTTATTACTGCTCTTGACAATTGGTAAAACTTATTATATTAGCTTTCTGACATTATCCTTTAATATCCAAATAAGGATGTTTCCGAACTTAATTCTAAGGTTTGTTTGCTTTCCTACCCTTCCTGGTCAGTTTTAATTGTTCCTTTTTTAGTCTTTTATACTGGTCTAAATAAATATGTCAAATTTTCATCATGCAACAATTGCTGTCAAAAATATTGATAAATTGACGTCTAATCTGTTCAAAATTTGTTGTTAAATAATCCACCAGAAAAGAGCAACGTTTATACATATTTGGGACAAAAACGCTAGCAATACTGCAAATGTGGGTCTCATGAAGTTTAGTACCATATATCCGATTATCACAAAAACTTCCCATGTTGGAAGCGACTTGTCTTACCAAGGAAACAATGCCAGTTGCTTGCAGCATTGACGCCCCCTAGTTAGGATGGGAATATTCTGGCCAGTTTTTATTTTTACAACATTTGGGAAATATGGTACTAAACTTCACTAGACCCCCAAATGGAGAAACACCCATGGGAGTCGCTGATTTAACGGTGCAATTTATCCATTCAAAAGATTCTTTCATCATATTTTGTTGATCATTGCCTATTTTAAGCTGTTTTGTTTTGAGAGGTTTCTGAGGCAATATTATCGGTTACAAATGGTGAAATATCGGTTTCAGTACCAATCTGAAAAAATATCTTTCGACCTCTTTAAGATTTCTTATGCTGATTGAGGAATTTTATCTAAATGTTTATGAATATGAATGAATATATTAATCATATTTTCAGCCGCTTCCATCATCAAGTTCAACAAATGTAGGAGGGGGAGGAAGATCCCCTGGGAAGAGTTTCTCACCTAGGTAAGCTTTGTTCGAACTAAGATGAAATAAAATGTGGTGAATGGTTCATTTAGGTGCTGCTTTTGGCCTTTCTAAGAGCGAACACTTTTATGAATGGTTATAGGTATGGACTCGGTTGCTGAATAAATTTTGGGTCTTGTGCAGTTCAATACCATATTTTCGCTATCATACGGTTACCTCTAACTTATTCTAACCAGGGAGACTATACCATGTGTTTGCAGCATTGACTGTCCCTAGCTAAGATGAGAAAAAACCTGTTTGTTCTAATTATGATGACATTCAGGATTGTGGTGCTGAAATTCCCTAGACCTTGAACATAAAGCAATTGGAGAACAATTGTAGCAAAATAAAAATGGAAAGACTTGAGGAATGCCCAGATTGGTTTTCAAATGACGTTGCAGTCGTGTGATGAGAGTGAATTTAGAACAGAATTCAATATTCTAAATTTGGTTGTAGGTATTGCGAAATTAAATGAAGCCGGAATCCCAGGGCATCCTATTACCAAATATTGAGTCATCCGAATCCCTCAAAAGTTGCTCTACAAGTGCCAGGGAGCTTTTTCCTGTCCCGCTGTTTCAAAAGTAAAGCTGTTATGCAGTTTATTGCTACAAACTTCACCTAAGAATTTGTCCCGTATTTTCTAATCAAACTTAATCTGTCAATTTCACTTTTTCAATGGTACCGGTTATGTTATTTTTCAAGATTCTTTGCTTACTCAAGGGCAGAAATGTTTGGTTTCGGTTTCTGACAATAATACAATTCTCCCAGACTAATTATAATCTTAACTCTTAGAGGGGGAAGTGGAGGAGCAACAGTGAGGCAACGACGTGCGACACCAAACACAAGAGCAAAAGGATCTGGAGGAGGAACGGCAAGTACTGCTGGCTCCACCATGTGGAGGTTTTATAATGAAGATTCACCCGGTTTGAAAGTGTGAGTCTCCATTGTCTTTTTCCGATATTTAGGGAAGCCAGTCAAATACTGATATTTCAAATTGCAGAATTTGTGGAAAGATTTTTGAAAGGGATATGCAAGTTTTGTTAAAGTATACCTGCAAGGTGGCTCCTAGAATCTCTCACAGACTGTTTTAAAAGTATTAGAATGCCCCAACTGTAATTCTAAAATATTTATTTTAAATATAAAAGTCATTCCTCAAAATTCTATTTAACTCAGTTTCAATTGAATCCATTGTAGATTGCACCTAAACTAACCCCACTTTTGACGACCAATTTTTCTTGAAATTCTGCCGATTACAACTCGCATGGGGATATTTATCTTCTTCAATTTTTATTTTTTTCCTCTTCGGTCAGCCTTAAATATGGGTATATTCGAAAATGTCACGACTATGGTACAATTTTTCACTATTCTGTGTTGATATTGTATATTTTGTTCAAATGTTTTTGTCGGGGGTGTACGATCTGACAGCTTTAATTATCTTCCTCCAAATAATATAATATCCATGCATTCATACACGTTAATTAACCCACGCTATCAAACTCTAATTATTGTGATCTTTTATTTCAACAGAGGCCCAGTACCTGTCCTAGTAATGAGTCTCCTATTTATTGCATCCGTATTTATGCTGCACATCTGGGGAAAGTACACGAGGAGCGGATGAAGAACGTCGCCCAGGGGAGATTTTAGAGAACTTTTAAACAATCATGGACTCAATTTGGAATACATTCAGACTTGGGGAGGGTTGGCCCGAAAATATCTGCGAACTGACAGTAACTACAGCTTTGAGTTCTGGAAAAAATTTAGTTTGAAAATATAAGAATTGGGTAAGGCAATTCTGAATAAATGCCACATAGTGTAATGCTTCTATCGAATTGGTCACTGGAGATTTCGACGGCATATCTGTGTTATTTTTCATCTGATTCAATAGTTTTAATAATAACATTCCTGTCTGATGATACTGTTAGACTTTACCTTGTAATAATTTGCCCAAACTTGTTTTGAAAAGTACGAGTCACTGATGAATCGCGCTTTGACAGCGCGATCCATCTGTGACTTGTACTTTTAAAAACTCGTTTGGGCAAATTGTGTTCTGATCTGTGCAAGCTGCAGTGGGGAAACTACATCCAAAAGTCCTTGGGCATTGGGCATTTTACTTTATGAAACAGAAGTCGACAGTGGGCCTTGTCACTGCAGTGCAATCCATCTCTTTTTACCCATGTCAGTGCATAATTTCATCTGTTCTATGGAGGAGAACCAACCCTTCAGGAATTTATTCCACTCCAGAGATTTTCTAGTGCCATTGATTCTGCGTTTAGGAACAAATATCTGGTAACTGCGTGAAATTATTTGATATCCAGATTATTTTTACTAGAAATTGCCTTTGCAATGTACTTTCTTGTTTAGTTATTGATTGGTGTAAAATTTTGATTGAAATTTAATGAGATATATGGATCCTAGTGTTTGCTTCTGGGGAGAGATTTGAAGATAAAAGTTGGTAGCAAGTAGTCTAAAGCTGTAAACAAGTATTAAATCAGGGTTGTTCATAGTGGGTGATATTCAGGGTGATAACATAGGCATAAGGCAAACCGCAAGGTCTTGTGCTATTTGAAAGATTAAGTTTGGTATTGAGTTAATTTTTGATTTGCGGATGTGAAATCTGTAGTTTTTGTGAACTTTGAGCCATCGGAATAAACCTAGAGCAAGTGTCTGTCACTGATGGTATGTAGACAGCTGAATGTTTGGCTGATTTCTATTGGGATTATGTTCTCTGGGTGGACTCTCCACTAAGTATCACAATTTTTATCGTTATGAAATGTAATTTGTGGTTGCACAGTGTATCAAAATGTCTTTAGGAATGATTCGGGTCTAAAGAACTAGTTCTAATCGTCTCGCTGTGGTGTGAAGCCGGAGTTAGGGAGACTAAAGACGCAATGACTCGACTCTAGTTGCACTCAAGGTGTCACCTTTTCCAATGCTTTGACCAGAGTTGTGTTGGCAAAATAACGTGACTTAACAAAATCCAGATCTATGCGACTTGACTTGGGACTTATAAGAACCTAGCCGGAGTCTGCAATCACCTTTTGAAAGAAACACATCGACTGCAATTGCGCGAATCAATAAGCAGTCCACAGTCAGTAAATAAACATGGCCAATAAAGCCACAGATGGACTGCACCCTTGTGCCATGATTAGGGTTCCCCAGATTATTTGATTCTGATTTTCAAGTGATTCGAAACCAACAGATTCAAAAAGTACACATTTTCAAGAAAATAACTATATTTTGCTGTTTTCAACAATTTTCTGAGAAATTTTTTTGTTTATTATGATACTGCGAATTTGATTCGTAAACATTGTTTGAATTCAACAGATTTTCGATTTCGGCCAACATGATCCATCTGAAACCTGTGACAAATAAATCATGTCTTTATATTTTCTTTATTGGTGGAGAACTAGATGCAGATTTTGCACTTAAACCTAACGTATATCCCATGTGTCGAAAGAGGTGGCTAAAAAGAAACAAAGAAGTGGTAGATGGCTTTACATTCGCCCAGGGCAGATATCACTCACTGCTCTTTACCATGTGGTTTGGTTCCGTTTGTGATGTTTTCAGTTTAGGTACTACATCTTTTAGTAGCTCTTTGCTATTGAGTGGCCGTTGGTTGGTTTCCTTTAGGAGCTGTTCCCGGCGTTGCTTAGAGTGAATTTCAATAAAAAAAACTCCTCGCTTTGTGATTTGAAACACGCCAAGATAAATATGCAAGTCTAATATACAAACAGACCAGACAGTAGTGTGAAAACAATATTATGTATTTGAGACAAAAAATAAGGCAGTGAGATATTCTAATGACTGACTGTATGTATGAAATCACCAATAAATTGAGCAAGGAAATATGAATTGACATTTGGAGAAATTTGTTATTTCATGAATGAATTATGTAGAAACATGCTGATAATCAGTGATGGATTCAGAAAACTTTTTGTGGGGGGACACCTCATTTTTTTCAGTATTCAAACGTACATTCTAATTCATAACAATTCATGCGCTGAAGGCGTGTAATATTTTTTTAAAAAGAAGCCAGTATTCTTTATTTTTAGGGCGAAACGTAACAAGTACATCAAAAGTGGACCAGATGCTCAGAAAAATTTCATTTAATGTTTGTATAATTTCAATCTGAAATCAGAATTTTTTCTTCATTGTAATAGGTACGTTTTATATATGCTCCAAGTTTTCAGAAAGCTTTTAAGGATCCACTATCGCTAGCAATGAAGTGTTTAGTAGAAATAAACCATATAAAATAGATTAAGAATCATTTATAGACGGACAGGGTTAGAATTGCTAGAAAGAGATCTGATCTTTTCCTGTTTGGCTTAGCCTACCCAAGTTATTACACCCTGGGTTGAGAGGTGGGGAACTGATATGAAATTTCTTGAAACTAGAGTTGCAGAATCTAGTTTTCCTTCGGACGTCTTAAACGTGCATCTTCTTTTCCACATAAAACTTATAATTATGATGATGATTTTCAAAAAATCTTTGAAACAGCAAATGGAACAAATGTCTTCGTTAATTTTTTGGGAAGTCACTCCCTGCAATTGCCTGGTCATTAGGGCTGTCCAAAATATTCCATAGTAAATTATTCAATTAGATTTTCCCAACAAATCGAAATCAACAGATTTAAAAAGTATACATTTTCAGAAAATATATGTATATTTTGATGTCATTATAACAGTTTTCTGAGAAAAAGTTTTTGTTTGTTTATTTATAGATTCGAATCCTGGAAATAATTAGAATTCGACATATATTCGATTTTTGTACCCCAGGCCGACTAGCCAGCTGACATTTTATTATCCTAAACCAAAAATTCCAGTATTTTCATTAACGAATATATAAAATATTATAAAGTCCACTAAATTGTTATTCAACTTTGGGGCTGGGCATAGTGAAGGACCTGTACAAATAACGCCTCATATTTCTATCTGGCGTAAAAAACGAATTTAAACGTCCACTCGATGGCGTTAGAACACTTTGGGATAAAGTTCTATTAGGAGTTGAACTGACACGGTCGGGAGTGAACGAGAATATTCGTTCTTTTCTTGGCGTTGACCATTTCATACGTTCATTCTCAGAAAATGATAAAACGGAAAGTTTCCATTGTAAAATCGCAGGATATTTTGACATATTCAAGTCTGTGTTCACCAATGGCTGTTAAAACATCGCGATCAATTTTTGTGGGAGCGCTCCCGGCCAGAAATACGGTACCTTTGGGTGCATTAGACATGTGATCAGTCGCAGAACTGCACCCACTCACATCTGACCCAGAGGGGGAAGAAAAAACATCGCTGTCATTGTCACCAACGCTTCGGTATTGTTTTGAAGATCGTAATTCTGTTAAACAGTTTTTGTTAGAAAACCAGTTCACTTCTGGGCTGTTGACAACACCTTGTCCATTTTTTTCATTTAAAGTTAAATTTTTTGAAAAATCATCAGCAAAATTGTCTATATTGTTCACATTTTCAGCAGAAAATAACTTTTTTACTAAACTATCGTTTTTCTTATCCCCACCGTGACCTGGATGATTTTCTTTGCCTTCAGAATCAGAATATTTTGATTCAGGAGTCACAAATTGTTCTTGAATTAAATTTTCTGGCGGAGTTTTATAATTTGACGAATCATCAGTAGAATTGGTTGAAACGCTGGAATTTGAAACCCTCGTCGAGTCTTCATGTTGGTTTGGTGACAAAATTAGATTATTTTGTGATAATTTTGACTCAACAATTTCAGATCTCGAGTTTGACCTGCTTGTGTTTCCACTTTGTGATTCTTTAAGATGAACATTTTGCAACATGTTCGTTAACTCGGACATGTCTCGACTGAAACTATCGCTCATATGTGGTGCAGTTGTTACCGATAACCACGGCATTCTTTGCTTTAAGTATTCATCCAACTTAGTAAGGCCGTCTTCGCTCGCAAAGTTTGCAAAGTCGTTCAAAAAATCCCAATATTCCACCCAGCCAACATCTTCTTTCTCTGCAAGCTGTCGACCAATTTGTTCGTCGCCCTTCTCACTGTCAGTGCGTCGAATATACCTCACTGCTTTACCAAAATCTTTGCGCTTCGATGGCGTAGTCCAGAATTTTTGAAACTTCATAGCGTGTTCTTTTGGCATTGGCCCTGCTAGAGCACTGATGGCTAAACTTGGCCTCAGAGGAGATATGAAGTCACTGGAGTGAGATGCAGAGGAAATAGAATCGTAATCCTCAAGTTTCTGTTTTAACGTAATAGGCGTGCCAACGATCGCGTGCTCGGTATTGTCATGATAACGTAACAATGGCACATAGTACTGGTCACCTAGCAACAATCTGATGTCATTTTTGTAATGCTTCATTTCCGTCGAAGCACGAGCACATATGACATCACAAGGCCGTTGATTAAATTTATTGCGCACATCTGCAGAGCACTGCGAATGTGATACGAGCACATCTACAACATCTTTAAAACCCAACTTACAAGCGAAATGCAACGGAGTCTCAAATAATATTTTCTCTGGTGTGTTAAGATATGAGTCCAGTAAATGGTTTATCCTCTGCATGTTCATATTTTCATCAGTCGTATTTGGAAACACCATCTCGTGGAACCCAGGATTTTCAAGAATCGATAAAATTTCTTCACAGATCTCAGGTTTATTCGACTTTGCTGCGATATGTAGCGCATTATATCTCGCACTCGCTTTCAAAACCACCGGTCCATCAGCGGAACTGATCAAGTATCTCGGATTACTCCAGATTAACCTTCGCGATTCTTCAAGTTCTCCGTTTTCAATGTGACGCAGAAGCATATTTAAGTCCTCCTGTCTCAAACTTGGGAATTTACTCCCAATATCTTCTATAGAGTTTGACGTTCTAACTTTTGACATCAATCGACCATTTTCCTCGTTTCCTTTTAACGAATATTCTTTCGCCTGTTCAAAATTTTCAAAAGCCTTAAATCTAGCTGTTTTATGCTCCTTTATCGCAAGCAATGTGGCGGATTTGCTCTCGAACACAATTGGTTCAGCGTTCTTGTCTTTCGAGTCCGTTATTGGAAGAAAAACACCATAATACAATTTTGCATCACCCTTTTTCACTTTTTCTTGAAGTTTTACTGCCTTTTGTAGTTTTTCTGTTGCCGTGACAACAGGCGATTCTTGCGTTTCTTGTTTAGAACTTTTCTCATCTTTTACTCCACTTTGAAATGCCGCTACAACTGCCAATTTTTTCGCAAGCTTGTTCTTAAATAATCGGCGTGTTGTGGGGGTGATGGGGCCAGCGTTGACCCCAACTTTCCCCAGTTCAGTCCGAAGTTGTTTATCACTAAGATTGTCTATGAATTCTGGGATCGGGACGTCACCCATCTTTCTTGTGTAAAATGTTTGATTCCTACTTAGTTAGTCATTAGTTACGTTCTTGCAAGAATAACAAATTATATTATTATTATATGACGCTATGAAACCAACAACAACTGCCAAACCTGACACTTAATGAAGGACAAGAGTTCAAACCTCAGCAGAGTACGGTCGAGATCAATGAATGGAAAAAGGCTTCAATGGGCCATACGTGCGAGGTGGGGGAGGCACTGTAACCCACAGTCTTGGTACGATGCTCGGTAACCTCGTCAGTTCCACACTAAATGGAATGGCGAGATGAATAAATCAAGCTTCATGAATTGTGACCAGATATAATTGTAAACATTGCTAATAGCATACTATGGAATAAAGTTCATTTCATTTTATATTTTAATAATAATTTTTTTGGGGTACGTGAAGCTGTGGACTCCATGGACTAGTGACCATCGTATCGGCATCGCAGGCAGGTGGAAGATTTCAAGTTCGAGTTTTGACAGGTACGCTTCTACACTCAACTCAGGATGTAATAATAAATGTATGACCCTGGCATGAATCAGGGTGATCCAATCAAATGAGTGGGTATAAATAGGAGAAATATAAGCCAGCAATCTTTGTTTGATAGGTTGATGAGCCTGACAAACTTGTTAATATTCTTTTCAGAAAACAGAAAACAATCAGCTTTATACCCTTTTTCTGTGGTTTTAAGACGTTCTCCTCCGATCGTGTGTAGAAGTGAATAAAAATCAAATCTGTCCCATGAATGCTTATTTTTATGAAATTTACTTTAAGAGAGGGAGAGAAGCAAACATTAAAGGAACCAAACGACTGTTGCTTATACGATAAAAAGCCTTGAGACGGGCAATACAGATTACTTTACTATCCCAGAATTATTCTGGAATACCTTAATATTATTTTCGAACCGGATCAAATCACTAATTCTATGTAAATAACGAATATCCCATTTTTATTATTATAACTTGTCTCTATCGTAAGAATGAAGAAATTTACAGTTTGTAGTGTATTTTCAATTCACAATAGCAGCAATAATTTTCCCATTTTAACGGAAAATATAATCGATTTTGGTTATATTTGATTAAAATTTATTGCATTTCGTCGTTAAAAATGAAAGCCCTAGTTCATTTAACAAGTTTTTGTTCCTATGGATGATTCACGATTGATTCGAATAAATCATGCTTCAAATCACCAAACCGAATTGAACAGCTATATTCACGAAGCAAAGTGGAAAAATTCAGATCTAATTAAAGGCTTGCAGATTGGTTACAACTTGTAAGGTTCCAAAATTCTCTTATATTCCTATGAGGAGGGTAGTATAGCAAACCAGATGGAATTACACAGGAAATAAGCAAAAAGAACCTCAAGGAATCAACCTCTCATTCTTGGAATGAATATTTTAAAATTTCATAATGGCTTCGTGAGAGTTTTAAAAGAGTCTGTGTGAGGTTCTAGAAAACCGTAATCCTGCGAATTTGCAAGCCTGGAACATGTCATAGGGGTGAGGATTCTGGTGCCCGCTTAGATCAATCACTAAAAGTGTTGGGCATATGCTTGGAGCGGGTCTAGTGAAGTTTAGTACCATATTCCCGAGTGTCATCAAAATAAAAACTGGCAGAATATTCTCATCCAAACTAGGGGGCGCCAATGCTGCAAGTATCTGGCATTGTCTCCGGGGTTAGAATGAGTCGTTTCCAACATGGGAAATTTTTGTGACAATCGGATATATGGTACTAAACTTGAGACCCCTTGGAGCTACGCATCTCTGAGCGTCAAGGCGCAGGTTCGAATCCTGTGAGGAATGACAATTATATATACAGTATAAGAGAGGTCCGCCGATGCACGGTGGGGGTCTAGTGAGGTTTAGTACCATAATCCTAAATGGCATCAAAATAAAAACTGGCAGAATATTCTCATCCTAAACAGGGAGCGACAATGCTGCAAACATCTATTATTCTGTATTGTCTCCTGGGTTAGGACTGAGCATGAATCGTTTCAGACATGGGAAATTTTATGATCATCGGATATATGGTACTTACTAAACTTCATGAGACCCCACGGTGGTTCACGTAAGCTCTGTTTACGGCTTCCTACACAACCAGGTCCATGCATAGCAAAAAATTGAGAAAATACTATAAGCCAAAAAAAACCTGATTCGGAACTCAGAACTGGTATGTGCTGGAGAGGTCGTGGTTTGCCATAGTCGGATTTTCGGCTTTCCTCTCACGCAGGATAAAAATGAAATCTTACCCTAAACCATGACAAGTCCATGGGCTCACAGGAAAGTCAGTTTAAAATAAAACAACTCAAAAAATCACAAAACTGAAAACGTGGAACGCAAACCGCGCTGAAAACCCACCTTGTTGTTTTGGGTTTTCGGAATCAACCAATCAATCTTCTTCGCCCCGCCCCCGTCGATACGCTTGAAATACTTTTACTCAACTGCACCATTCAGGGGCCAGGCTCATGTTGATATTTAGCCCACTAGGGGGTGTACATGAATCGATCTTTGTTCGATTTTATGAACTGCATTAGTCGCGGCTATGTAAGTTCCAAAACGCTATTGCAAAGACATACACATTGTTTCGGCACAACAGGCGATACAAATAAAGATATAACATTACAGAGTTATCAGGAAAGAGAACAAAACCTAAAATAAAGTTCAATCATGCCAGGGAATACGTTTCAAACCTGCATGTCGTGTCCCAATCATAATTTTTATATTGTCAAGCATGAACTGAACAAAGGTATGTTTCGGCTGATAAAAATTAAATGCTATTCCATTTTTGAAGTAAAGAATATCTCCGATGTCAGATAATGTTGCAGATTTTGGATTACAGATAAGGGTGATAGTACGGTACGGTAAGAAATTTTCATCGAACTTCGAACCAGCAAAATAATTTCGTACCGAACTTCGTACCGTACCTTTCGAAAATTTTCCGTACCGTACCGTAAGATATTATTTTTTCCGTACATCGTACCGAACTTCGTACCAGTACGAAATTAAATTCGATTAATATTTTTCATTTATCGTGCTAAATTTCGTACCAGTACGGAAACAGGTACGATTCGCTAGGCTGCAATTTCGAACCGTATTGACTAACAATGTCCAAAACAGCCTTATTTGTAAAATCTGGCCTGCGAGAAACATCTTAAATCGAAGTGATACAGTTTCATGTTATCTGGTTGAAAATCCAGGACAGTAAAACTGATATACTGCATAGATCATCTAATAAACTCAAATGAATCCGGTGCATTTTTATTGCCATACCTGCGCCGCTTCAAGTCATTTTAAAATTTGTCCCTCAGTTGAAAAATTGCTTGATATACACAAACTATATTATCCGCGCTCCGTTATGAAAAGGCATATGTGTTAAGGGAAAATATTTTTTTGAATTTATCTGAGACGAATATGGTGTAATGCGTCGGTAGAAAAAGAGTACGGTACGGTACGAAATAAATATCGAACTGGACCGAGTACCAAAATTGAGAAATGAATCGTACCGTATTGTTGTACAGGAAAATTCAATCGTACCGTAACCGAACTTCGTACCGTACTACCAGGCTTGGTTACAAGATTAAACAAATTCTTCTCTAAGGCCAAATCAGACAATTCGTGCTATGGAAGCTAATGAAGAGTGCTGGTTGCGTGCGCTTGTGCATTGTAGGCTTGTGAATACGATCAGCGCAAAGAAATCCAGCCGTTTATTGCCGTTTTTATTTTGTCACCGGAAACGCAATGCATCGATACGACAACTCCACGTGTATTGTGACCTTTACTCATGAAGCAACAAGACGATGTGCAAATAAAATCCGGCTTCATGTAATTCTTTCAAAAGCTGTTTGGCTTTAATTACTCATTACTATTCAGTACTGGTGTATTTAATACCATGGAATTGCTGGTTCAGAAATTTTTGCCAAAACCCGTTTTGTTCAGTATGGGTCACTGATGGATCGCGCCGGCAAGGCGAGGTCCATCTGTGACGCATGCTTGACAAAATTCAAAAAAATTTGAAAAGGTAGTCTTTTTTGCATATATGATGTGGGGCCCCATAAGCGCTGCTCGTATGGGGCTCCACTCAGAGCCATTGTACCTAAAAAAAACTAATCCTTTCCTCTCAGTTCTAGAAATACCCTTACTGCAACAGTAATGAAATTCTATTGTTTTCATCATAAAGTTTATTTTATAATCGAGCATGATGTCATAATAATAGCAAAATGACGTCATACATAACGTTATATTAGACAGTTGAAAAATAGTAAAAAAATCAAAAAGGATATTGAAAATAAGAGAATTACTAAATATTTTATTAAATTAAGAGAACTTTAAAATATAACAATGAGAAAAAAATCGATTTTGAACACAAAGTGAGATTTTCGATTTACCAGATCAAGTCGATTAACCCACTCTGGAACAATTCGTGTGGGAAAGACTTGCTTGGATTGCAAAACTGTTTGTTTAGTAATCCCCCCCCCCCCAATATATTCACTGGGCAATGATCAGAAATATGGGCATACAAGTGTGGGCGGGAATATAATCTCGAACACTCAACAAGTTTTTGCAGCAATTCATGTAATTTTCATCAAATTAAACGCCGCCTCCCCCTGAAATGTCTCGTTCGATCATTTTTATTCTGGTAAATATTAAATCAAGTTAACTACGCTACGAACTAGTCTCGTACCAGACGCTACTTGCTCGCAACGCAGTGAACTTGAATGGTGGGGGGGTGGTCATGGCATCAGTGGTCGTCATGGTGAATAAATCAATTCAAATCTATTGAAAAATATAGTTTGTCATAAATTTGTTGTTTGTCCGTCATGGCCTTTAATATTTTGTACGGAATCAGTTTATCATGTTGTCATGGCAACATTACGTTCTTAAGATAACAATATGAAGTATCGGCGTGGCTGCAATGTGTTACGACATAAATCCCGCGCCAGTTTTGTTGTTAGGATGTCGATAAGCTAAGATGAAGTCTCGAATCAGACATAGAATTCCACACATCCAAATTCTTCGCAGGATTTTGCTGCTCCTCCCTCGATCCTGTAGTCGACGCTGTCTGGGTCCGTTGTGTGCATCCCGCTGTAGCAGTGGCCTGTGGAAAAGGATTATTGGTCAGATACGATATTTGCTGATATTCACTCAGATTAAAAAAAGAGAAAATCTGACGATTCGTAAAATTTTAGTGTGTTGGATTATTTCAATTATTATTTGTAGTATTGGAGTATTTGTAGGCTCCAAAATTTTTTGCGTGTTCCGTTTATTTTGACACCATAATTTGTCCGCTGGCATTTACAAGTCTCTGGGTGCACTAACAAACATACGACACGATGATCTTTGCGAGGGCAGAACTCTCTATCCCCTATGAAAACTAAGTAGCATATGCCCTGTGCGGGACCAGTATTACCTATCCATAGGGCTGAGCAATCCGATTCGGTGATTCGAATCGATTCGAAGCACAGTTTAATCGAATCAATCGTGATTCGTTCATGGGAACAAAATTAGCTAAATGATTTAAAATTTTCATTTTAAATACAAAATGCAATCGATTTTGGTCAAATTTGACCAAAATCGATTATATTTTGTCGTTAAAATATGAAAATTGTTGCTCTTATACCTAAAGTATGAATTGAAAATACACTAAAAACTATAAATTTCCGGATTTTAACTATTTGTATATTAAAAATGAAATGAAGTGATTCGATCCGTTTCTAAAAATCGTTCGAATCAGATTAGAATTCCAAATGATTCGATTTTGCCCAGCCCCACCTATCCAGCATAAAGAGTAACTTACCAGTAAGAAGCGCATTCGTTGACTCCTCGTAAAAATCCATCTTGATCAATCTGAACCCAGCGTTGCAACATCCACATACGAAGTCAGCACCAATGCTGTCCTGTGGAATAAAAATAGACGGATTTAGATGGGGAAGTGGATTCGGACTCAAACATTTATATCCGTCGTGTTTCTCAAATGACATATTATTTAAAAAGGTCGAGATGTGTGCCAGACGAGGACGAAAATTCCCGGTTTGGAACAGCAAAAGATTTGGCCATTTTAATCCGGAAATTCACATTTCATCATCTTTTATCTTAAAGGCCATGAAAAATTTGACAACAAATATATATGAACCTTCTTTTTAAATAATTCACATCAATCTCACTACAAATATAATTTCGTCAAGAATGAGAGACAAATGATTCGTTAGCTCAATAAATTCTCTTCTGAGCAATGCGTCTGCGACTCACGTCTGATAAAATAACGTCATCGCTTAAATACGATAAAAAAGAAATTTTGTTTTGTCAAGCATGAGCCACGGATGGAACGCGCCTCAACGGCGCGATCCATCAGTGACTCATGCTTGACAAAACGTTTCTTTTCGGGTAACGTTTCTTTTCATAGTAACTGAAAGGTTGATGGTTACCTGTGCTATCTTTGCGACCATTCTCTCAGGATGTGGTAGGATGCATCTGCCCGGATCACGTGGGTTGAAATCCTGCAAAAGAAGAAAACAAGAACCGGTTACCTCACTATTCATTGGTGTTTGCACGGATGCCCTAATACAGAATGAGATATTCTAGAACGTTGAAAAAATTTAAGTCAATTTTTATTTTTCAAATTGATTTATCTTGAAGTTTAATTGAATATAAAATTTTATCTAGATAATTACAAAATAACAAATAGCAATTGATATATATATATTTTTTTTTATTGAAATTCACTCTGAGCGAGACCGAAAGCGCCGCCTGAAAGAAACCAACTAAGGGCCGGCCACTCAATAGCGAAGGGCTACTAAAAGATGTAGTACCAGCAACTGCACTCTAAGCGGAAAACATCCCAAACAGAGCTGAACCACCATGGTTAAGTGCAGTGGGTATTATCTGCTCTGGCCGATGGTAGAACCATCTACTACTTCTCAAAAGATTCCGATTTTTAAATAAGTAGTGTAAAGTGAACTGCGTCTACACAGGGAGATGACAAAACTGCTGAACATTGAATAAAACCCACCTTATGGCATCTGACACAGTGCGCCGCATCGGCTGTAAACTCCGTACCAGGGAAAAGCTTGGTTAGTGCGTGTATCGAACCCGGGTCCTTTGTATCGAGCAATTTCTCCAGCCGTTGCTTCAAATCCTCGGGGTTGGCCTTCTCTAAGAAATTTCGCAGTCTGACCGCTTCATTGCTCAGTGTTTCGGGTGGGGGGAGTGGACTATCGGGCTTAGAAATGCTCAGGTTTCCATGGCTGCTGTTGCTATGGCGATCGCTGTCGTCATGGGGATCGTTGGTATGGCGGGAGTTGTTATGACAATGTCCAGATACGCCATTGCAACCATGTGAGATTTTCGGTGGTACAGGCCGTGCGATCCCGTTTTCGTCGATTTGCGCGGGGATGTAAATAATGTCACCGGAGGTGGGAGGTCCGGTAGCGGGGATTCCCCCGAGTTTATCATTGAAAACGTTGTTTGAAGTTGTGGGACTTTGCAGTTGATTTGTGATTGGGCTATATTGAATAGTTGAAGCTGGGGGGACCTGGGTGCTGGTGCGGGGAGTGACCAACATTTGCAGTGTCTGGTTGTCGACACCTTTTCTACAACTATGCGGGTACGCGATCTGGTCTGGATAAGATTCGAACCCGTGTTGGTTCAACATTTGGTGAACAGGAGGATGGACAGCAACCATAGGACCGTCTGGTATAGTTGGTTTGTTGGCGACTCGGGGTTTAACCACGACAAATGCTGATTTTCGGTCATCGGGACTGAGGGGGGAGGGAAGGCTGGGTGGGGTGATTCGCTTAATTGAAGTTAAGTTCTCTTCACTCTTTGAAAATTGTTGCGCGCTGGAGAGAGAGTTTTTACGAACCGGGGTGCTAGATGTTGAGTACTGGGGGCTGCCTTTGGTGTTTTTGAGTATTCCACGAATTGGGGAGGGCTTTAGGGGACTTCCCGTTCCAGAACTACTGGAGGGAGATGTTGAAATCATCACTCGTTTTTTATTTTGTCCGTAATGTAGTTCTGATATGTCCAGTGGGTCGTAGTAGGGATTCTGTGAATGGTTCCCAACATTATAGTAACCCATGTCGTAGTGGACGACTCTGGGATCAGTCTTATCAGTTTGATAAGATTTTATCTGGTTCATACTCTGATGAAATTGTTGAATCGCTGCTGACTTGATAACGTCATCGTGTCTTATGACGTCATCGTCTCCCGCAACGTCAAGATCTTCGAACGACGAGGTCATATCATCCATGCTTGATCTGTCTGCCAAATTTTCGTCGCTCCTCGATAGAAGAGTATGGCGTGGACCATTGACGTCATTAAGTGACGTAATCGTGGGGTAAACTTGTTTATGTGGCACTCTGTAGTGAAAATCATCAACAGGGTAAGTTCCAGCGTTGTCATGGTAACTATATTGTTGTGTTAGTGAAGACGTAGACGAGTACTGTGACGATGGGGAGGAAGGGCGTGCTATGTACGTATTCTTAGAGCGCTTCTTGTGACGAGTTGTTGACTTTTTCGCCCTCGATTCTTCCATAGCGCCACCTTGTGAGACCATTTTCATAAATTTCGAGTTTTTCAAAATCGCGTCAGTTTCAAACCCTTGTTTATATGGTTGAGTTGTGAAGCCACGTTGTAATGTTCCTTCTTCACTAGATGTCGTGGTAGAGTATCCACTCTCTTCGCCAAAATGAACGTTCCTAGATTGTGACGTAACGATTGGTTGCGACTGATGCTTCATGACGTCATAACACGTAAACAATAATGTTTTTATCTATTATCTGCAAAAATGAAATAATTTCGTTTTAATTTTGGTATGAAATGACATCGGGTATTTTCCTATGATTCTGCCGCAAAATATCGCATGTGTAACCGGTGAAGGTGTTTTTTCACTCCCGATGTAAGACTGGTTCTTCGTTCAGTAATTTTCAATGAGTAATCATACCGTGTCAAGCACTGGCCACTGATAGATCACACTTATACGGCGCGATCTATCAGTGGCTCATGCTTGACAAAGCATGTGTTGAAAATATGTTTGATATATGGGTGATGCAAACCAACTGTCAACGACCTTCTATAGTTCCTACTATATTTCAATTCAATTTCACAGCCAAACTCATGGTTTAGGCGACACGTTGTGTGATTTTTAGGCCAATTTTTCAGGGAAACACAGGATCTGATTTGGCTGAATTTTGAATATAAATTTAAACGTTTTCGACTGTATGGTTCGGAATTTTTCGCTGTACACGCGTTCCCCGAACAAAAGTCAATCAGCTTGAGAAATAAATTTCTAATCAGAAGCCAGAACTTGGACTTCCCTAACCCAGTCCTCGATCCTACACAGAATTGCCAATCCAGATAAAAAAAAACTCACTGCAGCTATTTGTATTGTCTGGAGTACCAAATCAGAGAAATTATTTTGTCTAATTTTTTGACTCGTGCTCGAAAAAATAAAACTTTTCTTTACTATTCCTGCATTCTATCCAACTTATTGAATGTTTCCACTCCGCGATGTGACTGCTCTTAACCCCCGAAGTACTAAACGCACAGAAAACGAGGATCAAATTATAAAACAAACGGACAATATTTATGAAATATCTCGTGATTAAAGTAAAAAATGACCTAGTAGCAGCCAAACTCTATAAAAAGGTTCAATATCACCAATACTGCTATGAAATAGCAGTGTTGATGGTTTTGAATCTTTTTTATCCATCCAAAGAAAACAACGTCGAGATATCGAACACCCCGAGAAAAACTAAATCCTGCCACCCCGGCCCTCAACAACCATCCAAGTACTAAACACACAAGTAATAGTTTTACAATGTGTTTTCCACCTTTTACTCATCGTAAGATTTATTGCTAATTCCTTTTGTTGCCTCGAACTCTTTGTCTGGCGATGTTTACCGCCTTATTTAACCCTTTGTTCGCGAATTAAATATATTAGGCTGTTCACCCCTTTTAAGACTACGCGCTTTGGGATAGTTCTTACGTATTTCCTGTGTGTCGAATAAGGAGGCTAAAAGGAAGCAAAGAAGTGGTTGGTGGATCTACCATAGCCCAGGGCAGATACCACTCGATGTTTTTACCATGGCGGTTTAGTTCCGTTTGGGATCTGATGAGTGCTGGTACTACATCTTGTACTAGCTCGATCATTCGTTGATAGTTTATCTGAAATCCTAACGAGTATGGTTTTTAAAATTTCTGTTTGGAAAAAACATACAAAGACCCCTTTTTCAAAATTTTATTTTTGAATATGAAAAAAAAAATTATCATAATGATTAATAGATCAAAAGATCGAAAAGATCTATATACCTTCGACCCATTCCAGTAAAACGCACTCTGACTAGGGGTGGTCAAAATCGAATATCGTTTGGTTTCAAAATAGAATCGAATAATTTTCCCGAATCGAATCTAACTAAAGCTGAGAAAGTAAATTTATAAGCGCTGAGCTGGCTCTGTAATCAGTTGTCTTATTAGTTCTCGTTAGTTCCTACTAGATAGGCACCGATCCCAGTGTCGCTTAGACTGAATTTCCAATAAATAATTATATAAGTACAGACTACATAAGCACTATACAACACTACACTACACTCCTGGCAAACGTTCAAGTCATTCCGACCCTGCGTCAGATAGGTATCTCATCACTGCACTAAATATCCGCGCGCATTCAAGATTTATAATCAGAGAAAAAATCATACGAAATCGACGAATATCGCCCGCAGCACCGTCGGGCTTGTCGACCAGTAATAGTCAAGCATGCTTCACAAAAATTAATTTATTCTCCAGTGACTTGACCTTGGAGTCATCATGGTCCGAACTGTTCTATGAGATGTCCTTATCCGAATGGGCAAATTTCTGATAAAAATTTATATTTCGATTATATTTAAATTGCTTCAATTAGCGGTTACGATTTGTACCAAATTTTATGTTGGAAATTTGCCATAAGTAAGATTCTGAACCTCTCTAGTTAGTCATAGTTACTTTTGCGTTTAGCGCATACGGAGCGAACACAGAGGAAGGATAAGTAGCTTGTCCACATTACCCCATACCAATGTATCGTTGATTAGCTGTAAAATATTGTCAAATATCAGTGATTTTGTCCATCTGACGCGTTAAAAATTTATTTTATTCATACAATATATTTCGAATACCGTCTAAACTGAACTATAAAAAACCAACTGTGAGCTCAACAGCTAAGAATATTTTTCACATTCAGCTCTGTAGACGCAATTTTTTCGAGCGACAACGGCACAGCAAACACACAAATTGTTGTACAAACATATTGTCCCAGTGGGTACGACGTTTTACACAATGCGTTCGCAATTAGGCTCGTGTTGTTCAAACAAAAATCAAAATGTTGGATTTGGAGATAGGACTAGTGTGGCAGCCTGGCGCATTAGTCCAAAAGCTTCAAAATATAACTCAACGTATCAAAAAAATATCACCCCACTCAATGGTGGATCCGGAAAATACATAAAAAGGGGCTGGTGCCGTTTCTTTTTTGAGCTTGTATGAGATACAATATGATTGTCGGTGACTTCCGGAGGGGAACAAAAGTTTTTTGAAAATTGCGTGAAAATTTTCAAATTCAGAAATGATGGCATAAATGCTAATGCGCACAGCAGGCACACAAAAAAGTAGCAATATTTAGCAATTTCCCACCATAAACACCAACCGAATTGGTATTTTGTATGGTATTCTGCGTTTCCATCCACTCCATTTTCAAGCAACTTTATGACCGTTGACGATATAGCGGCTGGACATAGCAGGAAAAGACGAGAACCCAAGTACAATTCTCTCACTGTGGATATTGAACTTGGCAATAAGAAACTGTGAACCTTTGTCACTCAACTATAGGATGTGGGAGACCACGATTTATCTGTCGATCGCTTCAATGTATAATCGGTTGATCGATGTGAACCCAAGTTAACGGACAGACAAAGAGACAGTGACAGTGAGAAACTATGTACTGTCTTGAACACTGTACAAAAATACAGTAAAATCACTGCACTTTGACAATGTTTCAACTTGATGATATTAACATAAAATGATAAATTAGACTTTTCAGGTCAATTATGAACTGTTGAGGGAACGCACCGGCACTTTGCATAAATCTCATAAACAAGGTGAATTCAAAGTTTTGAAATATACAATCACTGCAAATCAACAGAAAATTTACTGCAATTTTTCACAGTGTATCATGTATATTATAATGAAAATACTAAAGTTGCTATTAACGTTTATCACACGCATTGGAACCGGGTGACACGTCACCTCCCACATTTTTTTTTAAAAAAGAGGGCAGTTCACCCTGCCATACTGTTTTGGAGTTTATCTAAAAAAAACGTCGGGCGCGATGCATCAGCGACTCATACTTGACAGAATAAAATTTCTAACAGCGATACAGAACAATGGAAAATCAGTTTCGACCCATTAACGGAGTTCTATTCAATGAAATAAGATAGATCCGCATCTATACGCTATACTCTGTGTGCGGCTTGAAAATTACATCAAAATCACTAGATTCAAAACAGTAATTTTGCACATACATCTAGCGAAAAAGTATTTGTATCGCTACAATTTTTCTTGCACCACAAGAATGCACCATCTAATTGTGGTCCATGTTCGTACCATATACAATGGACTCGAAATCAAACTATTAAAGACTTCAATCTCCGCAAATTTTGATCTCCGCATTTTCTGATTTTTTTTTAACAATAAATAAATTTACAAAAGCTTAAAAATAGATCACAGAACAGAGTGAAGACGACGGTTTTGACAATCTCTATTCTTGTGAATATTTGCTATAAAACGAAGATGAATATGGGCGTATAAGACGTATCGCATTCTTCATATAATTCTACTCAAGGTAAGTTCCCCATTAATATCCCAGAAACAAATAAACCAAGGTGACAAAATCTTGCTTTTCTTCGAGTGTCCGATATGCCCATGAAATTTTTTTCAAGCGACTTAAAAAAAATTCAAAACCATTTCATAGCAGTATATATTGCTTGAGGTGATATTGTTTATTCTCAATTTAATCCATTAGAAATTATTCTTCTTTACTATAAGTCCGCTCCTTATGAGTTGGAAAAATGTATTCTACTGCAATTAGGGGTGTGCAAAACCGAATCACTTGGAATTCGAATCTGATTCGAATTACTAATTCTTTGTCAATAACAAATATCCCATTTTTACTATTATAACTTTTCCCTATCGTAAAAATAAAAAAAATATATAGTATATTCCCAATTCACACTCAGAGCAACAATTTTCATATTTTAACGACAAAATATAATCGATTTAGGTCAAATTTGACCAAAATCGATTGCATTTTATGGGTAAATAATGATAATCCTGGTTCACTTAACGAGTTTTTGTTCCGATGGATTCGAATAAATTGTGCTTCGAATCACCGAATCGAATTGTCCAGTCCTTATTACCATCTTATCAACTGTGCAGTCACCGTAAATGTCACAGCAAAATACACAAATTGCCTCCAAATTTGTCCTTTTCCATCCAAAAGAATATCTCTTTATATATCTACTTACTTAATCTATAAATTGCTATATTAACCTGATCCGCGGTTCCTTTGTCGCGAACTATTGAAGCAAACCTCTGGCATTTGCTTAACTAGCAGTTTGCAGAATACAATGCCGCTTCACACGCGAACTATGTGGACTTTATCCAATGGGAAGTTTATTCAGTCAATCGTGAGCCAAAGATGAACCTTCGAAATCGGGGAATATCTTTGCCAAACGCCAAATTCCTGGAGTAGAAACTTCCTAAATGAACAAACTAAATCCAAAATGGTACGTTTTTAATATACACTGAACGGTAGTTGCATATTTGAAATGATTTGTGAACCGGTTGGGGTGACGGCATCAACATGCCCATCAATGCTCACGAACGTTGTGACGGAATCTCAAAGTGATCCTCCGTCATATTATCAAACCGACTGACGAAACGCCAGTTACTCTGCTACTCAGACACCCGATGAAATCGGTCCCATGTGAAGAAATGGGCGGTATTTCATGACATAACTGTAGCTAGAAGATTTTTAATGTCTTGTTTTGAGTATTTAATAGCAAAAGAAAGATTCAAACTCGTCAATACTGCTATGAAATAGCACGAAATCACTGATATTTGCTACTATTTTGCACCGGAATCATGATTTATGTCAAATTTAACAACGTAAAATTTGGTATATATATCATGATTTCGCTGCAAAATGAATAAATTCAATAATAAATAATCAAAATAACGAGTATAAAACCTAATTCTAGAAAAACAAACTTAATACCAACAACGAGTTTAAATATGTTACGTTACGCAGTAAATAACCGCTCACCCGTCTAATAAATTAGCTGGTGCCATCACGGACTTCACCGAACAACTGAACGGAATTATAACGACAAGGGTTTTATAAACAAAACACATTCCTCGACAACGATGACGAGGAAAAACTCGACACAGCGTACAAGATATTTATTTGTCTTTGAATTCAAGAAAAAAATACAATATCGAATTCTGTTATTGGTGAATAGTTGAGTACAACAAAAGTTCAGTGAAAATTATTTTTTTGTTGCTTTAATGAGAAAAGACTATAAAAATGTATGCAAACACAGCCAACAAACAATATCTCAATGATTGTGAAAAATCACGTTCATCCTATGTTAAAAGGACAGCATTAGACCAGCATTTGGAGTTGGAACGTCTTAAACTTTCATATTCTTCGGAGCCTATACAAGTTCTTACACCCTGGGTTGAATGGCGGCATTGATTTACGATTCTGACTTGACAGGACTCGAATCCAAGATCTTCAACCAGGGGTGTCTAACCTTGTGCGCCTAACCTTAAGTAAGAACGTTGCATTCATGCTTGTGATCGTTGGAAGTTGACGGAGGTTTTTTACAATATTAGCAAAATTTTATCGATTATGTGGTAATTTTAGATACACTTCAAAAATTAGTGACAATATATTCTATTTGAAAACTTTTTTTAAATGGAATCAGATCTTGTATGCTTCGGTCGGCTATAGAATAAAGGATTATATTTTATTTCAGCGCAAAGATATTGTTCGTAGGGCTGGGCAATTCGATTCGCTGATTCGAAGCACAATTTATTCGAATCAATCGTGAATTGTCCATAACAAATACTTACCAAATTGACTAAAATTTTCCTTTTTAACGACAAAATGCAATCGATTTTGTTCAAATTTAACCGAAGTCGATCATATTTTGTCGTGAAAATATGAAAATTGCTACTTTTAGACATGGAGTGTGGATTGAAAATACACTATACACTAAAAATTTCTTGATTTTCACTATGAAGAAAAGTTGTAATGGGGAAAATTGAATATTTGTTATTTGCATCGAATTCGATCCGATTCGAAAAAATTATTCGAATCAAATTCGAATTCCAAATAATTAGGTTTTTCCCAGCCCTTATTGTGCGTGCGCATGCTTAAAAACATGTATAAATTGTCAAAATATTTCTAATATATCCATCTAAACTCCTCGTCTAAATTTACAGGCAACCTAATTGGTTGTTACCGAAACACATTAGCAGATGGTAAATAATTGCTTAGAGATTGGACGTTGTGCAGGTGCCCGTGATAAAAATATACAATGGAATGTTGGTAAATCCCAGTTAAACAATTTTATATGTACGAGACGGTGATGGATCGCGCCGCCCAGGTGCGTAAACTGCGGGTCACTTTTTGGCATTTCCTGCGAAAAAGTCGACATTTTTGGACAAAAAAATGTATACAAAAAGCGAATCTCGCCGATAATTTTGAACCTCTTTATACAGTTTGGCTGCTACCTGACACTCAAATAGAGAAATTTAAATCTTCTGGCCAAGGATATATTAAGAAATATTGTCCATTGGCAAATGTTCTTCTGCTAGTCAGCGCTAAATATCATTTGGGCACGATAAACAACTGGTATTCTTCCTAGCCAACGTTTTTAGATGTTTGTTCCGTTTTTAATTAGAAATCGAAAATATCGTCCAATATCAACGCGAGGTAATTACAAGACACTTCTGAAAGCCATGTCAACAGATTAGAGAGCATCGCACCTTGCTGGTAGAAATGGGCAAAACCTAATATTATGGAATTCGAACCTGATTTGAAATATTTTTTCGAATCAGATCGAATCACTAATTCTATGTATACTACAAATACCCCATTTTACTATCACAACTTACCTGCATCGTGAGAATAAAGAAATTCGTGGTTTATAGTGTATTTTCAATTCACACTAAGAGCAACAATTTTCATACTTCAACGAGGAAATATAATCGCATTTCGATTGCATTTCGATGTTAAAAATGAAAATCCTAGTTTTTGTTACTATGAACGATTCACGATTGATTTGAATATATTGTGCTTCGAATCGATTCGAATCACCGAATCGAATTGTCCAGCGGTATTTCCTGGTTTACGTAATGTACGGTATATGCGCCATTTTTTGAAAGGTAGCGAACGCTTTTAAATTTGCGACGATGTTTTGGAGGTGGAATCATTTATTTGTCGCATTGAGCTTTATTATTTCATTTTGCAAAATAGACGACACGGTTACTGATAACTTGAATTCGATAAACATTCCATAAATATCGATGGGCAAATGGAATTATAGATGTTACAATGTTGTGAAATATTCACGGGCGATAAACAACTCCTTCTCCAATATTTTTAGATGTTTGTTCCGTTTTTACATAGAAATCAATCGAAAAAGTCGTCGGAATCCGCGCGAGGTAATTACAAGACACTTCTGAAAGCTAAATCAGCAGATTAAAGAGTATTTGCAGACCTTGTAGGTGGAGCAGGGCAAAACCGAATAATACGGAATTCGAATCTGATTCGAATATTTTTCCGAATCGGATCGAATCACTAATTCTTTGTAAATAACAAATATTCCTTTTTACTATTATAACTCGTCTCTATCGTGAAAATTAAGAAAATCATAATTTATAGTGTATTTTTCGATTCACACTAAGAGCAACAATTTTCATATTTTAACGAAGAAATATAATCGATTTTGGTCAAATTTGACCAAAATCGATTGCATTTCGTCGTTAAAAATAAAAATTCTAGTTTTTGTTCTTGTGAACAATTCACGATGACGATGTTTTGGCAGGTGAAATCTTTTATTTGTCGCATTGAGTTAATTTTTCATTTTTCCCTGATAACTTGAATTCGATGAACAGAGAATCTCGATGCGCGAATTCCATTATAAATGTTACAATGTTGTGAAATATTCACGGGCGATAAACAAGTCCTACTTCGATATTTATAGATGTTTGTTCCGTTTTTACTTAGAAATCAATCGAAAAAGTCGTCGGAATCCGCGCGAGGTAATTACAAGGCACTTCTGAAAGCTAAGTCAGCAGATTAAAGAGTATTTGCAGACCTTGCAGGTGGAAGCAATAAAAACTGCAATCAGCTAATTCGACGTTAGAGATCTGACATTGTTTATTGTACTTTGTGATGAGGTTGATTTATAAGGAAGTCCTGTAATTTGAATTTATTGTTGATGATAATTCATGCTTTGTTTGGTCTGTTCAGGTGCGAATTATACGCTTGTAGCTAATTTTCAAATGAAGAATTCGGCCAACAACGATGATACGAAATAAGCTCTGAGCAAGGTTGGAAGCAAGTAACAGTTAGTAACAAACACTGATATGACAATGACACTGGGCGCAGGGGGTCGGGACTCCTCTAATGCCAATTATAGGGGGTGCGACCCCCTCAGTCGGCTAAATTTAAATTAAGGTAAAATCGCAAAAATTAGCTAATTATTTGCGCGCCCTCGAAAATTTTCTAATTACTGCGTTTTACAACCAAATTATTTCAAGAATAGAATGTTTTTTTTAGCTAAAATTTTGAAGTTTTTTGCAAAAGGACTCCGAAATATCTTGTGCGTTTTCGGTGCTCATTTTCTGAAATATAAAACTGTCAAATTAGATTTTCGTGGGCGAGTCGGACCCCCCCCTCCTTCCATGTCGCAGATCTTCCACTGCCACTGAACATTGACTTATACAAGATAGAAAAATGCAAAATCGCCAACAGCAGCCTTAGTGGAAATATTCCATGCAGAACCGAACTGATATTGTGAAGTGCAGTGAGTGTTATCTACCCTAGAGAACATACTAAAAAAAGTAATCATGGTAATTAACAGTTATTACACTCTGGGTTGTATGGGTTAAGCACAGATCAACGAACCAGACTACAGTGTCTACATAATAACAACTTGGCCTGGCGGATTGCTTGGCACGGCAGCTCAACGAAAGTGCAACTAATAAACCAGGTTGATCTGCCGCTCAACTGCAGCTGCGGTGATCAGTGATTATCGATTGCTTTCATTGTGAACTATAATTACGGCTTCCGTACCTACGTCAGAGGAAGCATACAAATATAGCAATTTTAACCAGATGAGTAAATCTGTCGAAGAAGGTCATGTAAAGCATTGGTCACTAATGGATAGCACCGCGGAGGCGCGATCCATCTGTGGCTCATGCTAAAGTTAGGAAGACTCGGGTCAAAGACTCAAATGGGATCATCTCTTTGGATGACTTTACTCTCGATTCGGGTCCTCTCAGTAGAATAATTTGACTCGTACATGACTTGTCAAACGCAGACGCGACTCGGGACTTGATAGGAATTTAGTCAAAGTTTAAAATAACTTTTTAACTCGACTCGATTCCCATTTTCAATGACTTGACTCTCGATTCGGGTGTTCTCAGTAGACTAACTTGACTCTACTCGGTCAATTTTTTCACTTGACTCGGATTAGCCAGCGCCTGCAATCACTCCGAGGAAAAAAACAAAATTCGAGTCGTCTTAGTAAAATATTCGTCTTTTAACTCGACTTGACATCTGTGGCTCATGCCAGAGTTGGGGAGACCCGAATCGAGTCACCTTTTTCAATGACTTGACTCGGTTTAACAAGCGTTTGCAATCACCCCGAGGAAAAATACATTATGGCCTCCGTGCCTACATCCGAAGAAACGTTAATTCTAAATATGCTCTCAACTATGAAATATAGTTTAGCATTCGGAAATCAATATATAAATAGAATAATGTTTCAACATTTCAAATTTTACATTTAAATAAAGTATAATTCTCAAAACAAAAACATCTCCAAAAATATGCATTTTTGATTTCAATAAAAATCCCCCCAAATACAACGCACAAGATATTTTTCAACGCAACGCTTATTCTAGTATTATGACGTCACTATAGTTATGCAATTTTCTTAATCTATCTTACATAATGTAGATTAGATTATGTAACGCGCCAGAAATTGTATTTTATCAAACCAAGCGCAGATGGACCGCGCCGTGAAGCCCCATACTTAAAAAATACGACGCACAAACACAAATGCGTGCGTCACTTCAAATAAAAACTTCCCACTAAGCCGTGCACGCAACATGGGTTTTCAATTTACGTAAACTGTATTGCAGACTCATGATATTTTGGGTTTTACGTCTAATCTTTAAAAATCGGATTATTTGACACAAAAAATTTAGCAGAAATTGTAGCAAAATGTGAGAGGCGTTGGTGTGAGGGATGATGATAATACTATTTACTGACCACAAAGTATGTTGTGCGGAGTCACGCCTCTGCGTGATAATCCGATTAACAGAGAACGTAATAGATTGGCTGAAATTTTCAAAGCAAATTCTTTTGATAGGAGGGTGATTGATTCTAAAAATTGAGTAAAACTTCCACACAGTGATGCGCTGGACGTGGTGCATGGTTTACAATCGCCCAAGGCATGTCTTCCTAAATTCCTAACCCCCCCCCCCCCCCCCCCCCCTCCAACCCCATCCACATATTTTCGATATCTTAAAATTCGACCTATCAATTATATTGGATATTTTGATATTTCAATGTTATTTTAAAATTACGAAATGTTGTATTTCCCAAAATAAATGCCAAAGGATTTTTTTTTCTGCGCAAGGTTTGTTTGAATATCTGAATTGCGTTTCTTTGTTGCGACACTCTTAGGTTTAAACACCGAACCGCCGCTGTATTCAATAGGACAGGTTCGGGCTCAAAATGGGTTTCAGTGAAATCAAAAGTATTGTTCAGCCGCGTTTATTGGATTCTAAAATTCTATTTTATCAAATTCATCAGTGGCTCATACTTGACAAAATATGCTTTGATAAATATTATCTGATTGGGATTGGGATTGATAACAACTCATCGAACTACGACAACATAACGTGGCGTTGGATTAAAACATTAGAAACTCTCACACGGAGGATATGTTTTTAATCCAATGATACTAACGATTGAAAAATTGCTGCGCTCAATGTTTAGGTCATGTACAAGTTTGGAGAAGTTAGGAAATATTACTTCAAAGTCGAGGTAA
Source organism: Styela plicata (assembly GCA_963675895.2). Classification (NCBI taxonomy): domain Eukaryota; kingdom Metazoa; phylum Chordata; class Ascidiacea; order Stolidobranchia; family Styelidae; genus Styela; species Styela plicata. The sequence continues at coordinate 1,731,267 of OZ023149.1, forward strand.
GTGATTTAATGCGGTATTCAAGCGTTTTCGGTGCGACTTTAGAATTATTTTATTATAAAAAAAAAATTATTTCCTGTTTGTTGCATTTCTCTATTCCAGCACCCTGTTTGACATGAAAGGCGACTGAGACAAAAGAAAATGGAATAAAATTTATTCTAGTGGTCTAGTGTTTGAACAGTTTCTGGTTGAGAGTGCAGTTGTCTTTGACAAATGGTTCATCTTTAATTGTTTCTTCTTGGACAAAGCTCCTGACATCATGAAATAATGACGTCAAAAAATAGTGATAATTCTAGTGATGTAGCAAAATTTTCTAATGGGGACGTCACATTTGATGCTGAAAATATGACAACAAATGTTGCCTTTCTTTATTTCATGTACGGATGACGAAACATTTTGTTAAGCATCAAGGACACAAGAAGCAATATTGCTAAAACAAAACAACAAAAAAATACAAATCTTCAAAGCATATGAACAACAGATCACAAACGCGTGGCTTTCCAGAAAACCGCAAAATATATAAAATTAGTCTCAAAAAACACACAAATAATTTTCATTCGACTAATACCTATAATTTTTGACTTAGTAAAACCGCGTGTAATCATATTATTTCGCGACATCAGGAGTTAATTTGACATTTAGTTTTGTCAAGCAAGAGTCACAGATGGACCACGCCTACATGGCGTGGTCCATCTGTCACTCATGCTTGACAAAATAAAAGTGAAGCCCGCGAACATCAAAAGCCCTCGATTGCGGGTGCTATATTTAATTACACTAAGGCTTAGAGACGACAGACAAGTGGTGGATGAAGTGTTTTTGCTTTTATAGTCGACGTGTCTACGTGGGCGAAGATTTTAAACAAATAGACCAACAAAGAAAGAGCAGTGTCGCAAGTTTCACTTTCGTGACAAAGAAAATAAATTGCAACTTTTTTTACGCTTAGGCCGAAGTTTAGGTTCTGCGAAGCGCTTTATGACGTCATAATTTTTCTGTCCAAAAAGCATGACTTCGGCTCGACTATGAGTTGAACATGATCTGTAGATCCAAACGAACGAATGGATTTATCCTCGGTCATCTGCAGAAATTGGTAGCTACATAAAAACTAAAGGCGCAAATAAGGAGTGGAGCGTTGTTAAAGAATCCTTCGGACCATAAGTCACATATAGGGCTGGGCAATTCGATTCGGTGATTCGAAGCACGGTTTATTCGAATCAATCACGAATCGTTCATAGGAACAAAAACTTGATAAATGAACTAGGATTTTCATATTTTAACGACGAAACGTAATCGATTTTGGTCAAATTTGGCCAAAATCGAATATATTTCGTCGTTGAAATATGAAAATCGTTGCTCCCAGTGAGATTTGAAAATACACTATAAACTATGCGATGGAGACGAGTTATAATATTAAAAATAGGAAATGTATTATTTACGTAGAATAAGTGATTCGATCCAATTCGAAAATATTATTCAAATCAGATTCGAATTCCACATGATTCGGTCTCGCCCAACTCGAGTCACATACCGATCCGTTTTCACAAGGACAGTGGAACAAAGAGAAAATGCAGTTCGTCACACATAGGGCTAGACAAAACCGAATCATTTGTAATTCGATTCGAGTCGGGTCGAATCACTAATTTCATGTAAATAACAAATATATCATTTTTTAGTATTACAAATTGTCCCCATTGTGAGAATCACAAAATTCATAGGTCATTGTACATTTTCAATTCCCACTCTATGCCCAAGTGCAACAATTATCATATTTTAACGACGAAATACAATCGATTTTGGTCAAATTTGACCAAAGTCGATTGCATTTTGCCGTTAAAAATAGAAATTTCACTTCCGTTGGCAAGTCTTTGTTTGTATGAATGTTTCCCGATTGATTCGAATAATGTGTGCTTCGAATTAATTCGAAGCACCGAATCGAATTGCCCGGTTCTAGTCACACAACACCACCTTGGCAAATATAAAGAATGAACAAAACCTAAAACATATTTAGAGCGTTCACTGAAAAACTTAAGACAAGGAGTTGAATGATCGTTTCTGATACCCAAGCAATCGCGCTTTGGTGGAAAGGATCCATCGTTCCGTGCAAGCACAAGTCCCTGATAAATTGCAGCGATAGGACTCGGTATATAGGGGGTCCATGTCCACGGAACGATTAAGAAAAATGAATTAATCAATTGATTGTGCATTTCCGATGTTCAACCAATCGCGCTGTGGTAGCGAACATTCGATACTTCGAACCAAGCATAAATTACTGATGAATTGCACCAACAAAGTGCGGTATATATGCGACCAATGCTTGACTAAAAGATGGATTTCAATTTAAATTCTTTTCATTGCAGCGTTAATCCGTGCCTCATCGTTTCCGCTGTTTATCTGAACTCGGCCTACTGTCGTCTGCAACACGTGATCAGTTGTTTTCATTCAAACAAACAAATAATTATGACGTGTCAATCAAACACGACATTAAATTGTTTCATCATAATAATACTGTTGTCGTCTGCTTGACCTTGTTCGACAACCAAGGTTAATTATGCAGTTTAATTTCGATTGGCACTTGAAGAGCTAATTTGTGGTTTTGAGTAACTGGATTTAGAAAGATTTTGAGTCGAAAAAATATTTTTCGAAAACAAATTTATTTTTATTGCAGTTGTTGTTTTTGTTGCAATACATGGTGTAATTTTGAAAACACTCCAAACTTTTTTTTTACAAATTCTTGTAAGCTCCTGTTCTGAGGTATAATCTTGAATTCTAAAATTTCATTAAATGAAATATATCCATTTTCGAGTGCATTCGAATATTCGATTCGTTTTGGACACATCCGAACTTATCAAATTTTTTTATCTTAACCTATTTTACTTGATAAATTTACTTTTCCTGTTCGGAAAATCATGTATTGTGTAATAACACACTCGCTAAATGGGTGTTAGATAAAATTGTATGGGTTTGAGCATTGCGATGTGCCTTTGTTTAAGGAGCAATCCATCCAAATGAGTAAAAGTCAAAAATTAACAAAAAAATTTACGCTCCAGTTTTATCAACCGAGTAATCATTAGCCAAAACTGCATAAAATAGTTAGCAAAACACGTCATAAATATTTTTAGTTAAAAACTTCATTATGTACAAAGTGCAGATTAACCGCAAACATGGTTATTAAAATGCCGTCATGTTACCAGCTTGAGACTTGACAACATGTAGAAAGTATTTACGATCATGGAACTATTTTAAAGAAGATCATAAGTGAGAGCTTTTTCTTGGCAAGCCAGTACCACTGATGGACCGCGCCTCGATGTATTATGTACATAATAATAAATATATATTCGGACTATAAGTGGGACTTATAGTGGGGTAAATAACAATGCAAATTTTTCCCTTTTGCAACTCATTTCGGTTTGATCGAATATATATATACAATATATATATATATATAAAGAACACCAAATTACGGTTCAACTTCACTATGTTATTTAACAGTCTAGTTTCGACCACTTCGTGTTATCTGACCGCTACAAAGTACCACATGCTTCCGACCTAATAATTTGCAAATCAAATATTTTACCGATCGGTAACAAAGCAAAATTTCCTCGCCCGTCACTGATAGGCCACGCCTCTGAAATCTCTGAAAGCGAGATTTCAACAGTTTAAACTGCCTAAATGTTTAACATAACCAATGCACATAAAGCATGAAGCCAAGGTACTTAGAACACACGACGCGGCTATATTGATTGATCGTGGGGGTTGTATGACACACCAAATGTGAAATATGACTAACTAGCTAGTCTATGTAAGCGGAATTATCACAGTACTTTTTAGAGAATGAATATTAGGCCTACTTTGCGATAAAACCATAAATAATGTCATTTTAAACGAGAAACTTGGCATATATTATTCTTACCACAGAAAACTTAAAAGTTAAACTAGATAAGTTATATATTCTTGAAACTGGTAAAAGTAATTTGAAAATAAACTCGGCAAACTAGGTAAACTGGGTACTTTTACTTAGAAATGCCAACATTACATCGAATGCAAGAATACTGCACAACATATTAAACATATTATATTTTATAAACTAAAAACTCATTCTGGATAAAACTATTTCCAATAAAGTCTCCTGGTTTAGCAGGCAAGTAATTAGATCGTGCGACTGACTCAATAATCAACGGATTATGACGTGTTAATATACGGTTGTCATGCAAGCTTGACAACCACAAATTGATACAATTATCTCTTAGAAGTTACTTTATGACGGCATAATCAGGGTGAATATCAAGTTACTATAAAAGCAACGAGGGACGGTCACGTATTCGATCCACTCGTATTCAATTTATAATCGATTATTAATTTGTATTATTTATATTTATGTAATTTAAGGTTTTATAATTAGCCAATGACGAGATTGGTAAGAATAAGCTGATCATAAAACAAAGTGTCCGCTAGCTATGGTGCTTAATAAGCAGTGCAACTAGCTGGCACTATATACTATTAAATTGATTTTGAAGATTTTCTAGGTAGATGTCACATAAGGTGGCAAAATCTTGGCTTTTTCTGGATGTCCGAAATGTTCATGCCATTTTAATCAGATGGACAAAAAGCATTAAAAAAACCAACACTGCTATTTCATAGCACTATTGGTGATTCTGAGCCTTTTTCATATAGTTTGGTTGCTACTCAAAACAAGGCATTTAAATCTTCTATCCACAGATATATCACAAAATATTCCTCAGTTATTAAGTTTTCTTCGGATGGAACTCATTTTCTCCGGGTTTTTCCAAATCAGTGGTGTCTGAAGTTTTTAAAGCTTAATGGAAGGAAGGGAACATTAGAATGCAAATTTAAGTTGCATGCGTCATTTGCATCGAGCGTTTGTTTAACCAATCTGCATTTTATGGCAATAAATAGTTGTGCGGAGAAATTCGGGTATTGGATTTTTTACACTTGAGGGTAACACATGTCCTTTCCCTCCGATCCCGCAGCCAGTTCTCTGAACTATTAAACAAACATATTAGTCAAAACAAGGAAACCTGGCAATTGAGCTGCTATAGTGAGGTACAGTAAAGAAGTAGTCTACATCTACACGATGGGGGCGCGATGGCCTAGTGGTTAAACATGTTGACATTCGCAGGTTGAAGATCTAGGGTTCGAGCCCACAACTCAACCCAGAGTATATTAACTTGGGTAGGCTCAGTCGTACCAGAAGGAGAGCTTTCCAACAAAGCTCCCCATAAACGGGAAATGATATTAAACTTTTCTTTAATTAATAAACTAACAAATCCAAATCCTAACCACCACTTGACCATAAGTGCATAAATATTTATAAACTGCTCGTACTTCACCCTGAAAGCACAACAGCCTGCAAAACGCTTGTTATGTTTTGTGCAAATTCAAAGCATCCTTGAACTTTTTAACGTGAATATTTTCTAATAAGAACGTACATTAGTGGGCAAATTAGCCGGCATTCAGCAGTGTACTTTGCTGGGAACTTAAACAGTAGGAACTAACAGAGCGAATCTGATTAATAAACTACAGTCAAACTACCCACGCACAGACAGTTGATTTTTTTTATCTTAATGCATTTTATTAAGTATGTGTCACTGATGTGACCTGTGACCCATGCTTAACAAAATATAGTTTGTTGTTATGTAGGCGCGATAGTAAGGGTAAAGTAAATAAAAAAAAACTAGAAAAATGCATTTGTGACCCGTGCTTAACAAAATATAGTTTATTACTATGTAGGCGCAATTCTGTCATAGAACGAAACACCACACTAACACATTCACGATTCACACTAGATTCACAGCGATGAAAAAACTATCCCTACGCCAGGTACTTTGTGCGACGCTACGAAAACACTTTCACTGACGTCCGATTTCAAGTGAAAAATCGATAATTTTGAACAGAAGAAATCCAATTGTGGTTGGTCTTATGGGTACTTGAATGGAAACGTTTGTTTCTGTGTTTGTGAAGATATAACTTGCTAAATCGGAGGCTTTTAGTGGGATGACCTTTCATCATTCCGAACTAACAGGGTTCCGTTAAATTACGGTAAACGGCGAAAACTGAAATGATTTGGATTTTTTTGGACGACGTTGAGATCTTGAAACAAGTTTGGATATTGTTTTTTTCGAATTATTTGCTATGGCCTTTCGTGAACGTGGGGGGGGCTCATACCCAACAACCACGTTGGGCACGTTGACATCTTGAAATAGGTTTGGATATTGTTTTATCACAAAAACTAACTTTCACTAAGATGAATTTTCAAGTGAAAAATCGATATTTTGAAACAAGAGATTCAATTGTGGAAACGAGTGGGCGGTCGTGAGGATACTTGAGTGGTCGAGTTTGGTCTGAATCAATTTCCTCTGTGAATTGCGTTTGTCGAGGGGTGACGGAAAATCACTGGAAATTTAGGATTTTTTTATTATATTCTTAGAGTGGATCACCCTGTCCAAGGTCATGTAACAGCGGTTGTTTTTGAGCGAACTTGAAAAAACCTAACCCGTATTGACGAATATTAAAACCTTGCCAATTTTAAGCAACTTAGCACGGTACGCAACAAACACGATTGATAGCTGGCGAGGCTGGTGCTATTTTCTGACCGTAATCCGACATATTCCGTACAAATTCTCAATATTGAGTAGCTGCAAACTAGCTTGAATCACAACATGTCCGACTGACAAGACTTCTACGATCAACTGACCTGATTCGAATATGTATTGTCAAAGCGTGTTTTGTCTATCAAGTATGGGCCACTGATGGATCGCACCGTTTAGGCGCTGTCCATCTGTGGCCCATGCTTACCAAACACAACTTACCGATAGGCTCAACACTCACGTGTTTAAACCGAAACTCAACGCGGGATTAAAACTAAAACCTCTATTCAACTGAAAAACGTATAATATACTATACCGACCTGATAAATGGGTGTTTAACTGCTGGCATCAAAGTTTTTTTTATTGAAATTCACTCTGAGCAAGGCCGGAAGCAGAGCCTAAAAGGAACCAACTAACGACCACTTAATAGCAAAAAGCTACTGAAAGGTGTATTGCCAGCAACTGCGCTCTAAACGGAAAACATCCCAAACGAAACTGTACCGTCATGGTGGAGTACAGTGAGTGGTATTTGCCCTGGGCGATGGTTTGACCAACTACCACTATTTTGCTTCCTTTTAGTCGTCTATTACGACACCCAGGATCTACGTTACGACTATTCAAAAACCTGTACATACAGGGCTTAAAGATTATACTGGGCCTTGACCGATGTATCCATGGCAATCATTATGATGGCCGATCGTTGGCAATATTTTCTTACTTAAATTGGCGGTGGTACATTTTTTGAGAGTTAGAAACAACAGAAAGTTTTGAATAAAATGATTTTAAAAATGGTTAATCCCCATAAATGGCCACGGGAACACAGAATATTTTCTACGTAGAATGAAAACGTTAGTCGGACCTAGATATCTCATTTTTTTCGAGTTCGAGAAATTTTTTCAATATTTTTGTTCCATTTTCCCGACAAACTTTTATAGGCGAAATGTGTTTAGATTAAGCACCATAGACTGTCGGGTCACACGATCAACAATGCAGGCCGGATATAGCAGATCATCTGTTTTCGATTTCGGTTCAAAATTATATAAACCAGATAATAATATATAATGACGCACATCCTTTTAATGACAAAGTTGGGTCACTATAAAAATATACAACACCTTGAAACGCAGACATGATGTAAATAAACTAATAAATAAAAACGCTATCAAAAACCAACTGTTAAGTCACCAACATTTTCACACAATTCAAAAGTGTATTAATTCACCATCAAAACATACAAGGTCCGCTCATAAGACGGAAAATTGAATGATGGTCTTGCTTGTCCCATGCATGGTCAGGGATAACTCTTGTATAGCATCTGTTTTTATCTATTTTCCTATTGTATTGACAGCAAAATACAAGTGATATTTTACCAACTTTTTGCATAGTGTTTTCGTGCAGCCTCTCCCTGTTTCGGTTGTGACAATTTTAGGCGCGCATTTGAACTTATAAAAAGTGTGTTTTTGTCATGCTTGAGACACAGATGGACCGCACTCCCCAGGTGCGTTCTATCTGTGGCTCATGCATGACAAAAAAACGACTAAATTCATATCTCAAGCTTTGTGAAAAGCAAATCTGTTTTTATCTGTTTTTCAAGGAAAGGAGTTAATTTGTTTATTTCGCTTCACGACCCAGGCGTCACGATTCGCTAATGGTGTTTATTGGGATGAGATTTGAGAAAATTGTGGGTCATCTGGGGTTGGATAGATTAGGAACCAACAGGTACAAATAAATAGGTGAATTGACGCAGTAAAAGAAGTGGTGTATGGTTTTCCGTCGCCCTGGGCAGGTACCACTCACTGCACTTTACTATATCGGTTCAGTTCTGTTTTGGATGTTTTCAACTTAAGAGTGCAGTTGCTGGTACTACATCTCGCAGTAAGTAGATAAATGCAAGAAAGTCGTTGTTGGTTGGTTTCTTCCAGAAGCTGCTTCTGGATTTGTTTAAAGCGAACTTCAGCTCAACAGTAGTTTTGACATACTTGGCATAAATCTCATCTCAAGGTGGTTTCGACTTAGGAAATATGCATTCACAGCAAATGAACGGTAAATTCATTGTACTTTCGTCACAGTGCATGTTTGTCTGTAAGTATATGCTCGTATAGTGTGATCTACCCAAATAAATAATTATATAAATTTCATTTGTAGCAAACATTTCTATGCTGTTGCTGTCTATCTTCGGCTCAGATATTTATAACTCCCTAGCATGCCTTATGAATTTTAAGACTTTAATATTTCTTATATTTGGCATATAGCTGATTGGCTTTAGGAGGTACCGACGTGGTTTCGAGGAACACCTTTATCGCACATCAACGAATTCAAACTTCCGTATTAAAGAGGTCAGAGGTTAAATAAAAGGAAATTGATTTCATTATTAATCGATTGTTGTATAACACCTTAGAAAATTTTGTCGGGATTAACTGTTATAATTGGCAGGTTCGATAGTCAATGCTTGATAAAATATCAAAGGTGAGACTTCCAGCCTTCAATATGACGTCATTATAAGGTGAACACAATCTCTCGTGTAGACACCTTTTCCGAATTGGGGGTGGAGGTTTCGGCGTAACATTTTCCCTAGCCCGGTTGATGGAGGAAGCCGTTAAGCAGTCCTTACATGCACCGCCCTGCACCGGCAAGGCGTACAGCAGCCTCCTCATGGAAATTAAACCTGCGTCAGACGACGACGCAGCTCGAAGCGTATTGCCAATACTTTCCCCGATAGAGGTATATGGCTGCCGACAGTGTGTACGTTTCACGTTGAAAATGTACTTCACTCCAGAATGTTATCGACTATTGAAAATTTCGTATAGCTATGCGCCACCTATATTGACATATATATAGCTGCTTGGCTTTAAGAGGCACCGACGTGGTTTCGAGGAACACCGTTATCGCACATCAACGTATTAAAACTTCCGTATTAAAGAGGTCAGAGGTTAAATAAAAGGAAATTGATTTCATTATTACTCGCTTGTTGTATAACACCCTAGCAAATTTTGTCGGGATTAACTGTTATAATTGGCAGGTTATTCATTGCGATATTCATTGCTTGATAAAATATCGAAGGTGAGACTTCCAGCCTTCAATATGATATCATTTTGATTTTCACGTTTCTGAGCAAGTGATGGATTTGATTAAATGGAAAACAGCAAATACGACTTTATCATCGTCTAGGGCAATTACCGCCTATTGTACTTTATCAAAGTGGTCAAGTATTTAGAACTTTATAAAATATTTTCCGATTAAGTTGCTAGTTATCATATTTCTCAATGACGATGGGACAGACGGAAGGGCACATACCCCCTTGAATTTGAGATATCATTTTGAAATTCTACAGAGACGTCATTTTTTTATTGTTGTTTAACAACTTATCAAATTTTGTCGGGATTAAATTGTGACAATTAGTACAACATTTTGTAACAAAAGTACAATAAATTTACTGGTCAATTGCAGTAATAGCAAGTTAAAAAAAACGTGTTAATGAGATTTAATGCCAATTATGGGCGGTTGATGGACCGCACCTTTGCGATGCGTTCCATCAACACCCGCTATTTGGCCAAAAAGGTAATTTTAATTTGTTTTCAATACCGTCAAGTGAAATTACTGTCAAAGACCAGTTACAGTGTATAGGTTCGGTGAACAAGTAACAAAAGTTATATTGTCAAGCAAGAACAACATCTGTGACTCACGCTTGAATAGATTTTCTTAATATTTTTCTGACTGAGGGGGGGGGGGGGTGGAAGCTTGGTAAAATATCGAAATGATATGATATATCTTTAATTTGACGTCATTCCCAATTTCTGGGGCGGGAGCACTTGTGGTTCGATTTTACGAATCGTGACATTCTGGGTAATTTTTTTTTTTATTTTTCACGTCCACGAGAACTTCATATTCAAAAGTCAGACAGAGAGTAGATGTTCCCCTAATTTTAAAAATTTTCAATAAAAAAACATCGTACAATCTTGCTTCCTTCAAGGTGCTGCTTCCCTAAAGGTGCTGCTTCCCTACTTACACAGGTCGAATTTCAAAAAAATCGTATGATATTGACATATCACTGCTAGGCTTTAAAAGACACACTGCCGTGGTTTCGAGGAACAACATCATCGTTTTAAAACTTTCGTATTAAAAGAGGTCAGAGGTCATATTAGAAGAAGTTGAAGTCATTATGATTTGATTGTTGTATCCCGGCTTAATCCGTCATAATTGATAGCGCTTTGTGAAATATCAAACACCTGCAATGTTGACGTCATTTTCAATTTCAACAAGGGCTGGATCGGATTAAGTGAAAGAGCACCGAAAATGGTGGAATGCTGGCAAAAGTACAGTAAATTCACTGGTCATTTGCAGTAATTGCAAAACCTCTAAACTTTATGTTCAAGAGATTTATGTCAATTATGGACTGTCGATGGACCGCACGCACCTCCGGCAAAAAAGTCAATTTTGAATACCGCCAAGTAACATTACTATCAAAGACCAGTGATTTTGTTGCATTTTTAGTTACAGCGTAATTACTACGTATCTCCCAGGTCCTCTCTAAAGTGATCTAGTTCTGTATAAGACGCTTCCCAATGAAGTTACTAGATTCATATGATACATTCTCTCGTAATTAAGGCTGGACAAAACCGAATCATTTAGTATTCGAATCTGATTCGAATAATTTAGTGGAATTCGAATCGTATCGAATCATAATTACATGTAAATAATAAATATCCCATTTTTAATATTACTTGTCTCTGTTGTTAAAAACAAGAAATTTATAGTTTTGAGTGTATTTTCGATTCACACTAAGAGCAATAATTTTCATTATTTAACGACAAACTACAATCGATTTTGGTCAAATTTGACCAAAATCGATTGCATTTTGTTGTTAAAATATGGAAATTTCAGTTGATTTAGCAAGTTTTTGTTCTTTGGATTGAATATTATATTACAATACAAAAATATCATGTTCTCATTACATTGAGATATATGAATAAGTTTATTGTGAGCTTGCAATAGAACATGTTTTAAATTCTTCTTCAGACAAAAAGTCTGAAGTCTCTAATCTCGTTTGAAAAAGTTAAACTATGGACTGGGGAATGAGAACATGATATATTATATATTGTTACAGTGTACAGGTGAAAGTGATGCACAAAAACAAATGTTGCAAGTGGTGAGAGTGGTGCATACGAGATCGAGTGGTGCATTGAAAAAAAGGTGGTGGCAAAATGATACATATATTGTGTACTCTTAATTTTTGTGTTCTCACCACTCGTTGTTGTGTGCATCATGATATTATCTCATTCGTGAATCCTTACGACCTCATTCATTCGCTGATCCAGGATTGAAAGAAATTCTTTCACTGATCCAGGATTGAAGGGAAATAGAGAGGGAGGGATAGATTGTTGTTCATTGCAATGTATCACAAAACTCGGTAAAAAGTTTCTAGTTCCATATTCTACTTCTTCGCACATTCCTGACCTTACATCAACGTTAAGCAATATCATCGTGGGGCTTGAGCGTCATCATCCCACGCACTCGTTTCCACATTTCAATCAAGGACTCTGGATTAGCTGTTATAGTCGGATAAACGGACAAAAGGTATTTTTGTTCGGTATAACTACGGAGCGATGCAGTATGTGAAAAAGGGGTTGAATTTTCTCAGCGTCGGAAGCAGCACTTAACGAAATAACGACCCATTCATTATACAGCGAAGTGTTGGCACATAATGCGGTACCAGCAACTGCACTTTAAGCGCAAAACATTCCTGACATAACTGAACTGTTATGATGAAGTGCAGTTAGTGGCATCTGCTCTGGGCAATGACTTAACAATCTTGCAATTCTTGGTTCAACTTGAATCCAGAGGATCGAAGTGGTATTTACTCTGGGCAATGATTTAATCATCTGCACTTGAACTTTGAGATATTTCACTAATTACTCGCCCACATTTCATTCCTACGAACTTCATATTTTGAGGCAAAGTTAATCTCGGATTAGTGAGGATTAAAACTGAATCATCTGCAAAAAATTATCAACATAAAAATTTTACGTTACAATCAACGGTGTGAATACTATTCCCTGGAAGGCGTTACCGGGTTATGACCCGGAGTGAAATTTTTGTTTTTGCAAAAAGATATTTTGTTAAGCATGAGTCACTGATGGATCGCGCCACAATGGCGCGATCCATCAGTGGCCCATGCTTGACAAAATCGAGTTTAAATTGAACGAAAATTTGTTACATTTAATTAAAGTATTATCAGAAAATTAATAAAATATCAATCAAAAGGCACTTTTATTAATTCGATGATAACTTTGTATGGATTACAACAAACAATTTTCTGTTAATTGAATTAATTCTGTTAAGATTGAATGAACTCGCTGGAATTGCATTTTTTGACATATTCATTTTAAGGGAGAGAAATTTGCTGCGAATTAGGCTCTCATTGATCCGAATTCGTGATGGTCATCCGAGGCACCTTTGAACCCAATCTTAGACTAACGAAGGTAATGTTTCGTGAAAGATATATGCTTACCGGTTTAGACAGGTCACCATCCATCGGTGACATATACTTAGGGCTGTGTAATTCGATTCGATGATTCGAAGCCTGATTTAATCGAATCAATCGACCAAAATCGATTGTTTCGATGTTAAAATATGAAAATTATTTGCTCTTAGTGTGAATTAAAAATACATAATATAAACTATAAATTTCTTCATTTTCACGACGGAAACAAGTTATATTGGTAAAAATGGGATATTTGTTATTTACATAAAATTAATGATTTGATCCGATTCGAAAAAATATGTGAATCATATTCGAATTCCAGATGATTCGGTTTTGCCCAGCCCCACATATACTTCACAATTAGGGAAGCCAGAAATAAGAGGCTTGTGGGGAGCAAGCATCTTGAAATTGAAAAAAAGATATGTTCTGTTTCTGCTAAATTTTTTTTTACAGGCGCTTCTTAGGGTGGATCACCTAATACGGACAGAGTTATAATTGCTGGAAAGATATGATCTTTTTCTGTTCAGCTTAGCCTACCCAAGTTATTACACCCTGGGTTGAGTGGTGGGCATGGATAAGTGAGCCGGATGGGAAAGAAGGGGAACGGCCAATCTGTGTGGTTCTGTTTAATTTAATGCAAAAAATATATTCATAGTTATTCATCAAAGGTCACCAGTGCAAAATCGCACAATCATTCATTTTGTGACAAACACTTTACCAGCCTATTTTCATGTCCACAATCTGACACAAACAACAACACAAGCTAATCCTGGAACTATAAACCACCAGAGTTTAACTTGACGTAGATCGGTCTATAATCCGACCAGTCCTGTCGTAATTGACATTTTACACAAATCCTCGCATTTTTTATTGAAAATTTTGAAATCTGTCTTCGGTACAAAACTATTTCTAACGTGATGGGTATGAAAAGAAAATTGTTTTGCGTTTAAAACATGTTGTAACTCGTCGCAGGCGCGTGTAAATTTTATTTAAGTTACATTTACTGATAAAAATCCCAAACCTAATTTCAAGATTCCGCGGTACTTAATGAAGCTTAATGAAAAATTAATTTTTTTTAAAATATTATTAAAAAATTGTTAAGGTGCGGAAAAAGAGATTCAAGTTGTCAAGTTTATTACGTAAGTCTGAACAAAAAATACAATTTTGCTGCAGAATTAAGAATTCGTTCAATATGTCAGATAAATGAAATCGCTGATATTTGAACAAATCTTGGCTATTTCGCAACGAAGTCAGGATTTATGTCAACTTTTACAACGTGAAATTTGGCATATATCATGATTTTGATGTAAAATAAATCAATTTGGAAACGAAAAACGGAAATATTTTTTATAGCCACTCCTGAGAGTGCATGACCTGTCCAAGGCCCTGTAACTGCGGCCACTTATAGACGGACAGGGTTACAATTACTGGAAGGATATCACCTTTCCCGTTCGGCTACCCAGGTTATTACACCCTGAGTCGAGTGGTTGGATAAGCGAACCGGACTCGTCGGGGCTCTAACCCGAGATCTCCAACCTGCGATGCCAACATGTTTAACCACTAGACCATGGCGCCACAGATTACTAGGTTGCCTGAATAATCTGATAAGGACATCTCTATCCGACAGCAAAAGAGATGTTAAATTTATATTAACACAAAAAAAAATTCATTTTACGATATTTTCAACAGCTAAATGAATCGAGTAATTAGTCAGCGATTAGCAGGTTCAAAACTGTCAATCTTGGAGTCGCGTTATGTGCGGATTCCGTGGTACAGATTGGAGATGTACACTGGAAATACTGAGAAAAAGACAAGACAATTTAATGGCATTTTATCGAGATGAAAAAATGATTCTAGTATAGTATTGAGCTTCTGATGAGGTACTTAGGCAGACCTTTCTGCACGAAAAGAATGAAATAGACCCAAAAATTTTGACGGGACCCGTTCAGAAATGTCCAAAACCGAATATTTGCCGATTTCGGAATCGAATCGAATAAGCAATATTCGAATCGAAAGTCCCATGATAAATACCAACTTCCTGTCAAGCATTTATTAATTGCTTAATCAACCATTACCATTTGAAATCGAAAAAGTGATTGACTCGAATATATAGAGGGTGGAGTAAAGAACGATGTTTGTAAAATTATGAAACACAATCAATTTTGTTACGATCAGGATCAGATGATGAACCATGACTGCGCAGTCACATCATTGACTAATACCTGACAAAATATATTCAAACATTTTTCTCTGATCGGATTACAGTCAAATTCCACTAATTTCTTGACTTTTTTAGATCCATGTAAGCTGGAATTTTGCACAGTTGCATAAGTTCGTCGTAACAGGGATTAATATCAAATATTTGTACACAGATATGTTCCTGTGTCAATCATTAGTTATACTTGCGTGCTAGCAAAAATGCGACAAAAAAAAATTAAAGGATTTCTATTCAAATATGTTGGATAAAAATGATAATAAATAAATCAACAGTATTAGATCAAATTTGACCTTCATATTATAATTAATTAGTCAACTTGGAATGTCAGGCAGTGAAATATTTTCCAGTCATGTAGGGCTGAGTAAATCGAATCATTTAGAATTCGAATCTGATTCTATTTTTACTGTAACAACCTGTCCCCGATGTGAAAATCAAGGAATTCATAATTTTATTTTATTCATAGTGTGTTTTTAAGTTCACATTCCATGTCAAATACAACAATTTTCATTTTTTTAGAGATAAAATATAACTGATTTTGGTCAAACTTGAGCATTTTGTCGTTAAAAATGAAAATTCTAGTTTGATTAGCAAGTTTTTGTTCCTATGAACGATTCACGATTGATTCGAATAAAATGTTCCTCGAATCGATTCGAACCACCGAATCGAATTGCCCAGCCCTACAGTCATGTTAATATATTTCAACGACATAATAATCCCAATTCATACCCCGTCTATTTTTTCAACACTAAGGAAAGTACGACAAAGCAACACATATAGGACGTCAAACAACGACCGCAGATGGGGAAAACGGATACACATTCAATGAAAAACTAGCGATTAAACGCTATCGGAGTAAGTAAGCGTTTTGCTCAAATGTACTTCTAGAACCTTTTGAACTTTGCTTTACTTTAGGTTTTAATTGCTTTCCTGGGAACTTTGTTACATGATATCTTTATTTGTATCGCCGTTTATGTCGACTGAGGTGTCGAAATAAACTACGTCTACGCTTGTCGCAATAATTCATATCATAACATAGATCCATTCACCCGCCCACTCATTTAATGATTGGTTACTCGTTTGTAAAAAAACATTCCCCTTTTTTCATTCATTCAACTCAAGTTTGGCTAACATCAAACCCACAAACAATTTTATCATTGATGGATAATTGTCGTGTTATTCTATAATTCTATTATGCAAAACATCCGGCAGACTTTTATGGCCGATCACCGCCCCCAGTCCATAAACAAAATGTTTTGCCCTTTCTCTCTCTCTCTCTCTCACGGACAGAACTGGCCGTTAATGTGCGGTCTATCAGTGACTTGTGCGTGACAAAATGGAATTTCTGATAGAGGGAACAAACCTAAAGGTTACTACAAATAAACCACTTGCCACTTCTTTGCTGGAAGAGTCAGATGGCTTTACCATCGCCCATGGCAGATCACACTCATTGCACTTTACTCTAGCAGTTCAGATACGTTTGCAATGTTTTCCGCCTAGAGTGCAGTTGCCTGTACTATATTTTGTACTAGATCTTCGATATTAAGTGGACGTTAGTTGGTTTTTTTTAGGCAATGCTGCTTACGGCTTCCCTGTGAGTGAATTTCCATAAAAAATTGCGTTAGGAAGATTAGGAAGACACGAACAGAAACAAAACTCATAGTATGGAAGCTATTTAAGTGAAACAAAGTTTAATCCAAATGATGGATATTTATAATTTTAAAGCTAAAAAAACGACTGCAGGTAATTGTTTGTGATACCAACACTTTCAGTTATGACCAATATGGAATATATACTATTTTTTGTAGAAATTCACTTGCAAAGAGCTATTAAAAGATGTAGTACCAGTAACTGCACTCAAGCGGAAAACATCCCAAACCGAACTGAACCTCCATGGTGAAGTGCAGTGGTATTTCGAATACAATATAAGAATCCATAAGTAGACTATGAAATACATTAGTTAAAATATTATTCCATATTTGAAAAAAGAAAAACCGCTCCCAGCTACTTTGAAAGAAACTCAGATTCAGAAGCATCAATATGGTAAAACTATTTGAATTCAAAGGGGAATATGATATTTTTAGGTAATTTTGTAGAAATGGTACATAATCGACTTATGTACATCGTTTAATGTAAATCTCGTTGAAATCCTCTATTGTGAGAGCGTCATAAACATTTTTTTTTTTTTTTTTTATAGCCACTTCTTTGAGTGGGTCACTCTGTCCAAGGCCCTGTAACAGCGGTCACTTATAGGCGGACAGGGTTACAATTACTGGAAAGATATGATCTTTTCCTGTTCGGCTTAGCCTACCCAAGTTATTACACCCTGGGTTGAGTGGTGGGCGTGGATAAGCGAGCCGGACTCGCCGGGGCTCGAACCCGAGGTCTTCAACCTGCGATGCCAACATGTTTAACCACTAGGCCATCGCGCCTGCGATTTCATTTGCAGTTGTCGATTACCTTTGAACATAACACAAGCGCAAACTAAAACTAATGATGTGCTTGGCAGATGGTTGGTGTCTGATGGTAAATGAGAAACCTTAACCTTCACATTCATTTTACACAGGTGTCAATCAACGTCGAAGTGTATTCCGCAAAACACACAGATCCTGATGGGCGGGTGGATTGATAACTCATTGAACTCACTAATCTTTTAAAATATTTGCAGCATAGAAAATTGCATTCCGCTGTAAACATGACCTCATAATTTATTCAAAAATTGGATTAAAAAAAAATATCGCGTAAAATGACCGAAAAAATTCTTCAGCGAGACTCAAAGATCCCATGGTCGAAAAGAAGGCAAATATGGCGAAGAAGGGAGTCATGACATCATAAAAATTAGAACTTCTAAACAAGCTAATGGATAGCGCGTGTAATCGATGTTTTTGTGCTTTTTTACAGAAATTAACTCCGAGCAAGGCCGGAAGCAGCGCCCAAAGGGAATCAACCAACAGTCACTCAATAGCAAAGAGCTACAACAAGACGTAGTGCCAGCAACTGCACTCTAAACGGAAAACATTCCAAACAGAACTGAACCGTTATGATAAAGTGCAGTGGGTGGTATCTGTCCCGGGTGATGCTGAAACCATCTAACACTCCTTTGTTTCCCTTTAGTCGCCTCTTACGTCACGCAGAAAATACGTTAGGTATATTTTAAAGTTCTACCTAAACCTTCGCAATTCTAAATAATCTGAAAAACAATATTCTTGAAATCCAACTTGGAACACCAAATTAATTCAGCGTTGCGTGCAAACAATGAAAATAAACTATTAATTAGTGGGTTGCGATCTCACGCACATAGGTAGAGTACTGGTTCGTTCGTAAAAATAGTCTTTTTATGAAAAAGTGCATAAAATTGATGCAAAATTTCTACCAATATGAAAATTTGTGAATATGTGAACGACTACACCCCCAAGCAAATCCAAAACTACGTAATGAGAACCAGCCATAATACTATTTTACCATAGATATATTTGGCTTAGTGAGTTTATATTTCATTGTAGGTAATATTTTGGTAAGTGCAATCTAATAATTGTGGCGCATTGGTGGAGCGATCCCTTTGTGAAGACATTGTCAAGCACGAGCCACAGATGGACCGCGCTTCAACAGCGCCATCCATCAGTGGCTCATACTTGGGAAACGCCTATTTAGTTTTGCCCAATATCACTTCTACATGAATCCCCGCCACGTCAATCACGCATCATTCAATTTCAAATAAACTCAATTAATCATCGGTTAACTATGGAGATTAATTACCAGATTGGTGAGTTTCAAGCCTAACCGCCCAAAATAAGTATGTTAAATCCCTCCATAACTAGTTATTCATGAACTAAATATACACATAAGGCGGGATTTCCTCATAAAAATAGGTCGATAGAGCTCTAGTCGAGATTTATACATTTCTAGATTGTACTAAATTGATCTCTAATTTCGCTTTGTGTATATAAAATCATGATTTCGGTCCGTATTGTGGTCACTGGTGTCGGATTTTTGGTAAAGAAGTCCGCCTCCCCAAATCCGCATTAGGGAATTCTTAAAAAGCGCCGGCGAATAAAAGGGACCAAACAGCAATACTCGGGAACTAAATCTCCTTTACAAAGCTCCAAATGTTTGGCTTTTTTTTGAAAATCTCGTCATTTTCGGACGAAAAGTGGAGCAAAAAAACGTTTACAAAAAGCCATCGGGACGCCCGAGGCGCGTGAAACCGAATCGAATGTAAACTTGAATATAAAAGTGACATCGATGATTCATTCCTACATAAATCCACGCCACGTCAATCACTTACCATTCAATTTCAAATAAACTCAACTAATCATTGGTTAACTATGGAGATTAATTACCGGATTGGTGTGTGTCTAGTCTAACCATCACACAATAAGCATGTTAGCTCACTTTGCAACTAGTTATTTGTGACCTAAATATACACATTAGGATGGATGTCCTCATACAATTTTAAAACATACTAAATTGACTTCCTTTCGTAGTAAAATCATAATATTTATATAAGCATACAACAAAGCCCGGCCTATATATTGGTTTATCTATGTTGCGATTCCGTTGCTGTGGGAGGGGATTGATTCTCTACATCCACGAAACTTCAGTCAGAAGTCGCTGAAAAAACGCTAATGACGACGATGTCCAGCGTTACACACTGAATAAATATCTTTATAGAGATCCAGAAATAAAACGAAGGCGCAAGAAAAAACTTTAACATTTGTTCAATTCGAATATTGTAGCACTTCGTTGCAATATTTTGTTACCAAGACTCGCGAAGGTTAGTCGTCGGGGCTTCTATCTGTGACATTCATGAATGGGAGCGCCAAGTAACGTTTTTGCAGAATAATATTCCTACATATTATTCCTACATGAATCCACACCACGTCAATCACTAATCAGTCAATTTTAAAATAAAACTTAATTAATCATCAGTTAACTAGCGATTAATCACCAGATTGTGAGTACCAAGTTTTACCAAGTCTAACCATCCAAAATAAGCATGTTAAATCAATTTGCGACTAGTTATTATTAGTTACGAAAATTATACACATTAGGAGAGATGTCTTCATACGGATTTTTTTAACATACTAAATTGACTCGATTTCGATTTCACAGTGAAAACTTAATTTTAATAACATATGTAGTGAAATAGGTATTTTAGGGGAATATTATTCTTAAATCGACGCCACGCCAGACACTAACCCGTTGATTCGTTCATTCATTTTACAATAAACTCAATTAATCATCGACAATCAAAGATTACATGCAACACCTGTATTTCCCGAAATAAACAAACACTAGTTATTTGCGACCGAAAGTATGTGTATCCCGAAAATTCAAAACAGCCTTGTTGGGTGCCCAGTTATCTCAATCGGTAAAGCGTTGAGAATACGCTTCGAGCTACGCATCTCTAACTTCCTAGGCTCAAACCCCAATATGAGATTATATGTGAGAGGTCTGCTGGACGCCTCGCTTGGTGTTTACGTATGCGCTGCTTACGGCTTCCTCCACCAACCAGGTCCATGCACAGGAAAAATGAGAAAAATGTTGAGCCAAAACCTTAACCCCCGATTCGGTACTACTGGTGTGTGCACAAGAGGTCGTGGTTCGCCATATGATTAGGCCGTATTCTCGGCTTTTCTCTCCCGCAAGATAAAAATGTAATCCTGTCCTAGTCCAAGTATCGTATGAAAATTCAATTTTGTCCTAATATTATTTTAATTTTGTCAAGCATGAGCCATAGATGGACCGCATCTCATCGACGCGATCCATAAGAGACACATGCTTAACAAAAGAAGTTAAGGCTAAATTTTCCTATTAGGAAAGTTTGATTTCGATACCACCAAAGTAAAATTACCGCAAAATAACGACTATTTTACCGCATTTTTTACAGTGTAAAAACATCAAGGAAAATTTTTGTCTTCACCCAGATCTTCAACCTGTGACGCCAACCTGTGACGCCATCATGTTTAACTAATAGGCCATCATGCCCACTAACTTTACCATGGCGATTCAGTTCCGTTTGGGTTGTTTTCCGTTTAGACTGCACTTGCTGATACTGAACCTTTAAGTAGCGCTTTGCTATTGAGTGGCCGGTAGTAGGGTAGTAGTAGTCCTTTTGGACGCTGCTTACAGCCTTGCTCAGAGAGAATTTCAATATAAAAACGTAGATTTAAAACAATCATTGGTTGTAGAGGCCAAAATGGAATATATTTCCATCTCAGAATTGAATGAAATAAGTTTTCACTCTATATAGAAAACATTCCAGAAAGAACCGAAACGCTATAATAAAATACTGTGAGTGGTATCTGCTATGGACGGCGGTGAAACCGTCTACCACTTCGCTGTTTCTTTTTACTCATCTAATACGACACTATGCAGATCGCGTGTATAGGGCAATACTAGTAGCTGTTATTTAGATCCATTTTAGGTTTTGTTTCCGGTCTTAATTAGCTTGATAGGTCGATTCAAAAGATAAATAATAAACAAGTACGCAAAACCACGTCACAGCCAGTTATTTGCGACGTAAATCAGGAAACTGCGTGGGCGAGGAATTTCCTTGGAACTAAAATATTCGTTCAAATCTAACTTTAACCATGGAATTAGTCTGATTAGACCTCTCGTTAACTGATGTTTAATTTATAATAAACACAAACCTTTGCTGGATTATGTTTCTCCAAGAATGTGATTATGTGATAAACGGTCCACCTATGATTAGGGCTGGGCAATCCGATTCGAAGATTCGAATCGATTCGAAGTACATATTTTTCGATTCAATTGTGAATTGGTCATAAGAGCAAAAACATGTTGAATAAAGTGCATTTTTTCATTTTTAACGACAAAATGCAATCGATTTTGATCAAATTGTATTGGATCGTTAAAATGAAAATACACGGCTTTTAAGTCAGTTTATACTAATATTTGTAATTCGTAACTGTATATTTCCTAATTATCATAATGTCTACCAAAATAGTAATAGTAAAAATGGCATATTTATCATTTTTATGAGACCAAGATTCGATCCGATTGGGAAAAAATGTTCGAATCAGATTCGAATTCCCAATGGTTGGGTTTTGCTCTTCCCTACCTATAGCGCTCGCTCGACAACTAGAGATTTTAGATCAGAATAATCCCCTAAATTTTGCAGGAATTGCTATTGTTCTATTGCGTTTTCTGTGTGCTGTAAAAGGCGAGCAAAATGAAGCCAAAAGTCGTAGACGGTTTCACTATCGCCCAGGGCAGACATAACTTTCTAGATTCTACTACTAAAGCGGTCGGTTCCGTTTTTCGCTTAGAGTGCATTTTCAGCTTTTGCATTTATAAAATTTTTTGCCTATCAGTGTTTTGTTTTATTCCAGGCGCTAATTCTAGTACCTAGAGAGGGATGCAAGCTTTATAATATCGATTCGATTTGAATTACCGGCGTTTCAGGGGAAAAAATCAGGATTCAACAGATTCTTATTATGTCGTTTGTTTATGGTTCTGTCGTTTTTGTATCTTGAAATCAAGCATTTCAATATTTTTTGTCCCTTTTTGAGTAACTTTTGCTAATCTTATAGTGACCAGACTTACGGTCGAGAATAAGTTTTTTTAAAAAAAGAAGTTTAGAATAAAATCTTAATTCAAATAATTCTACAACAAGGATCTGTAAAGCGGTACGATGGATGATCACACCCGCGATCTCTCACCAACGATGGTACCAACACGGTAGCAGTTGGGCTATCACAGCTAGGGCTGGGCGAAACCGAATGAAATGGAATTCGAATTTTATTCGAATATTTTTAGAATCGGATCGAATCACTAATTCTATGTATATAACAAATGTTCCTTTTTTAATATTATAACTTGTCTCCGTGAAAATGAAGAAATTCACAGTTTATAGTGTATTTTCAATTCACATTAAGAGCAACGATTTTCATATTTTAACGACGAAATATAATCTATTTTGGTTGAATTTGACCATAATCGATTGCATTTCGTCGTTAAAAATGAAAATCCTAGTTCACTTAACAGGTTTTTGTTCCTATGACCGATTCACGATTGATCCTCGAATCGATTCGAATCACCGAATCATATTGCCCAGTCCTAATTACAGCCAATAAAATTTAGCATCGACTTTTACTATTTCCATAAATCTTCTCCAATCGGCAATAAATCTATTCCAAATGTCAAACAAATATCCTTAAAACCACAATTGCGTGCCGTTAACAAGTAATTATCAATTAACACCTCTGCGAATCCTAATATTTGAACTAATACTAACGTTGTGCGTCCGGATTAACTAATTTTATACCATAAGTTTTTGCTGTGGATTTGATTGATTGTCGATTCTATAAATATAAGGGGTGTTATATCAAATCCAAATAATTAGTCCTTTTTACAACGATCGTTCATTTTCATCGTCCTGTATCGGCCGAGCCTACCGCACTCAAGTTATTACAACTAAAAATAAACTAAAATATTACTCGGTACAGGTGTTGGGGGTGTCAATTATCACTAAGAGCTGCCCATCTATTCAACAGCTATAATATGAAATCAGAGACAAAGAAATATTCTGTGATTAGACGGTGATTAAATATTCGACCAAAATAAAATTGATTGACGGAAACTGTTTATTAATAGACTGATACTTATTTATAGGAAATTAGCATCTCTCTATCATCGAACTGTTTTACGGATTTTAGTGAATGAAAAAGTCTTTTATCAATAAGTTTTTCTGAACATTTAAAAAAAAACTCGTTCGTATGTGTACCGATGTATAGGCATCGTATGGTGCCAACCATGGCTGCAGTCGGAATACTTAAGACTGTGTTCCCTGTAATTTAGCTACGTAAAATATTTAACAGCCGTTCTTGGGTGGACAAGAGACGTCGCCCCTTTCTCTTTGTTAGCAAAGTATAAACGTGTAAGTTTTTGGAAAAGCAGTAAAAATTGTAGAAAAACATACGAGAAGTACACCAATTTACAATTCCAGTCAAATTACACGCCAATTAGATCTTAAACTACTGATTAACGTCAGAAAAAACATTTAATCGGATGTTTGGAGACAAAAAACATAAACCAAAACCATACTGAGTATTGCCACGTTAGGCCTGGCGAAAGACTTCAGTGAGTCCAGAAATTTTTGGTCGAGAGGGGGGGCAATAATAAAATTAAAGGCGTCAAATACATGCCTTCGCAATACGCGTCGGATGTGAAAAATTTAGACTTACGTGCGATCTATTTATTTATGAATCTAAAAGCATGTGGAATGCGTATATACAACGTAAATACAAACCCGGGCAGAAATAAAAGATAATTTTTTTTATCATTTTCCAAAAACAGTTGAATTCTGTTGACAGAACATGTTCTGATGATTTCTTTCTTTTTAGGACGACGACGCAGTTGTAGATAGCCCATAGACGCGCAAAAGTTTTTTCGTATAACTTATGCTGATTTAGGGTTTAGAACCGCAATATTTGGCTTTTGAAGATGGAAGAATATTTATTTGACCAGGACATCACCGTTTCCACTGTCAGTATACGTGATTTATTCCAAGCAATCATCTCGCTTGTGATAATTCCTCACGGGATTCGAACTCAGGATGTTGGAGATAAGCTGCCGGAATCAAATACCGAATACTTTTTTTGGGCTATCCCCTGGCACCTAGACCAGCGGACTCCCAGCTTAAATTCAAGTAATTATTACTCATTTTTTAACAGTGAACTTCCCGTCAAAATCTATTTGTGTTTTGATAATTAAGCGGCACCGGATGCTCGAAAATACGAAAACATAAATTATTTTTAACCGCAAATTGGGCCAAAATTGCACCTTTTCTGTCTTTCTAAAGAAAATTACCGGGATTGAGGAAATATTAAGTTTGGATCCTCTAATGATAATTGTTGATTCACTCGACTTTTGAAAAATAGTTTTCTAATTGCAATTGTATAATTTGAGGACCGATGCCTGTCTGTAATTTGAAGTTTGTCGAATCGAGTCAAATATGGCCCGCGCCTTCGTGAGGCGATCCGCCCGTTGAGTCACAATTGACTTTTTTCAACTAGGTTGCAATTTATGCCAGCACAGGAATACGAAGCCATTTTTGGCTGCGCATCACGGTGTTAGGGTAACAACACACAATACACGTGTAAAGTATACGGACTTCTGATCCATTACGTTGGGTTTCAAGCAACAACGAAAATGGCAATATACGTCTGCATTGCTCTGTGTAAATCGACAAAGCGGTGAATCTTTGTAATGTAAACGAGCACTCTACATTAGTTTGCATAGCAAACCGTCCGGTAGCGTTGGGAAATGTAAGTTGTTGCGCTAGCGTAAAACGCAAGGTTAAAATAAAACAAACCCAGGAAAAATCCAAACTACGCAAACGTGCATTGAGGCGTTTGAACCCTGGGCTAACTTTTTACCATTAACAAATTCCAGAACTATGAAGTAAAAACGTTTGTATTTTAGAAGGTGTACAAACGGGGTGTCAAATATAGCCACGTTTCCATAAGTAATTGGCATCGAAAGCTCAGAAATGAAGATATTAATTAGGTGTTAACCGCTAATTGCGCGTAAACTGCACATTTTCTATCTTCCTACAGAAAATCGCCGGCTTTGAGGAAATGTTAAAACTGATTTTTCTATACATTGTTAACATTGTCATAATTATTATTGTGGATTTGTCCGAATATAAAAGAAGGGTTTTAAAAAGTTAATTGGATAATTTACACGCGTTAAGTTTTCTCATTGAATCATGCAAAGAGCGGACCTCGTTTATGTGATGAGCCGTCTGCGGCTTCTTCTACCATGAATTATTTTTATCACGCCTGAACCATAGATGATCCGTGCTTTACCAGCACGATCCATCAATGGTTCATACTTGATAAAAAAATAAGTCGCTTAGTTTTTAATGGGGACGGTTATCTAGTATCCAGACTAGGTAGTCGGGAAATCAGCTACGAAATAAGCATATGAAATGAAAAAACTCTATTTCCCATTATACAATTAACAATGTTCACAATTATATCTGGCTACGATATTTATCTCACATCTTGCCGTTCCATCCCGTGTGGAATCAATGAAAAACCGGTAAGCTTATCGAGCATAGTCCCAAGGCTGTGGGTTACAGTGCCTCGCCCAGGGGCACCCCGCATGTATTGCTCACTGAAGCCTTTTTCGTTCGTCGATCTTGAAATACTTCGAACCTGTGTCATTCGTTAAGTGTTACGTTCGGCAGCCATTCCCGGTTTCATCACGCCACTGCGGCCCAGTATATGATTGGTCTGGGGACGTAGGACCAACCACTCATCCTTCCACTATGCATTGTGTTCGTGGATCCGCATGCAGTAAATGCAAGAATGCCGTAGCGAGAGAAACTGTGACTAACTAGAGAGATTCGAAGTCTTGCTTCGTACTTACAAAAATTTATTTCTGTAAGGTTTCATCTGTTCTGAGTCAGACGAAACGTTGGGAAATAAATTTATGTAAATGTGTAAATTAGTCCATTTGAAAATTAACTATTCTGAATTGTTACAATGGTTATTGTGTTGATAATATATAGAACTGTAAATGGAAATTTGTCTAAGGATGATTGAATAATTATCACATGCACCGGTGCGTTAATCATGGTAACGAAATTACGGATTGAAATTCGTCTGATCCATTGTACTTTAATCTTGTCTGAAGAAGTTAGATCATGTTCTAACGAAACCACGGAGTGATTCCGAAGTTCATGTTTCCTTCTCTGAGGTTGTAAGTCTTGAAGAAGGATTTTTTTGAAGAACTTCGGAACCCCTTCCCTTCTAACTTATTTTCTGATCGTGTTGATCTACATTGCTATAAAACTCGCGTCAATAAATATCTGTTAGGGATGAGGATTCCTTAGTTCTCATTTCTGCATTTCATATAACTCTTTGCACTTCAGTGCTTTCAGGAGATTTTCAAGTATGATATGTCTCGCAGAGCCTTGCTCTGAGCAAATTTTGATAAAAAAAAGGGACAAAAAAATTTCTTTCCGGAAAAAATATAAAATATATGAATTGTGAATGACCACTATAGAATAAAAACAAAAATAGCATGATCTCTTTCCAGGAATCACAAGTATATTTATAAGTTTTTGTTAGGTCATAGCTCTTCAAACAAAACAAGATGTAGCTCAGAAAACAAGTACTCGTTATATCTCGTTTTTCGTTCAAAGAAGTTGGGCTATGAGCTAACGAAATACAAATATACTTGTCATTCCGTGGAAAGAGATTATGTTGTTTTCGAATAAAATACTATCTCATTCAAGTACACTTCGGGCAACAGTCGTATGTATGCGTATTCGAGGCCACAAGTACGCAAGGAAGAAGTATAATTGAATATATATCACAGGTACTGGTGTGTTAATTATAGCTCTGAGATGGTAATTCCAATGATAACACATTAGCTATTCACTGGATTAGAAATCGGTGTGCATCGCTGACACATTTACCAATAAAGTAGACCTTGTGCCATTATTTCACACATCATCTTTCAAGAAGCAAGTAAATTTCCCTACAATTTTATCGTACAAATATGATAATTACACTGTATTTTACAAGCTTTAGTTCATATGCTTGATTCACGACTGTTTCGAATACTCTGTGATCGAATAGAATTGCCCAATATTCAACATATTTCGCTCAAAACAAATCAAAGAAATGAGAATCCGAACTAATTATATATGCCTCCAATCTTTGAATCTCGATATGATAAATCGCATTGTGTAAAGGTAACATGTACAAAATATTGATCCGAAAATTGTCAGAACATTCATTTGTAAATCCTAGGTTTCGGAATAGTTAATTCGAATCCATGATACCGAATCCCCTAAATCAAATCCCCAAGCACCATCACGCATAACCTAACGGCAAAATAGCGATTAATTTGTTGTCACTGTACGCGGGCTGTAATCAAGTTATTGCTGTCGTCGGGTGCGTCGGCGCGCCCGAACTCTTGGTTTTACGACTTTCGTAATTTGATTTGATCGCAAACTTAAGGAGCGGTCCACTGTGGCGCATGCTTTGCAAGTTCGATTTGTGATCGGGTCACGCTATCAAGTTGCGATCAACTGTGGCACATGCTTGGCAAAAATCGTGTCAGAAAGTGACATCTGCTCTTTTTAATCTCACTTCTCGTCACCGCATTCCTCCTTCCGTAGAAGAATGACATCGGTTTGGTAACTTTGAAATCCAACACCCACACACAGGTGTCGTAGCACAATACATAGTAATTTATTTATTAGAAAACAATATCGATTTAATGATATGTACACTAAGGTACTTTTTCTCATCGAAATTCCCCATCACTGCTCCCTCTAATTTATTTTTCACAGTCCTCATTTGAGTGGCTGTACCTGTGCCGGCCGTCACTTATAGAACAGGGTTAGTGCTGTTGGTAAGATTTGATCTTTCTAACATGATAATAACAAATAAGCATACATCGTGTGAGCTCACTGTAAAATACTTTACTTAAAATACTTAATACTTAAAATTTGTGCTGTGCTTGGATCCTCGTAGTCGTCACAAATCCAAAATTTTAAAATGCTATCTCAAATTTCGATTAATTTTCGGAAATCCTAAAACCTCTAAAGCTGCAGCAAAAAAGCATTACATTACCCCGAAAATTTTGGCATAAATCAGGAATTCGAAACAAAAAGCCAAAACGCGCTCAAAGGAGGAAATTCCCATTTTCTGAAAATGAATTGAATTTTCAAATGTCCATTTTTGGCACACGCTGGACGAAAAGAGCTTAACGGCCGGTTTTTAACAACAAACTTTTCCAGTTTTATTTATAGCGTTCGCCGCACCTGCACATTCGAAAACGATAATTGGTAATCATCACCATGTTCCGAAAACACTTTCAGAAATATTTTTTCTAGTGGGCGGTGCAAATTTACCGCAGATCGGTGATGTGGTCTCCAAATAATTGAGCCATGCCAGCTTGTGTCGTATCAATTACATTTCTGTTAATCAGTTGGCCGTGCAAACAATACGCCGTGCAAATCGACCGCGAATAGGTGATGTGGTCAGTAAATCACGAAGGCATGCCACACTGTGACAAAAGTACAGTAAATTTACCGGCAATTTGTAGTAATTCACAGTCAGACATCTTTTGTTCGATATGTTTTATCAAGTATGCGTCACTGATGGATCGCGCTGCTACGGTGCGATCCATCAGTGGCTCATGTTTGACAAAAAAATTTCTGATCGGGATGATAAATAAAAATTGGAAATATTCTTTTTCATAATTTTAAATAATTTTATTGAAATATCACTGATCTTTTCCATCATGCGGTACAAATTGACCGCGAATCGACAATGCGGTCTAAAAATAATGAAGCTATACTAACCAGACGCGGTGCAATTACATTTTCTTCGTGGAATTCGAACTAAGCCAGAAATTAGTGTGATTGCAGATCGTACCGGCGCGATGCAACCGGCATTAACTGCCAAATGTAACACATAATGAACGACCTGGGTTTGATCCAGGCGAAGGATGTTTGATGAATAAAAAAGGGTTCAAAGAGCAATACATGCGGGATAGTACTGGGTGACGCAGAACCTTGGGACCATGCTCGATAACCATACTGGTTTCTCATCGGTTTGCACTGGACGGAACAGCAGGACGCAGAATAAATCTCGTAACCAGATATAATTGTAAACATAGTTAATTGCATACTGTGAGAGAGTTAACTTTTTTCGTTAAGCATGTATCAATATTGTCTGTGATGCATACTTAACAAAATAAAAATCATGATTGGATGCCAAAAAGAACAGTCCGAAACCTGCGGTTTTGGATGGCGCCGCCGAAGAACCACAGAAACGCCAAATTTTGAGCGAGGCGGGGTGGTTTTAGGCATAATGCTCATTATTGCTTTCTACATTTTTCGTTTCAAAATTATGACGGGACCAGAGCTGACATATACATGTCTGATTCGGATACATATTCGATGCGAATACTCGTGTCTGTGATTCGACTAATATTTCGAGCAAAAATTTCATCTGATACGCTGAAATTTACATATATTTCACGAAATTTCGATCTTTTGTTGAAATTTTTGCATATATTTTTAAAATATGATCATATTCGGAATTACTCGATTCGGGATTCGAAAAAAATGCGTCTGAAAGTGGCAACCCCTGAAGGGAGTGTACTACTCTTTAACCCCCAGGGCAGACACCACTCAGTGCACTGTATTATCGCGGTTCAGTTTCGCTCGATATGTTCTCCGCTTAGGCGCATAATAGCTGGAACTCTCTCTTGTAGTAGCTCTTTGCTATTAAGTGGCCGTTAGTTGGTTCCTTTCAGGCACTGATTCCGGCCTTGCTTAGAGTGGATTTAATAAAAAAACGTCAGTGGGCCCAGGCCCGCAGATATCCGATTCGCAAATCCACGTAAATAAAATTATTATTCAAGGTTTATGAAAACAGACTAAGTTGAAACAAATTACATGTGCAAACCTTATGAAAACAAAAGTATCGTTTACATAGAACTAACTACCCTGTTATTTCGGTCCTGTTCTCAGCCAGAAGAATGTCATTGTTGTTTTCTTTTCGAAAATTCGGAGCAATGCTGCAAGCAGCTATCCTCTTGAAACCACTAGCGTGCACAAGCTACATGAAACGCAGGCATAGGAACCCCCATATACCTGACAGGAGTCCACTGACGCGAGTTATAAAGCCATGCAGATCAACTCGGTCAGGAAAACAGTGTGGCAAAGAATTCCAAAGTTTATACGTTGTAAAATTTGACATAAATCATTACTTTGCTGTAAAATATGATCAAATATCAACAATTTCGTTTTTCTGAAATATTATAACATTATTCTATGTATGTGGTGAACAGTTTGAACGAAACTAAATGGACGATCAATATGTAGCTCAACTGGTCTCAATACAACAAGTCTATAAATCTTGTTTGTTTATTATTTATTGATGAAGATAGCTGAGCACGAAATCACAGACAGTGTTTTGATATAAAAATTTTCTCAGCGTTGCGGTTTAAAATAAATAAACAAAACAAGAAAAGCAACTTCGTTCTATCAATACGGAACCGTTTGTTTTCGAGGATCAACTCACGACGTGTAGTGTCACGAAAAAGGGAAAGCATCAAGGTGAGTTCGCTCAGAGTGAACGCCGCACTACACGTTTGCGTGACTTGCGTTTTTTTCTTGGTTTGTTTCATTTCACCCCTGCGTTTCATGCAAGCGCAATGCTCTGCATGCATTTCCTTACGTTTTAAAATAAAATAGAACGGTTTGCTATGAAACCTAACGCAGAGTGCTTGTGTCTTTTTTGCGTTTGTGCCTTGTACGCATGCAAACAGGTTCAACGCATAGCAATGCAGGCGTGTATTGCCGTTTTTATTTTATTACCCGAAACGTAATGCAACACATCGGTAAGACAACTTCATGTGTGTTGCGGTGTTAAGTTTTTAAGAGACTTTTAACAAGAGTCACCCAAAACCCCTATTGCGATACATGTGCTAAAGTGATACATAAAAGCGGAAATGAAGACCGAAGAATCTTCATTCCCAGAAGATTCTTATTGGCTCAAGTTTTAGAACCTTGTAGATCCACACCGCCGGGAAAGCAGTGTGAAAGCAATAAATTCCAAATCACAGAAGTTCGAAGTTCTGGATTGTTTACCGCTTCGAGAGCAGTTCTACATCTTGAAGTAGGTCGTTGCTATCAAGTGGTCGTTAGTTGGTTCCTTTTAGTTGGTTCAAAACAAAAAGCTAAAAAGCCATACCATACATAACGGTATTGATGATTTTGCACCTTTTTATGCGGTACGTTTTTTTGTTTGTCTTTTTTTATTTTAGTTCACTCTGAGCAAGGCCAAAAGCAGTGCCTAGAAGAGACCGACAAGCGTCCACTTAATAACAAAAAAAAAAACTTCTAAAAGATGTAGTACCAGCAACTGCACTCTAAGCGGAGAACACCGCAAACGGAACTGAACCGTTTCTACATGACATTCAAAAATAAATATTTTAAATCTGCCACTCTGCACCGAACTCGCCCGACCCCGGAATGACGAGCCTGACTAGTACGTAAATAACATGTCAATATTTCCTTGATTAGGATCGTGCCGCAGTCATCCTACGCCGGAACTTCTGTCTGAGTTAAACAAAGTACCTGATAGTGGTTGAGCAGATAATTTGAACATCGCGTTGATCGAACTTTCTATCCACATCAATGCTTCGAGAAACCTTGTCGAATTAGTTATCAGATTTACATGTCCGATCCATCATTTTATACAAGAAATATACATTCGTTGCCGATCACAATATTTTTGACAAAAATTGTTCTACTACGAAGAATCAATGAATCTTTGACCAAAACTCTGATTGTATTTTGTAGTTAAAATTTGGAAACGTTTTGTTCTCAGACATGGAGTGTAAATTAGAAATACACTGCTTTTAAATCTGTTTATGCTAATATTACTATTTCAAATTAAATTAAATATATTTCCTGATTTTTATGTTGGAGACGATTTGTAATAGTAAAAATGACATATTGACCGATAAGGACTTCGGAACAAAGTATGTCTTCATGTTTGAGAATTTGACATGACGAGTCCGAGTGGGGGTGTACGTGCGGCCCCGAACAGAAAAAGAGATCATATCTTAGCAAATTGTAGCCCTGTCGGTGGCCCCAGTTACAGGGCCTGTTCAAGGTTCTACTAAAAGAAAGTGGCTAATTGTATTTCTAAATCGGTAGTGGTCTTCTTGTTAAAATAAGCTTAACGGCGACAAAAACGGGACGCCAGTCACAATCTCTTCTAATCATTTTTATAAATCGGTGTGTAGAAAATGACACTTCTAAAATTCCAAAATAAAAAATAAAAATATTTTTTTAGTTCATAGTGAGAAATTTCTTGTATTTTGTCTTTTCGTCGTTAAAAATTGGAATTTTTAAACAATTTTCTCTTATTTTTTTGCGCTAAATGTGAACTGGATGCCTCATCCCATGTGTGGCGGACGATAGGCGGGAAATGTAACAGTAATACGTTATGACCTTGCGAGAACATTTATGACATTTCCAGGATTCATTTATCATTTTATACAAGAGTATATAAACTGAACCACAACGCAAATACAAGTTCGCGTTGATAAATTTGATAAACGCGTGGAATCTAATTGTTCTGTCAAATTTATCATCTTATTCCATGTGTATTAGTTGTTTGGTTTTATAGTCACTTAGCGTGGATCGCCCTGTCCAAGGCCCTGTAACAGCGGCCTTATAACATAAATTTAAAAAGTTACATGGAATCCACATCCCTGATGCCTGGTTCTTGTGTCAGAATCTTATCAGTTCGTAATTATCTGTCGGATATGTTTACATAAAATTTGTTGTTTATAAAGTATAAACTCAGGAAATGTTCAAATGAAAAAGATAATAATGAAGATAATTTCGTTTGAACTATTTTCAAAATTCAATGAACTTTGTTTATTACAAATCATCGTGGTAACCGATTATTGAGCGGTGTGTGGTCGATTACCCAGAAAAATCGTGATTTATGAACATTTTTTGTTTTTTCAAAATTCAGTCCAAAGCGGTACCAGAAGCAGCGCCAAAAATAAAGAAGTACACTTATGTGTCAAACGGAGCTGAAGTAGAAAACATATCCCGAACAGAAGTGAGCCGCCTTGATATTGCACAGTGGGTGATCAATATCCCCCTTGGGGTATTGGTAAAAACCATTTATCGGTGGCGAAATATTTTATAAACATATATATTTTTCTGTAAAATAAGTCAAATAAAAATATTCAGGAAGCCAAACAAGTTGGAATCAGAGTTCATTCTCAATACGCTTTTGAACGTGTAATTTCCGAATTTTGATTCTCATTTTTTCGTACCTGCCGGGCGCGATCCATCAGTGAGCCAGGGCGGCAGAGACTCGGTTAGCTTCGGGTGTCTAAAAAAAAATCCATGTCATTTTCTTCGGATGGACAAAAAAGCTTCGAAACCATCAACACTGCTATATTGAACCTTTTTACTCACTTTGGCTGCTACTAGGAACTCAAAAAGAAGTATTTTTATCCTTCTAGCAAGAGATAGGCTATATTACCAAATATTATCGATCTGCTAAATTTTCTTCTAATGGAACTCTCTTTCTTCGGGTGTCTGAGTAGTAGATTAGATGGCATTCGGCTATACACCTTACTTGGAAAAACATATTTCGGCAAACATGTTTCAAAATATGGCAACGCTCGACATCAGGGAATTTTAAAGTGGTCTAATCAGTGAAAACGTGGACTAAACATGTCTTGTAAAGCATGTGTCACTGATTGATCGCGCCGCAAAAAAAAATTGTGTGAGGTGGAGATATCCTTCCACCTTTAAAATTCAAACAAACACAATATCCACATCAAATGCTCAACCATAATGTCAAGTGATTATCAGATCTAAAGGTACAAGGTTGATGTGTCAAACGTAACGTGCCACCAAACCGCACTGTTTAATAAAGAATTTATTCACACAAAGCTTTAAACGAGACGATGTTGCTGATCGAAAGCGATAAATTAAAATCAACAAGGAGGATCAGGAGTCTGCCTAGCGTCCACACAAGGTTAGTATTCTTCCGATAAACTGTTTCGACTTTGTTGTTGAATACGTTATGGGTGGAATTCAAGTAATCGGGTGCCCTGGGTTCAAGTATCCATGCGCAGGAAAATCAGTAAACGGTTAGACAAAAATCTCCCACCGGTTTGGCGGCTGGTATGTGCACGAGGGATCGTGGTTTGCTATATGGTTCAGCTGTGTTACCGACTTTCCTTTCTCGTAGGTTAAAAAGAAAATGCTTTTATTTCAATGTTTAAATTGAAAATTCTTGTCGGGGGAAATTCTGATCGTGGTCAGATGAAACGTTACTGGCATAAATGCATGTGTCGATGTGTGTGTGACAAAGAAAGACTCTTGAGCCTCTTGTCTGTTGGCATCGCCAAGTTGATGTTCGGGTTCGAGTTCCGCGTGTACAGCTCGTTACTCCACTAATGCCAGGGCGTAATAGCATGGATAGGCTGGTGCGAACCGGAAAGACCATCTCCTTCTAGAAACACTAACCCTGTCAGTCAATAAGTGACTGCTAGTACAGGGCTTCGGTCAGCTCGACAAAGTGAATAAAAAAATACTCATACTCTCAAAGAAATATCATCCAAATCATTCTGGGCCGCAACATGAGAGTGTTCGAGTAGATGAACAACGAAAAAAAAATTTCTCGGCGCAAATCGAAGTCAGAATTTATCCTTGTGATATTTTCAATAGCTTTAGAGAATTAAAAATGATATTTTCCGGCGAAATCGTTTGAAATGCCGATCACACACAAATAAGGCATTTTGGGGATGAATCACCGGCAACCGGTATATTTGATGTTCTGGCCCATCCTCTCTGGACAAGAGGATTCTGGACAAGAGGTTTCTGGACCAATTTATGTGACTTATGTTTGCACATTTTGTACACAGATTATGGAACGATGATTATGTGAATCTAGGAATAGTTTTCTATTGATCCTCAAAATTAATTACAAATCAAGTTGAAGCAGTAAAGACAGTTCATGTTGCAGATGTTGACTTGATATAAAATAAGCGCCCTACCTGCTGGACAAAATGTCGGCCGAGGCGGCGGCGATTCTCCCACTTTGAGCCACATACCGGACCTTGAAACTAACAAGTCGATAAAATCTTTAAAGCCTTGTTGAAGTTCTGACAATTAGACGGGAACTTCTTATCTGGTTTCCATGCCAAACAAATAAATTTTTAATGTAGAAAACGCTGAAAGTGCACGTTTTATTTTGGTAAAAATCAATCGATTGTAATCGAATAAAAACAAACGATTCCGATTCAGAAAAAAAACGATCACGAAATGCACGGGTCAAGTCCCGTTCACTAGAGTAAAATTAGAGAGAATATATAGTAGAAATACAAATATTCCATATAACGTACAAAGAAATATATCGTAGATGAGAATTTCCATAAAAACAGGAAACGGACTTTTATCTGATTCTAGTGAGTTACGTAAGCTGGCTTCCGTCCAGATTTCATAATGATTGCATAAAACAGAAATTGCCGAATGACTATCAGGTACGCAACAACTATGGAGGCGTGGTTCTGATAAATCACTTGCCAGTGTTCGATAAAACAACGTAAACAAAGCAATCTTAAACCGACGGTTATAAATCAGATTGGGGGGTTGCTTGAGAGTGAAAATTTTCTGATAATGAAACCTGAATGCCATCCACTCTACCACTCAGACGCCCAAAGAAAATAATCCCATCAGAAAATAATTTATCAAATGAACGATATTTCATGTCAGAAGCTTCAAATATCGCTTCTTGAGTTTCCAGTAACAGTCGAACTGTACGAAAAGGTCCAAAATCACCAATATTGCTATGAAAAGGGGTGTTTTAAAGCTTTTTTGTCCACCCGAAGAAAATGACTTGAATACTTCGGACACCCGAATTAAAACAAGACTCTGCCATCGTGAATGGAACAGAGCATCATAGACAGCCGATTGAGATTTGTACAGGCAGTGTTAAATCGGGAACATCTCCCCCAATCTTTCATTTACAACCCATATATAGTCCGTGTATGTATATGAGCCCTGTGTGGATGCTTCTTGTCGGTGTGACCTATCACAGACATATTCTTATCATGCTTTTATGTGATATGCTCAACCGGTGAAATACAAACGATGTAATTTGCCGACGTTGACGTATGCATATCATGTTTTGAAAGCTTTTTCTTCAACAACAAACAGAGCACGAAAGCATGGGTGACTGATAGGTAATCGCGCTGACCCGACGCGATCATCGGCGGCTAACGCTTGATATTAAATTGGAATTAAAAGTTTAGACTTTAAGACTGACTTTAAGACTGATTTTACCTTTCAATTCCACTTAATTTAACCAAAAGTCAATAAAACGACCAATTCATAGATGCAATCTTTCTACGAAGCGTTGCCATAATTAACCATATAAATTGACCCGGAATTGATCGGTTTCGTTGAAGAGAAAATAAACCGTAAGTGTAGGTAACGTAAAAAGGGGCTTCGTTGTCCTACTATAATATAAAAGAGGGCTGAAATAAACATAATTGGGTACATATTTATGGACTTCCAAGCACCATTACGGTGTATATTGTTTATTTAAATGCTTTCGCGTGTTTTCGGCGTGATTTACTTTGAGCGTATGAAATATCAATTAAAATATGTTGAAATGAGAAGAGTAACGAAATTGATAAAAAAAAAATTTACAACAGCGTCGCTCGGCGAAATCAAAACACTTTCTGATAGATATATCCACAACCAGAGACCTTGCAAATTGATATTCCCATTTCGAGATAATATCTCATTTGAGCACGAATTCGGAATAATTACTTTCGACCTTCCAAGTTTCGCCATAAAAATAATAAACAGACATTCACGAATAATATTTTCTTAAAAGTTCACGTGCCGCTGACGTAAAAAATAACATGTTTTTCTACACAGTGGAAAAATGATGACCATTTATGAAGCTTTCTCACCCTAGAGATTATTGATGTGAGGAATGCAATTTCCTGGTGGTGAGCCGAATTATCTCCTATTTCAATTTATTGTACAAATCAAATAAGATAAGACGGAAGATATTTTCTGAAAATTTTTTAATTTTCGCCCTTTTTCTGAAAATTTATAAATGGTTTTGGCAGGAATATCACAAAGGAAATATACAGCTAATGATGTTTTCTGCTGGTTTGTTTCAGTTCAACCTTGATATTGTGTGTAGGCCAGGACTTCTGAACAAAGCTCTGCTTCAGTAGGTCAAGCAAAGTCTTATTTTGATCGGGAGGGGCGAGTGCTTAGGTTGCATCTTGAGACCATGAGTTCATGGAATCATTCTCAATAATCCTTATTGAAAAAATACTAAAACTGTATCCTAGTAGCTAGTTTTAGTAGGCACTGAAGTACCTTGAGCTTTAGAGTTTAGTTTTAGTCATTCTAAATACCTGATCGGGAGCTTTTAAGGCACTTGTTTGAGCTTTAAGAGTTTATTGTACTAAGAGTGAGAGTATTAAGAGTATGTAAGATCGAAAAACAATCGCAATCAGACTATTGATCATCTAGGCTTACAAATTTTTAGGTTAGAGTCGGCCTAGTTAGCAAACACCTAAGTTAGAGAACTAACAGCAAATTTGTACACAATTTGATGTTGCACAAGATATTATGGTAAGTTTTTCTTAAATCATAATATTATTACCAAACGTTGATTCCATAACGGCTGATATTATTACAGAGTCATATATTTTTTTATAACCAATCATTCAGGGTCAGTGTTGCTGGAAAGAGTGGATCACCCTGAGCAAGGCCTTCGTACCAGCGGTCACTTATAGACGAACAGGGTTAGTGTTGTTGGAACGAGTGGGTCACCCTGAACAAGGCCTTTGTACCAACGGCCACTTATAGACGAACAAGATTAGTGTTGTTGGAAAGATAATTCCGGTTCAGCCGAGCCTACCCAAGTTATTACACCCTGGGTCACCCTGGGCTGGGTGACTGACATGAATAAGCGAGCGAGACTCGCCGAAACGCGAACCGAGATATACAATCTGCGGTGGTTGTATTTTCCCGTTGCATCCGCCCTTTGCTCGGAGCGCGTTCAAATAAAAAATCCAATGAAAATATTACATGTTCACACCGCAAATGAGAACTTTCTCCCAAACCTTTGTTAACACAGTCCGTATATTGATAGCGATCATATTGTTTTGGGCAAAACATAAGAAAACAGAGTCCGAGAATTTTATCGCTTTTACTTGTTACTTGTTAATCTATTGTTTGGTTCAACACTACAATGTCGAATCTTGTTTTCTTTCGGATGTCACTTTCTTCGAATCAATAAAAAAAAGTTTTATAAATTTCAACACCGATTTCATAATTTCAATTAATTTCCTATGAATCAATTTTCGTCTTCCATTTTTGAGGCATAATTGTGAACAAAGCAGTACGATTGCAATTGACTTTTTTTTTAAAGCTATCCATTTGAGTGGAACGCCTTGAACGAAGCTCTGTACCAGCTGCCACTTAGAAGAGAACAGGGTCAATATTGTTGGAAAAAGATATGACCTCTATGGTTCTTTCTAGTTTATTCAAGTTATTACACCCCGGGTTGAGTAGTATACGTATTAAGGACTCCGAAATCTTCACACTGCGATGCCAACATGAAAGCCACTTGGCATTCGCATCACGAAATCTGCCAAAACTGCTATGTTTTGACAGTTTTTCAACGAAAGAGGAAAGCGATACAGTGCTACCACAATCAGAATATTTAATATTGTCAAGTATGAGCCACAGATGAACCGCGTCTCATCGACGCGATCCATCAGTGACTCATACTTAACAAAAAATGCTTTGACAAACCTGGGAAATAGTGTTATCGATTCATCAACAAAAACTGCTGTTTTGATTTGCGATACACACCAAATCTTTTTTGTCTGGTCTGTTGTTCCATTGTTTATACAAAAAAATGCTTTGACAGCATTGTGTGCGGACACCAAGTACCACACGGGAGCGAAGATAAAACTTCAGAATGATAACAAAATCGAATCAGGAAAAGGTCTGTACTTGACACCTTTGTTGTTGCGTTGCCCAAAATACCATCCGGGTATAAATTTAGATGTGAAAAACAGAATTCGTCCAACATCGCTCATTTAAAAAAAAAAACGGTTAGCAGACTTCAATCTAAGAGAAAAGAAAACTTTGCAAAACATCCTTTACAGTTGACATTTCAAACTTTTAAAAGTATATTTTATCTCAAACTATTCATCCACAAACATTACTATGCAAAAAATTGCGATTTTTGTTAAAATTCACTCTAAGTCCTTTGGGTGAAGATCCTATTATGAGCAACGTATTTTGATGGAACGGGAAGCTTCGATATATTGAAATTTCTTTCAAGTGAACATACCAAATTGAAAATTGTTAAAAACCTCAAACGCAGTAAAATATTAAGCCGATTGGAAATCATTTTCCAAACAAATTTTGTTAACGATGTGTCATTGATGGATCGCGCTGCCAAAGCGCGATCCATCAGTG
This sequence comes from Styela plicata, assembly GCA_963675895.2. Taxonomy (NCBI): domain Eukaryota; kingdom Metazoa; phylum Chordata; class Ascidiacea; order Stolidobranchia; family Styelidae; genus Styela; species Styela plicata. The sequence continues at coordinate 1,771,631 of OZ023149.1, forward strand.
ACTCATGCTTAACAAAATGAAATTTCTGATTGGGAGGCCTTCACATTATCGTGACACTTCATTCTAAATCACAAACTTTACTGGAACTGCAATAAAAAAGTACTGTTTCGATATTACTACCTACGACTTCCGACCTCACATTTAAAATTACGTGACATACAATACGGTACAATACTTTTTACAACGCTACGTGATTTTTTAAAACTTCAACTTTTATTAGGTTTCAACGAGCGAATGAAACCGTTAAAGCATTGCTACTACTAAAAGCATTCACAGACGAATATGAAGATTTTCCACTTATTATGATAAACAATTCAAATGAAACTTTGGCAATGGCAAGATCCAAGACACTTTGTCTGCTCTTTCCAGCGGAGTACAAATCATGGCACAGTACATTATTACTCTACAACTTACATTATTCTTGAATATTATTAAACATAAACATGGGGTTCACGACTCTCGAGTCTTTCTTCACACACACTAATTTTTATTCTGATCGTTCTACCTGACCTTTGTTATGAGAACGTTAACGTTCTAGAAATAAAATTTGTGTACGTGTGCAGACAGACTCGAGGGAGTCGTCGGATCGGAATTTGCAAATATATGGTAAGCACAAATGAAGGGTGAATTGATTTTAATTTCATGGCAGTGTATCGGGCCTTTTAGCGCTTCTATCTTGTCTGTATTATTTTTTTTCAATTTTTCCTATATAGTGTTAATCACCGCATTTTACACGTAAAATTTAACTCATGACTCATGATCCTCTGGTAGCTTTAATTTTTTCTATGGTATCTTTTCGTAAAGCATACTGATCAGCTCTCACATGGGCATAGAAGAAGGATCAGTAGTTAGCCCCACGTAAATCCCACCAAGTGAATGTGCGTATTGGCAAAACGCGCTGTCTAAGTAATCAATCCACAACCACTTGAACAGCGTAAGGTCTAGGGAATGCTTTCTAGTCCTTAATTTCATTCGGGAACTTACAGTGGTTCCTGGTGTTTTAGAACTTCCTGGTGACCTTCGTTTCCTTTGTTTAAAAAACGAATTGATTCGCGTGTTAAATTTCCACCAAACTGTCGTCAGCTGAGTCAACAACTAGTGTGATGTAATAATGAATTTTACTATGTCATAAGACCGTTACATTGTGAGCTAATAAACGTCTTGTAAGTCGTAATTTTAAATAGCCTAGTGACAGAGTAAACAAATAAAAACAGTAACTATGAAATCAGCTACAGGTACAAACTCTGATACGATAACGCGAGGAAGCAAAATCATGAATTAGGTATAGCAAAACACATTGAAAACAGATTAATCACATACCTCGCGTTTTCAGCTCAAACGAATACATTGCGCACTTTGATTCCCTGTATTTTATCTTATATTCCGATTAACGTAGATGATTGTGCCTCGATATATCCCAAGCTAAACGCTTATTCCGCGAAATATGCAGCAGTATTATTTAAAGCTAAACTTAATCTAAGAAAACAAGAGTGTGCAGAAGCAAGTAAACAGTCTGGTCGTGATTTCGTAAAATCATGTTTTGGTGAGCGCGGCCTGTTCCACACCACAAGCAATTACAAGCCTTTTAAAACTATATTACAGATTGTACATTGAGCGTGTCTTTGTCGGGTTTGGGACTAACTACTAATCCTTCTTCAGTGTTTTGTAAGGGTGGATCCGTATGTGGAAATACAAACAAAAGGAATACAATCTACTAGACAACAGGTTCAAGAGCCTACACAAATACACATAATTTGTTAATAATAACGTGCTTCGCGGTGGTGTGATGAAACCGACAAGCTGAACGTCTAACGAATGACGACGACAAGCCTAAATCCGTCAAAGTATGGTCAAGATTAATGAACGAAAAAGGATCCAAAAGGCAATACACGTGGAGTGCCGCTGGACGCGGCATTGTAAACCATAGCCTTGGGACGATGCTCAATATCCTCGCCGTTCTGCATTTGATGACAAGACACAGGCTAAATCTCATGACCAGATAGAATTGTAAACATCGTAAATTTTATACAGTGATATAAAGTTTCATTTCACAACTTTCCGTCGATTAAGGTTACAGAAGCGTTAGAAAAATATATTTGTGTACATCTGTGTCTTAAACCTATTGACTGCACTTTGGATAGTATAGAATATCATTTTTATCCTGCGAGAGAGGAAAGCCAAGAATACAGCTTAACCATATGGCGAAACAATCTGCACCTCTCGTGCAGATACCAGTTCCGAATCGGGGTGAAGGTTTTTTTTTCATTTTTCCTGTGCATGGACCTGGACTCGATGATTAAAAAAAATTTTGTACATAAAGCACCCACACGACGACAACGTAGTTCGAGTGGGGGACTCGTCTAATAAGATTAAATAACCTAGAACCTAATAACCACTACAATTCTATTCAGTCGAAATCAACAGATGGGTCGTACCGCAACAACTTAACAAAAGTCTTCCCGACAGCGATGCCCTTAGTCACCTTTACATTACAAATAATCTGTCTTTTGTGCCTTGAATCACAAAACATTAATTTAAACACATCAAAGGACGATTGAACAAATACGCTATCAAGCTCAAGACGCACATGGACCAGATCTGAGTAAAGCGATTAAAAACCGATTCAACACTCGATCGGAAATGTTATTTTGACAAGCATGCGCCACAGATGGACCACGTCTCATCGAAGCAGTCCATCAGTGACCCATACTTGTCAGAAGATGCTTTTAAAAACATTTTTAGAACGGAATAGCTCGGTCGGTTGTGGTAAGGGAAAATTTTTCCCAGACGCTTTCAAAGTAGTTTCTTTTGTTGTCAAAAAAGCCACAAGCGTCATTCGTAAAATACAATAGAAATGCAGACATATCGCCATTAATTGTAATCCAGAACACGCTTTGTCAAGTATGGGTCACTGATGGATCGCGCAGCTATTGCGCGGTCCATCAATGACTCATGCTTAGCAAAATAGAATCACTTAAAGGTGATGTATTCCAAACAATTCGTTCGATTATGACGTAATATCCACGTGACTAAATCCCAGATACCAACTATTCTCAAACAATATGCTGTGTGTCTATTTGCAAAACGCTGGAATGGACCCTGTCTGACGTCATCAGTATTGTGTAATTCTGTTGATTTTCCACGATGCGGAAATGAGATTGTCAATTTTACTTAAAATTAGCACGGATACCAATGAGTTAATAATGTGGCTTTATTAGTTTGATCAATATAAAATTCCGATGATCTTTTATCTCGAAATTCTCACTCCTAAGCAAATCTGGGAAAAATATACTTGCAATTCACTAGAGCTAATTTTTTTAATAAAATTCACTCCGAGCAAGGTCAGCAGCATGCCTGAAAGGAACCAACTACGGGCACTTAAAAGCAGAGAGCTACTAAGAGATTTAATACCACCAAATGCACTCGAAACGGAAATCAACTGCCATGGTAAAGTACATGAGTGGTATCTGCCCTGGCAATAGTGAAACCATCTACCACTTCTTTGCTTCTTTTTAAACGCCGACACGACAGGAAACACGTTAGGAATATTCTAAAGTCTAAAATGCAACTCCAGTTTAACTTACGTTAAGTTCAGTCAGAGAAATTTTGCCGAAGCATCTTTCGGTAATTATGAGCCATGTATGACCCATTGATGTATCGCACTGCAAATTAGACGTCATAACGCAAAAATCCACTCTTCCATCGAATATTTCAAGACCACTACTTTAAGAATCCCCTACGCCAAATTCTAATCAGACATTCCCAGAACACATCGGAAAATTTTACAAAAAAATCGCTTGTCAAGTATGGATGGTCCACTGATGAATCGCGTCGATGGGACGCGGTTCATCTGTGGCTCGTACTTAACAAAATAAAATTTCTGCTTGGAGAAAGAGCTGCTATTATAACGAAAAAATACAATTTTATTTACGATGACACACATTCGCAATGTGGACACTAAAACCCTTGTTTTGACGTCGCTAAACTGTATACTATGCGACTGACGACATCGCTTTTCACGATGATTTATTTACTTTGGGTTAATATATGACTAAGGTGGACGTGCGTTAATTAAATTTGCTGGAATTAACTCTGCCATGTTTGTACCGCAGGTAAATCACGTCGCTAGGACGTGATTCATATGTGGCACAGACACGGTGTTGCACGCAGCTTGCGATAAACAATTTACAGCCGATCAGAAATTTCATTTCGTCAAGTATGGGCCACAGATAGGACATGGGCAGTGACACATACTTAACAAAAGATGTTTTACAAAATTTTTCCGATTGGGAAGGGGACAAGTTGTGGCCATTTTAAAAAATTAAACTGCTTCGAAACAGAATGGTGGTTTCCCAGATTTGACGCCAAAAAAACACGAAGCGATTTGAATAGAGAAAAACACACTTGTTGCGCATGTAGGCCTGTAACTCGGGTGGAGGGAACAACAGAACACCTGAATGAAGCGACTTAGTCGATTTCAGAAGGGTTGAACGCGAATATGTTATCGGGATACGTCGCTTTTTCTAATATCATCTACCTTGCTTTCCGCGCGTTGCCGTGCAGTATGGCGCTGATTCAGAGAGGTTTTATTCGAGAGTGAAGTTTAAAACACGGAACTTTTTTGGTTTTAATTTGGAGGTCACGACTCACGAGTGCTCAAGTGAACTTTGGTGGTCGCGCGTGCATCAATGGCAATCTCCTAATCAGAGGGTTGTCCAAGGCGCTGTCCACATAACCGATAAAACGCCAACGATCGGGGAATTCCCGATCGGACATTTTATGATCGATGGTGGCTGCATGCGATTTCTGCGATTTTGGTACACACGTCCCTGATACGATGACCGACGGCTACAAATTGTTTATCCCTTTACAATTGATATAAATAGCTGCATATAAATATTTTAGCAAACTACAACCTAAATTCATTAAAACATATATATTTTCAATGATTCGACAGACATACGCTTACTAGTACCGGTAGCCTGCTTTGTATCGGTAACGGTATCACGTGATATTACCAAATAATACAGAGTAGAATTATCTCCCTAGCCTCAGAGAAATCGCTTATTAGCATCTACCTTTTGAAAACCTTCCTAACAAGTCAAAACAAACGCCAAAATCTGCAACAAAAAGTCAGTCAGTCGTACGGCACTACGACAAAGTTAAACAATTTCAACTTTGTCGTAGAGCCGTAGCAGCAAGAAATTCAGCCGTACCAATCGCACCGGTCAGTGAAAATCGGGGATGTGTGTATTGGGAATCGGCGACAACCGTAGTAGGCCATCGTAGCCGTACATGTGTGCAAGCAACAAAACAACGTCTATCTTATTCAGGAATTTAATTTTATCGAGCGTGAGCCACAGATGTATTTCGAACGGAAAGCGTGATCCATCAGTAACCCATACCTAACAAAAGATTGAGGAAAAACTTTAATTACAAAGGCAATCTGAAATCGTCTTGCGGTGCTTTTTAGTTTTTTAGTTTGATTCGAAGAAAAGAACAAATCACTTGAGACCATACGGATCCTGGCGGTCTGGCAGAATGTCCGCTAACCAGACACCCGAATAAAAATAAGTTCCTTCAGAAGAAAATTTGGCAAATTGGCAATATTTCGTGATATATCACTTACTGGAAGATTTAAATGCTCCTCTTTGAGTGTCTGTTGGCAACCAAACTTAACATTCAAACATCAATACTGTTCGTTAACAGCGTGCTTTCGAAGCTTTTTAGTCACTCGAACAAAATGACATAAACGTTCGACATCCGAAGAAAACAAGAGTCTGTCACCATCCCCTGTTGTTGCTGGAACGCGATTCAATATCGTGTTTAACTTTAACTCCGTGAAATTTGATTTGATCGGATTCAATCATTGCTATTATTGTAAAATAATAGGTTTTATCTGCGGATTTATCTCTAAGCCAATAAAAAACGTTTTGATGGATAGTCCATTATCTAATCATAATCGTACTGGGATTTAAAATAGCTGTCTATCCGGGAACCATCGATGAAATGATCAGGTTCACAGAGGATAAATACACAGTTCTATGAGTTCAAATAAACTTTCACGTCATAATATTGATCGTAGAAGTAGCCAAGGATAGTAAAAAACATTTTATGAAATTTCCAAATTGGACTCATTGTTTTTATCTGATTTGGCCTGATGTGCGGAAAAATCATGAATTTATGACCAATATTATGTTGTGAAGGTTTTTTATATGCCGTGATGTTTTGTTAACTATGTCGTTTTAGTATACCCGGAAAACGATTCTAAGTGAGGCGCGATGGCCTAGCGGTTAAACATGTTGGCATCGCAGGTTGAAGATCTCGGGTTCAAGTCTCGGCGAGTCCAGCTCGCTTATCCATGCCCACTACTCAACCCAGAGTGTAATAACTTGAGTAGACTAAGCCGAACAGGAGAAGATGATGTATTTCCAGTAATTGTAAAACCCTGTCCGTCTATAAGTGGCCGTGGACAGGGTGATCCACTCTAAGAAATGGCTATAAAAAAGTCTAACCTAGACTACATCGGCTGTGAAGTAACCAATAAAATGAAAACAACCTCTTCCCACTGTTCATATAAGCATACCATTGACCAACTATGACAAATATCGAACGCATTATGAAAAATTAAATTTTGGAATTTATATTCCGAGATTTTGAACTATGATGTCAAACGCAAAATCAAGAACGTTATTGCCCTTTTTCACAGAAATTGTTATCGATTTGAATGAACCTAGTTTATTATCAAAAATGTGTTCGAAATGTTCATGTCAATATTTCGGATTTACAAAAAAGCTTCAAAACCATCAACACTGCTATTTCATAGCAGTATTGATGATTTGAACCCTTTACGATTTGGTTGATACCAGACACTCAAAAAACAGATAATCTAGTCTTCTAGCAAGAAATTTGTAACGAAATATTGTGAGTAGAGTATCTGACCTTCGACTAGCCTGGAGCTACTATTCTGAAACATAAATGGAATCAAAACTTCGCTATATTCGAGATAAACGGTGCAGGTTTGAATATCTCTACCCTTCACTTCTACATCAACCACTCTAGCTTGAGAGGCTACAAGCAACACATTTCACAAGACAAAAGCATTCGACAAATTGTTTAACCCCTCCGAGACGAGTTCACGCTATCTCAAAATGTTTGACTTGCCCGTCACCCATACAGTAAAATATTGATCCAGCATGTTTTGTTAAGCGTGGGTGACAGATGGATCGCGCCGGTCAGGTGCGATTCATCTGTGGCTGAGGCTTGACAAATTGAAATTTCTGATCGGGCACGACCCTGGTTATCTGTAGCCTCAGGTCCTAAGTTAGTCACAGTAGATCAACTGAGTTCCTAGGTGGTCAGATAAATAGGATACACAAGCTATAGAAAACATTTTTAAACAGTTGACCAAGCCTAAAAAGCTGAGAATCAGTGAGAGTGAGAACTGGATGAGCGAGATTGTGGATTGATGCAGCAACTTAAAATCATTGCTATCACAAGTACCTACCGGTAGTTAAAAATGCATCTCATTAAGTCTACTTAACCTGTTGGTACCCCATTCCCTAGTATTATGGGAACCAAACATCGAATATATGTTGAATTCAGAATCGAATCGAATCAGCAGTATTACAATAAACAGACATAAACTTTTGTCTCGGAAAATCGTTTAAATATCACAATTTTACGTCTATTTTAAAAAAGTGTATACTTTTTTAATCAGTTGAATTCGAATCACTGGGAAAAACGAACAGGATGATTTATGATTCACGAATCGAATATTCGAACAACCCTACACAGCATAATAAAATATATCCCAATAGCGCTTGAGCGACTCATTCTAACCCAAACAAGCAATGCCAATAGCTGCTAGTAACCAAGTCCACGCACAGGAAAAAGGATGAGCTAAAATAATTCACCCCGATTCGGAAATGGTATCTGCACGAGAGGCCGTGGCTCGTACATATGATTAAGCTGTACATTCTCGGCTTCCCTCTCCCACAAGATAAAAATAAAATCTTATCGTATCCACGTTCCCAGGAATTTGGTACTAAACTTCACTAGTCCCTCAAAATAATGTGGAATTGTATACGGTATTCAACCTAGTAAAAGCACCTGGAGCTGGCTAAAAGTACTTTGAAAACAAGGTTGAGCAATCTGCGGTTGGTCTTGGGGACGTGGTAACTAACTTATTATCCTCAATCTGTGTCTTTGCGTTTGCGGATCCGTTTGCATTAAATGCAAGGACACAATAGCAAGAGTAACTATGACTAACTAGAGAGGTTCAGAGTCTTGCTTCACAAACAAATTTTTATTTCTGTAACGTTTCGTCTTACCAAAGTCGGACTTCTTCAGACAAGCATTTTAAATATGCGTTATTTTCAAAATACCTGTCTGAAGAAGTCTGACTTTGCTCGGGCGAAATGCTAAGCAAACTGTACTTTTACGTAAAATCGTCAACACTAGCACATTTCCTTGCGCGCTACGGGTAAAGAAAATGTCTTAACATTCACCCCCAGCTTTCCAAAACTAAAATAGAAGCCGAGAAAAGTATCCGATGTCTCGAGGAATTCGGAATAATTACTAGAAGCATTGTTAAGTCACAAAAGAAAGTTGAGCACGTGCTTCAAACATTTCTTATGTCACAATGAATAATAGGCGGACGTCCTCAAAGCAACTCAAGATGGACTGAGCTGGTTTCAAAGAAAATTTTGCAGAAAGCGGCAAATGGGTGAGAGGAATGGCGATTGATTAGCGAAGACGTTCAACCCCTTCTGGCGGCGGCAGTGAGGGGCGGTCCCACCACCCTTCGGCGCAAAATTTCTTTCTAGGTACGTTTTTACTCTTTTACGGGATGTTCGGATGTCTGGTCTGAACACGGTCATATATCCCCGGTGTATATTTTTATAATAGCGTCGTATGCATCAGTCGTATTAACGATGTTTCATTCAAGCCTGATAAATATCGCACAAAAAAAGAAGAAGTAGTAAACGGTTTCACCATTGCCCGGAGCAGATACCACTCATTTCAGTTCACCATGACAGTTCAATTCCGTTAGGAAGTTTTCAGTTTAGAGTGCAGTTGCTAGTACTACATCTTGTATTAGCTCTTTGCTATTAAGCGATCGTAAGTTGGTTCTTTTTCAGCACTGCTTGTGACCTTGTTCAGAGTGAATTGCAATAAAAAAAATATTTCATTTTTTTATTGGAGGTTCACTCTAGGTGAGGCCGGAAAAACGAAGTAACGATTCCTAAAATAGCGAAAATTTATTTGAAATGTAAAACCAGGTACTGTGCCATAAGCGGAAACATCCCATACAGGACTGAACCACTATAGTCACTAGCGGAACCAGGAGAAGCACAGACTAAATTTCAAAAAGTATCGAATTGTATAGAAATGAAGCACTAACGTATTTAGGAGGGCATGTTACCCTACCCCCACCCCTCCAGTTGACTGGAAAAAATCTCAAAATGACCTTTTAAGTACTTCTACTACTACTACTACTATATCACAGGAAATCCTCACATTTTTCATGCGCTAAAATACGTTTATTTAGCCTTTTTAGGCCCTGACATCCCTTTCTCAAAGTTTTTCCGCCTCCGACGTCATTGTGGTATGTTTTATAGTGGCATACAATAAAAACGCTGTTTTCCAGAGAAAATTTATTCGGCTGCGTCATCCATTATGACAATATAATTAGACCTGAGAAAAAATTTCAAATTTTGGTCGCAATGGTTCTGAATGCGCCAATGAATCGATGTGACGATCCGATCCCTGGGTGACCCATACTTAAAGACATTACTGGGAAGAATCCGGAAGGTTTACTGGTTTCGTTTCTAATCAGAGGTTTTATTTTGTCTAGCATGAGCCACAGATGGACGGCGCCACTGCGGTGCGTTCCATCAGTAACACATGTAGCAGAAATTTTTGAGTGATATAACTAGGGCTGAGAAATTCGAATCGATTCAAATCACAATTTATTCGAATCAATCGTGAGTCGTTCGTAGGAACAAAAACTTGTTAGGTGAAGTAGGATTTTCATTTTTAACGAGAAAATATAATCGATTTTGGCCAAACATGACTAAAATGGATTATATTTTGCTGTTAAAATATGAATATTGTTGTTCTTAGACATAAAGTGTGAATTGTATATACACATGAATATGAATTTCTTGATTTTCACAATGGGGACAAGTTGTAATAGCAATTAAGGGATATTTGTCATTTACACGGAATTATCAATTTGATCAGATTCGAAAAAAATATTCGAATTCTGAATTATTCGGTTTTTCCCGGCCCTAGGATAACCTACCGTATAGATTAATCATACAGCGCTGTAAAATTCAGATCAATCGCGGTAAAATTCCAATATTTAATCCTACATTTTACCTAAAATCGGCATCTGTTAGTGAATCATGGGATATTTATCGTCGCCTGTGACAGATCCAGAAAATATTTTTTTAAGAGCACAAACTTTTTCTCTACTTTTTGAGCGATATATAACTTCCAAGAAATATCCTAGCGCATGAAGGCGCTCGTATAATTTCCAAAAAACTTCGCAAAAATATTGGATTTCAAGGCCAAAATGCCAGGAAACACACAGAATTTGTCACTGAAAGGAGGGTAACTAATCTTGCTCTTCTTTTTTATCAAGCTTGTTCCACAAATAGATCGCACCTCACTGAGGCAAATAAGACTAAAACCGACGTATAGATATTTAGTTCCCATATTAATTCTTCCCATTCTTTTTTCTTCAGAGTTTTTGAATTATTTGCTATGGCTTGTCCATGAACCTACCGGGGGCTTATACTCAACAATCGTTAGGCACGGACCTCTGTAATAACTTTTTCTTCCATTTTGCCACTTGATGCGCCATATGTTAATAAAAAAATGTAATCTTTCTGTCGTTACATTTCAATGACTCAGTCAAAAAAAAAATCGCACAAATAAAAAAAAAAATGGAAAAATGTAATCTTTATATCATTACATTTCGATGACTCAATCTAAAAAGATTGCACAAGCATGATTCGTCACGCATGAGTCACTGCTGGATCACGCCTCCCAGGCGTGGTCCATCAATGACTGATGCTTGACAAAGGAATTTTTCGATGACTCATCCATGCAGCCTACGCTTGTTAGTAATGATGCAACATGAGACGCCTGTAGTCGACATAAACGTAAGTAATATTTTGATCAAGTCCATGATAATCAGCTGATAAGTTACCTCTTTGCAAGGCCCGTCCCAAGAAACTTAATAGTTTATGACTCACAATCACATTCTAAGATAATTCATGCGGATAAGCGTTCACACTAACGCGGGAAATATGAAAATTCCTCATTTACTTGTTATTATATTCTTTACTAAAAGTCAAAACAAGTTAGATCAAGTTTCACTTTTTCATCGTAAATTCACAGAACGAAAGGTCAAGAGAAGCTCTCAAAATGGGATCAATTAACGAACGCTAGAACGGTCAATTTAAGACTGAGACTTAAATTTAACAACTGTATCAATTTAGCGGGTTCATTCCATACAAAGAACTGAAGTAAAGTAGAGCATGCGTGGTATCTGCTCTGAGTGGTGGTTACTTTATCTGCCACTTATCTTCATGCGCAGTAAGATATTTCATCTTTAATTATATTCCAAAGATAGATCACGATAAGACGTGATTCAACTAGGATCCATTCTTGTCAATGTTACAAGTCGGGAGGACATTGGTGGAGACATGGGCACTGATGGATCGCGCATTTTTTTATCATTACTAGCGAATTTGTAGTTTTTTATTGAATTTCACTCTGAGCAAGGCCGGCAGCAGTGCATAAAAGGAGCCCGCTAACGACCGCTGAATAGCAAAGAGCTACTGAAAGATGTAGCACCAGCAACCGCACTCCATACGAAAAATATCACAAACTAAACTGAACCGCCGTGGTAAAGTGCAGTGAGTGATATTTGCCCGGGTCTATGGTAAGACCATCTACCACTCTTTTGCCTTTTAGTCGCCTTTTAAGACACGCAAGAACTGCTTTAGGCATTATCCTGAACCCCGTACCAGCAGTGCTTAAATTATAGTAAATCAAAAGTTATAAATTTGTTGATTTTTATAATGGAGGTAAATTGCTAAGGTGAGGCATGTTCTATTGACATATCCGAATAGTGATTCGATCCGATTCAAACAAAATATCCGAATCAAAATCGAATATCAGTCGATTCGGTAATTCCCAGCACTATTCAATGACCCATTCACAGAAATAATTTCTGAGGAACGAGAGCTTTTTCGGCAATGATCCGGTACTCAGTTGACCCCGTTTCACAGTCACCACACACGCCGTATTGAACCAACAAAAACACAATCAGTTTTCAAAAGATGTGAATTTTAACGAAAACATTGTTGAGTGTTGATTTAAGCACAAGTGGGAGTTCTGGGCGGTTTGTTCTACAATCAAACCCAATCGGAAACACGATTTCGTCGGAACATTTTTTATCAAGCATGTGCCACTGATGGATAGCGTCAAGTAGACGCGAACCATCTGTGGCTCATGCATGACAAAATAAAATTTCTGATTGCTAGGTAACTTACTCAGATATTTTATAAAGTATGTGCCACGCATGGGCTGGGCCTGCTGCCGGACGCTCTCCATATATGGCGCATGCTTAATAAAAGGAAATTTTTGCTCGGAAAGTGGCCAAATGGTATTGTCAAGTATGCGACATACATGATCCGTTACCAGTAACGGATTCAGTAATGTTCAGTGGGAAGGAATGTTTTTGGTCTTGAAATTGTGGCGGCATAGTGTGCGCCGAAGGCCAAATATTTTTGAGCAAATATATGATTTCATTGTCGACGGAAAAAAGAACAATACTTTAGCAATTAACAAATTGAGAATTCCCGCACTTGGCCTTGAATAGTTGGCAATTTTTTTTCAATGTACCAACATGGATAGACAGAACATTTTAGCAGAAAAAGATCTATTCTAGTGATCATTTAGCTTTGAAACGGGTGCAGGCGGAAGGCGTAACCTTGACGTTTCTCAAATTTATCTTAATTTTTACGGAAATATGAAAAGAAAATCTACCCTCCACTCCCTAGTCACACATTTTCCGACGTGTTGTTGATAAAATTACAAATTAGTAGTCACGCCCCCGCCAACAGATCTACTTCATATTTTCTATAAATTAATATCTCCAACCTCTCATTGACGCCTGGATAAAATCTCTCTTCCACTATATTAATTGCTATGATTTGTTTGCATATGTATAGACTTTAAAGACGTTACTTTGGGTAGTTTGGAGGCGAACAAGGGCCACAGGTGGACGGCATTGTAGTCAAGCATAGTAAACTATAAGACACATAATGCGCCCACCATCCATCCGCGGCTCATACTCGACTCAAACCGACCGAAATTCTAAATTTCAAAAGACGCGGATTTGAGTGAAACCGACTCAATGAAGTGTTTGATTAAGCTGAAGTTTGCGTGGTATCGTGATTCGTCACACAAGAAGAGTTCGGCATTTTGAATCACTAATGTGATATTTTAATTAGAACAATATTATTTTGGTCGTGTCGTCGAAGAACTGGGCAATTCGAATCGAAGCACAATATATTCGAATCAATCTTGGACCGTTCATAGGAACAAATACTTAAAAATTGGACTGGAGTTTTCATTTTTAACGACAGAACGTAAACGATTTTGATCATATTTGACTCTGACCCACCTATCCCCAAACCACCCTCTCTCTCTAACTTTACCTGCTCATCCCGAGCCAACCTCTTTCTACCTGACCTGCCTATCCACAGCCCACCCACTGAACCTGACCTGCCTATCCCAACGCACCTCCCTCCAACCTGACCTACCTATCCCCACCCGATCTCCCTCTACCTGACCCGCCTACCGCCAACCCACCTACCTATCCTCCAACCTCCCAATCCTCAGCCCACCTCCGTCCATCTGACCCGCCTATCTCCAACACACCTCCCTCTAACCCACTCCCTGACTGCCCTCTATCTGACTCATCCCGAGCCAACCTCTCTCTACCTGACCTGCCTATCCACAGCCCACCCCCTGACATTGACCTGCCTATCTCCAACGCACCTCCCTCCAACCTGACCTACCTATCCCTCAACCCACCTTCTTCCAGCCTGACCTACCTAACCCCAACCCACTTACCTATCCCCAAACCACCCTCTCTCTCTAACTTTACCTGCTCATCCCGAACCAACCTCTTTCTACCTGACCTGCCTATCCCAACGCACCTCCCTCCAACCTGACCTACCTATCCCCACCCGATCTCCCTCTACCTGATCCGCCTATCCCCAACCCACCTACCTATCCTCCAACCTCCCAATCCTCAGCCCACCTCCCTCCATCTGACCCGCCTATCTCCAACACACCTCCCTCTAACCTGCCTAACCCACTCCCTGACTGCCCTCTATCTGGCTCATCCCGAGCCAACCTCTCTCTACCTGACCTGCCTATCCACAGCCCACCCCCTGACATTGACCTGCCTATCCCCAACGCACCTCCCTCCAACCTGACCTACCTATCCCACCTGCCTAATTTCCTGACATCGAGCTATGAAAGACAAGGTGTCAGCTAGGATTTCAATTCCCAGCCTCGATGGCTCTTCTTTGCGTGTAAATTTGCGTGAATTACCGTTTGCGGGAACACTCAATCCGATAACTGATATTTTCCCCGTAAAATAACTGGATAACTGAACCGGTGGCACCAAGAGATGTTGCTTCTCTAAAATCGATTGACGTTAAACATTTTTCATTTCTGTCGGTTGTTCTGCTGGAAAATTTTCATTTAAACAAAAACTATAATTTTATCAAGCCTGTGCCGTAGATGGATCGCGCTTCGTTCACCCTGGAAGTGAGATCTTTAAAATTATCCTAACTGCTTGACGAATGAAACGACTTGAATGAAACGAAAGTGGTGGATAGTTTTACTATCGCCCAGGGCAGATATCACTCACTGCACCTTTATATAGTGGTTAAGTCCTCTTTGAAATGTTGTCCCTTTAGGATGCAGTTGCTGGCACTACTTTATGTAATGGTCTCGCATGCCATGTTGTTAAGTGGGCATCCATGTTGAATGCCCACTTAACAACATGCATTCATTTTGAACCCAATCGGTGTCACTGTTGTCGTTAAACTTACAATTTTGAAACCCATAATCAACTTTGAATTCGATTTGTCGAAACAAAACGCAATACTTAAATTAACGCTCAAAAATTTTTTTTTATCCAAATTCGCTCAGATCAAGGCCACAGGAGACATACCGTACTTGGAAAGTCTCCTGAAACCACAAAGGTGCAAAGAGCTACATGATATGTAGAAATAGGAACTAAGGAATTCACAACCCTGATAGATGGTCATTGAGCCACGAAGATCAATACGATCAGGAAAGCAGTAAGAAAGCAGGGAATTCCAAAGAGAATATTTGAGAAATAACGTTGCCACGATTACCCAATTATTATTGCGAGAAATTCAGTTCCAGTTATTCTTTGAAGTCACACACCTGTGCCCACAGCCCATCTGTGGCTCATACTCAACACGATCGGCGCAAAGATTCAAAAGACGCGGATTCTAATGAAAGCTGAAATGCGCGTGGTAGGGTGATTTGTCACGCAATTCGTTGGGCGATTCGAATCAATTCGAAGCACAATTTATTCGAATCAATCATGAATCGTTCATAGGAGCAAAAACTTGCTAAAAACTAGAATTTTGATTTTTAACGACAAAATGCTATCAAGTTTAATTTGGAGTTGATTCCGGGTTAAAAATTACAAGATTTCCTAACTCAGCAGCGACACCGATTGAATTCAAAAGTTCACTCAACAATATACCAGGCGTAGCAACAACAAAATAAAAGTGCTAGCAACTGCACTCTGGCAACCCAATGTGTCTGTGGTAATGGTTTCCATTTACTGAATTAATATTCGCGATAATTCTCGGCAATGCATAATAGTGTCGATCGAGTCACCCACTTGTGTTGCGACTCGGTGAGTGAAAAATGTCTATGTTTGTGGTCAGGGTTATGTTTTTTGAAGGAATATTCCCGCAAAAAGATATTCTTACTAATTGTCGGCCTTGCTGAGCAAAAATCGTTTCTCATTGTTGTTTTTTTTATAAATCCAAACAAAAGAGTGAGATAAAAAAAGAGAGACAAAAGCGAAGTTGTGCCGAACAGGTTCTAAAAGTTCTCTTAGCATAAATGCGTCGTATATAAACCCCCGGAGTTGCCGGAATTTTCGGGGAAAGTCCTTTGAGAGGTCAGGTAGATATGATGGTGATACAAGGATCAGGTAGAGGTAAATGGGGGTGGACTGAGGATTTGCAGGTAAGGTGGGAGAAATGCGCGGGGGTTTGGCAGGGCAGGCATGGTGTATATGTGGGCTTTGGGGTAGGGGTAGACGAGGTTGATGGAGCTGGGTTGGGGATAGTTAGGTCAGACAGAGGGAAGTGGTCTGGGGAAAGGCAGGACAGGCAAAGGGATGTGGGCTGGTGATAGGCAGGTGAGGCAGAGGGATGTGGGCTGGGGACATATCACGCGGGTGTTGAAGAAAGACGGACGTTCGAGTCTCTTCTCTGTCGCGGTAATTCGAAAGCTGTTCCATGCATTCATCTAGCGATATAAAATTGCCTCAGTTTTCGAAATATATTTTCGACCTGGCATCAATTTCTGATCTATCATTCCGCCCAAGGTCGTTCCATGAGGAACTACAGGTCGGAGTATACGGAACTCTACGAAGCATTGACGTTCGAATAAGAAAATTAAATTTTGTGTCAAGCATGAGCCACAGACGGACCGCGTCGACGCGATTGTTGGTTGTAGACAAAAGTTATTATCTATTTTACTTGATTATAGGACTCGGGTCGGTCCTGGAGGTCTCTCTACCATGGTAAATGATTTTAACATCGCCCAGTCCATGCCCTTTAAAATACCGGTTCAGTTCCGTTTGGGATGTTTTCCGCTTAGAGAGCTGTTGCTGGCGAGGGTGGCAGTCAAGGGTGACGGTACGGTACGAAATTTTTATCGTACTTCGAACCAGCAAAATCATTTCGTACCGAACTTCGTACCGTACCCTTTGAAAATTTTCAGTACCGTACCGTACGATATTATTTTTCGTACATCGTACCGAACTTCGTACCAGTACGAAATTAGGTTCGATTAATATTTTTCATTTATCGTACTAAATTTCGTAGCAGTACGAAAACGGGTACGATTCGCTGGGCAGCAATTTCGTACCGTACCAACTACCAATGTCCGAATCAGCTTCATTTGTAAGATCTGGCCACCGCAAGAAACGTCACCAACATCTTACATCAAAGTGATGCAGTTTTATGCTATCTGGTTTAAAATCCAGCACAGTAAAACACGGGCGTAACTAAGCATATGTCACCCCAATATCATTGTTCAAATTGCGCATAATGTGAGAATGGTAGACCGGTGGTGATAAATAGTGGTAGGATGAGCTTAGTTTTTGCGAAAAAATCTGGCGTGGCATGGCATATTTAGCATATTAGCAGCATTGTGGCGTCACAAGAAATTCTCTCTCGACAAAAGAATGTTCGTTGTGCACCACACATGGGTTTCGTGCGGTCGCATTCGAAGTCAGACGTATTCCCGACATGCCTCGTTGTCTATATCGTGAAAGATGAGCATCATCTAACACTCAACTCAAAACAGCCAAAATATATATTTATATTCTGATGTTTCTGCTCTGATAGTATACTTCTGCGTGTCAGAGTACAAACAAAACGAAATAGCGGTGGTTACTAGTTAACTTAGTTGCATAGTTGGCCGGGGGAGTTTTTAATTCAATTTTCATAAATTTTTCGCGTGCCTGCGTTGCGCAATATTTTTCTCTGGCGAATTTTGTATATTTCGAAGCATTTAGCCTTTGAAGTGAGAATTTTTATTCAATTTTTTCAAAACTTTCAGCGGGCTTCCGGCGCTCAGGTACATTTTCCTCTCTGGTAATGTTTATTTCACTCTTAAAACATTTATTTCTGTTTCGTTCGCAATAAAATTTTGCGCGCCTCCGGCACCCTAATCTTTTTGTAAATTTGAAGGCCTATGTTTGCATGTTGGTAAAAATGTGCCCTCCCCACTACTTTTTTTCTGGATCCGCCATTGGAGTTGGTATATTCGGGCAGTGCTTTCTATGCCATTGTGAATTTTAAATAAAAACCGGTCAAAGAACATCGGCGATGCTAACGATATATTCAGAAATTACACCGTGATTTTTAGTATTCTGAATGCTGCTTATCTTGTCGATTTTAATTGGGCTATCACAACTTTCGTTATTTCAGAAAATGCATTCAGATTAAGACGTCATAAATCAGCGGCCTACATGTATTTCCATACAATCACAAAGTTTTACGCCACTGTAGTAGAACCGATATACGACATAGCTCATCTTATCAGCTCAAGTGAATCAGTTGTATTTTTATTATCATACCTGCGCCGCTTTTAATTATTTTAAAATTGACCTTTAGTTAAAAATTCATTGATAGAAACAATTCATATTATCAGCGCCCCGTTATGAAACGGCATAGATGTTAAATGAAATTATTTTTTTGAATTCATTTGAGAAGAATAAAGTGTAATGCGAAGGTACGAAAAATAGTACGGGACGGTACGAAATAAATACCGAACTTCGTACCGTACCGTACTACCAGCCTTGGTTGCTGGCACTACATCTTTTAGTAGCTGCTTGCTATTGAGTGGCCGTTAGTTGGTTCCTTTTGGGCGCTGCTTTCTCAGAGTGAAGTTCGATGAAAAAATAAATAACAAAATGTTTGTGCAAACCCCCTGACATTTTATTCAAGAATGTGTATTTTCCACTATTTTTATGGCAAAAGGCAGAATATATACATACATACATATCCATCCTCCATGATTAGGGCTGGCCAATTCGATTCGGTGATTTGAAACGATTCGAAATACAGTTTATTTGAATCAATTGTGAATCGGTCATAGAAACAAAGGCATGCTAAATGAAGAGCATTTTTCCATTTTCAGCGACAAAATGCAATCAATTTTGGTCAAATTTGACCAAAATCGGTTGTATTTGGTCGTTAAAATGAAAATACATCGCTTTTAGGTCAGTTTATACTAAACTTTCAACTGTATATTCCCTAGTCATCTTAATGGAGACTATAGTAATAGTAAAAATGGAATATTTTTTTATTTTCATGAAATCAACGATTCGCTCCGATTCGAAAAAAATATTCGAATCAGATTCGAATTCCAAATGATTCGGTTTTGATCAGCTCTATCCGTGATTGATCCGACATTCTACGCTTTCAATTAGATCATTTAAATGTCGACTTTACAATTTGACACTCAAGACGCGGTAATTCATCTCCATTCAATGACTACTTGTCACGGGGGGGAGAATTCTGTCGAAACCGATTGTACCAACTATGATCCACTGATGATTCATACCCTTAAAATACAGTTCATCCGTGGCACATGCATGACATCACCCAATGCATAAATTAAAAATAGTCGTTTTTCAACGACCAGATATAAATTGTTCAGAAATTTAAGCTGTACTTCATTTGTTAGCCCGCGTTTAATCCGAATAAAATAAAACAAGAACTCGTAGTAACTCTTTTACGTAAGTACTACTTCTATGAAACTCCGTTTGTGCGTCCAATACGAGCCATCAATATTGTAACTTGTGGTGTTTTGGCCACAGATGGACCGACCCACCAGTGTCCCAAATTTAACAAGTAGAGCTGGGCAATTTAATTTGGTGATTCGAATCGAAGCATAAATTATTCGAATCAATGGGGAATCACTCACAAGAATGAAAGCTTGTTAAGTTAAGTTCGAGTTACCACTTTGCCAAACATGGGCTTTTATTAAATAGGTTGTTCATTCATGGCTCAAGCTTGGCTAAACATATTACTTATGATTTGGGAATTGTTGTCTATCGCAAATGTTAATGGATAATTATATGTCCGCATTCGTGGAATAAGTTGGCGAATTGTACGTTCGCATCAAATTTGGGCCATATTAGTATTACTTTTTCCTCCTTAGGACCATGTTTGGCCCAAGGGTGATTGCAAATGGTTTTCAATTCCGACCCTCTCTTTACATTACGATTGAAAGAATGCCCTACTTTCCACTCGCGGTAAAAAGATAAGCAGGCGTGACGTCATATCTGAACGGTCGGAAGTGGACGCGTCTGAATCATCATATACAATGTAGTAGTGTCGTGACAGTGCTTTGTTTTACTACAAGCCTTACGCTATGTTAAGGCTTGCTGTGCGTAGCCTAATCAGGAACTTTATGTTGTTACGTTTGGGACACATATAGATCGCGCCTCGGCGGCGCTATCTATCGGTGACTCATTCTATCAGGCCAGATGTGAGATTATAGCTGGGTATATATAGTTGTAAACAGAGGTCTGGGATTCTGAGCGTCCGGGCACAAAAATTTATTTCAGAAAGTTCCATCTATTTTCAAAGGAAATTTGCACTTTTCTGACGGGAAACTGTTAAATTGGGACAAAAACAATAAAATACCTATAAAATATGATTGCGATAAAATATGACATATTTTATTACAATTTTGAATAAACATTAACAAAACTTTTCTCTCCTCGTTTTGCAAGACTTGTATCTTTTTGATTAGGTGCTTTTTGCAGGTAACAGTCCATTTATTGTCGCCTCCGGCGCATTTATTTTTGCCATTGCTATAATATTTAAGAGTATATGATTTGCTTTGTTACGTGCAGATGCAGTGGCGAGAAAATCTTGGGGACATTTTACAGGAAATTGAAATTTATCATCCAAAGCTTGAGCGCCGAGAATGTCAGACCATGCTTCGTTATTTTTTTTAATATTTACTGGGGAGTAGGGCGGAGCAAAACTGGAATTGGATCGAATCACTAATTCTATGTAAATAACAAGTATCCCATTTTTACTATTTTACCATGTCACCATCGTGAACATGAAGAAAGTCATAGTTGATAGTATATTTTCAATTCAAACTAAGAGCAACGATTTTCATATTTTAACCACGAAATATAATCGATTTTGGTCAGCGACTGACTCGAATAAATCGTACTCCGAATCGATTCGAATCACCGAATCGAATAGCCTGGTCGTAGCGGGGAGTGGAGTAACAGCCTTCAATGGTATTTACCGAGCAAAAACATGCAAATGCAAAAATTTATTTTGTGTTTGATAAATCACTTATACGTTAGACAAATATCATGGAATTAATCGACATATTCGTGCAAAATGCACAGGACATAAAAGGTGTTCAACATTTAGCAATTGATAATTACAAATATCATGGCCTGAGGTTAATTGATTCCAGGCTAAGGTGATGAAAGGCATATTAATCACGTAATTCATGCCATAACCGCTTGGCCTGTGGCTTCAAAATATTAAAGTTTTATTTGTGTGACGTGGACCCTGTCAAATTATATGGTGTTAAATACGATTGGAAGAGTAAAGTTTTTTGTATGAGTCTATGATGGACCGCGCTTGGACAGCGCGATCCGTCAATGACCCATATTTGACAGGGTGTTGAAAAAATACAAGCAATTGAATACGATCCGCTACTTGGTCACGGTTCGCTACCCACGTCCTGACAACAAAGAAAGTGTTTACCATTTTAGAACGCCTCTTCCATGTTTGTTAATTTCGTTAATGAAGTATTAAAATGTTTTGCAGCGAATGGGGGATAGTTATGTTGCTATTTTCAAATTGTTTTAACACATGCATTACAGTTTGGATTTTTTAATTATTTTATCGCAAACATTTTAAAGAAATTTCTGATTAAATTCTCAATTGATATTGGGTTGCGCGTTTTCCTTATTCGCAGCACAAAATGATGGGATATATATATATATATATATATTTAAAAATATTATTATGTTTTATATTTCTGATTCAGAAGCTTAAATAATATTCTATGTGCGGAAAACAAAGTTTGACCTATGACCTCTTTAATAACCCAGGGGTCGCCAAAGATTCCCGATCTGTTAGATGCCAGGGCGCCGTCGAGATTGCGCTGGACAATGGGAGCCGAAGGGGTTGTTTATGTGGGACAGCGGATTTCAGTTGGGGAGTATTTTGGGACTGTACGTTACGTAGGGCCTGTACCACCAACAAAGGGCGATTGGGTAGGCGTAGAGTGGGATGATCAGGCTAGGGGAAAGCACAGTGGGACGAAAGATGGCGTGGTTTATTTTAACTGCGTTTCGGATACTGGGGGATCCTTTGTGAGGCCTCACAAGCTATCGACTGGGATTTCGTTATCTCAAGCACTTGTGGAGAGATATGCGAGTTATAACTGCAAAGATGGGACTGTGCCCGGGGAGGAACTTTACTTTGAAGACCCAGAAACATCACAGAAAACTATTGTTGAAGTCGTTGGCATGGAAAAAGTGCAAAATGTATTCAAAGACTTGAAAAACCTGACCATGGTTGGGTTAAGATTGGAAAATATTTCACATCCTGGAGATGAAAATTTTCTATTCAACCAGGCCCCTAAAATTCAGGACTTGGATTTATCGAAAAACCTTTTTCACGAATGGGATAGTATCGCAAGAATTTCTGCCCAGCTTAGAAATTTGCGTCAATTAAATTTGAGTGGAAATATTATGCAGATTCCGCAAGAACCTAACATGTTTACTGACAGTTTTCGGTCACTACGTACTATCATTTTGAACAATTGTGCTCTTGAGTGGTCAGACATTATGTCATGTCTACCAATGTGGCCTGATATTGTCGAATTATATTTGGATAAAAATAGAATTGGGGAAATATCGAAGCCAGATGAAGGGTTATTTGCTCAACTGAGAGTTCTGAGTCTTTCTGGAAATTCAATAAATCAATGGGAGAATATTCTCAACCTTTCAGGTTTGTCATCTTTGGAAAAGTTGATTTTAAGCGGCTGCGGTTTGTCAGAAGCGCAGTTGACGGAAAAAGATTTCACAGGGTTGAAACAAATTGTACTTTCCAACAACAACTTCAATAAAACTGACGTTTTCAACCAGTTAAATAACTTGAAAAGTTTGGACTCAATGATGTTCCGAGGAAACCCGGTTTTGCTTGAGGATACCGCCGACACAATGCGAGAAGTTATCGTTGCAAAAATTGCTCGGTTGAAAATGCTGAACCGCAGTGTCGTGGACACGGTAGAACGACAGGGCGCGGAATTGGATTACCTAAAAAAGGTTGGAAGATATTGGAGAGAAAGTGGAGGGCACCAGAACCCAGAAAAGAATAGTCCATCAGCAGAATTCATTCGTGATCATCCAAGGTATATGGATTTAGTAAAAGAACACGGTGCGCGTGACGATGCAGAGTTTTTTGTCAAGTCGACGGCACTGAAAAGCAATCTTCTTGATGTAATTATCGCATTCCCTGAAAACCCGGAAATAAAACCGTTAAAGAAAAAACTTCCACAATCAATGACTATTGGGGCTTTAAAAATGATGATTTTTCGTCTGACAAAATTCCCAATCAAAGAACAGAGACTGCAGTATGTCAGCCAGCACAACTCAGATCATATCGTGTCGATGTCGAAAGACAGTGAGAGTTTGTACTACGTCTCACTCGAGACGGGGGATACGATTAAAGTAGTAAACAAGTGGTCAGATACGAAATGGAGTGTCACGTTTACATGAATTATCTATAAACTTGCGCTTGCACCAAATTAATGTTGCTATTCTCTAATTATTTTTTTTATCGAAATTCACTCTGAGCAAGGCCGTAAGCAGTGCTAAAAAAAAGAACCAACTAACGACCACCTAATAGCTTGGAGCTACTAAATTGAATACATGATGACAATATGCGGGGATGGTCAAATGCGGGATATGCGGGGATGGTCAAAACTGAATATTTTACAATTTCAAATGCATTGAGAAAAAATAATACTGAATAAAACAGAATGGATTGCACAATAACTGTAATGTATCTAAAATCGAAATTTTTTTACTGAATCAAATATCATTTGCAAACATTCATTTATTTTTATGCATATCTGGATTTGTACTCTCACAAGGACTATTATTCCAATATCAGAATTCCATAAACAAATATCAATATCAATAAATTGCTTCTAGAAATCTACACTCATTTTCTGTAATATATGCATATTTTTCAATATTTTAACCCGAATATCTAGAAAAAAACTTGATGACTTGATTAGATCATACTTCATACATACATATACATACATACATACATACTTCAATTGTTCGAACTGCCTTATCAGTTCAAATCACAAAATTTCAAATCTGCTGCTCAGTCACCCGAAGTTGTTGTGTTGATGCGGCAGGGTCCTACTTTTCTTTGGATGTCTGGTAGAATTTTAATGTCATTTTCTTCAGATGAGCAAAAAAGATTCAAAACCATCAATACTGCTATTTCATAGCAGTATTGATGATTTTGAACCTTTTGAACAGTTTGGTTGCTACCAGGCCCTCAAAAAGAGACATCTTAATGAAATGAGAAAATGTCTTAGTTTGCTTACTATTATGAATCCTATAGATATTTGATTATCGCCAGCCCTAGCCATGGGTTGTAATTACTGTGATTCCAGGAAGGTCAAAGCAGTGTAACAGTTTATTGTTATTTGTCATTTTCTTCAAATGAACGAAAAACTTTAAAACCATCACTACTGCTATTTCATAGCGGTATTTATGATTTTAAGCTTTTCATACAGTTTTGTTGCTACTAGACACTGCGAAAAGATATGTAATGAATGTTATGTATTTACCAAGTTTTCTTCTGAAGTAATAATACATATTCTTCGGGTGTCCGTGTAGTAAAGTAGCTGGCGTTGTGCAGTCTGGGTTGAAGTTGTAAAAGACTGGAATTATTTTTTTGTCTCGCTCTTTGGATACTAAATACTAATTAAAAATTACAATTTCCAAAAACACAAACTCTGGATGTCTTCAAGTGCTATGAAAATAAAGTGCGAGCACTCTTAGGCAAAAAATGTCGCGTACAAAACCAAACCACCATGGTAAAGTGCAGTTAGTGGTATCTACCCTGGCAGATAATAAAACCATGTAGCACTATTTGATCTCTGGTGTCTTCTATCTGTGGTTCGTGCACGATAACTCAATCTACTATCCTGCCTAATATTCAATTTATTTTTTCAATAAAATGTACCACATTCTATCATTTTCGTGTCTAATTTTATGTCGTACTATAATTTTAGTTATTACATCATAAAATATATGTAACTTAGCCGTTAATTCATCGATTGGTGAAGATGGGTATCGCTTGGAAGGATATACCGAAGGAATACAAACCACATTGGAGGTAACTTGATCCCCAGTTGGATCCTCTTGTTTATTGAAATTTACTCTGAGCAAGGTCGCAAGCAGTTATCAGAGGATACCAACCAACGTCAACTCAATAGAAAAGAGCTATTCAAAGACATAGTACCAGCAACTGAACGGAAAACATCCCAAACGAAACTGAAACGCTATGATAAAATGCAGTAAGTGGTATCTTCCCTGGACGATGTCGAGATCATCTACCACTTCTAGTCGCCTCTCACGACACGCATGAAATACGTTATAACTCAAGGCAAGGGATGGGCAGTTCATAATACAAATCCGGGTGGATCGGATATTAAAGTATCAAGATGAAATGAACTTTTATTTTAGCAAAAGTTTTATCACAGAATGTTTCCTCATTTCTGAGGCAGCTATTTGCCAATTTTTGTAAACTGCGGATATACTGAAAATAAATATCGGTGAACAGGTGATTGAAACCTTCTCAAAGCAAGGCCCATGGCATGTTTACTCAATCACAGGTAGCAAAGAGATGCATCACAAATACCTGGTTAGCTCAGCCGGTGAAATCATTAGAAATAGGCTTCGAGCTGCGCATCACTAATGGTGGTTTGTTTACAAACCAATGGTTATAGCTTTCCGCATCAACCATGTTTATACTCTGTACTCTTTTTTCTCAGCAAATGGAAAGTTGAGGGCACAAGTTTCGAACCGACGCAAAAAAGGCTGGGGAAGCTCGGACTGCGGGATCCGTGGCTGAGAAACGAGGTCTGGACAGATTATGCCATCCGAAGCCGACCCCCTGTCACATTTTATACTGTGAGTAATTTTATGGCCGCTCTTGAGTGGACTAAGGCCGCGATACACGTTAGCGCAGGTTGCATTTTTCTGTTCATTTTATTATAATCTTGCGTTTTACACTAGCGCAACGCTGACCATGCGTTTGTTTATGGTTTCCAGCTCAAACTAATGGTTTGCTATGCAATCTAACAGAGAGTGCTTATTTAGTTGTGTTTGTATTTCGTAGACTTGTGAATACAAATAGTGCCAAGTAATACAGACGTGTATTAGGTATCTTTTTTGTTACTTGGAACGTAACACTATTCATCGGTAAAACGATTTCACATGTATTGTGGCCTCTGCTTTGGACGAGG
Source organism: Styela plicata (assembly GCA_963675895.2). Lineage (NCBI taxonomy): Eukaryota > Metazoa > Chordata > Ascidiacea > Stolidobranchia > Styelidae > Styela > Styela plicata. The sequence continues at coordinate 1,798,064 of OZ023149.1, forward strand.
TTTGAGCCATTACTAGATGAACAGGGTTTGTGTTGTTGGATTCAGCCGAGTCTGTCCAAGTTATTACCTGACACCCTGGGTCGACTAGTGGGCATGGAATAGCGAGTTGTACTAACAGGGACTTGAACCAGGGACCTATGAATCTGAAAAGTGGTACCGGTAGGTTGGGCTGGCCAAAATGGAATATCTTATGGTTTCAGAATCGAATCGAATATTCAAATCAGAATTCATAATAAACAAACATAAATGTTCTTTTATCATTTAATAATTTACGTGAAAATCCACACTTATTTTTAAAAAAAATTAAAATTAGCATTTTGTTAATTTTGATTTGTTGCAGAAATCGAATCGAATAATTTATGATTCGAATATTCCTAATCAAATATTTTGGACAGCTGGTTCCATCATTGTCTTGACAGATACCTCACTACCCTTCACTATGCGAACCAATTCAATAGTTTTTTGTCGTATAAATTTTATTTGGTCCATCCCCCTCCAGGTTTCGAGCAGACTGGCAAAATTTCAGCTAATTCGCTACGGGGACACCTTAACAAAATGGGTTTTATTGGAAGAAAATTCAGCGAATTGGCAGAATTGTATGATATATCTCTGGTTGTTACTAGGGCCGGGCAAAACCGGATCATTTGGAATTTGAATCAAATTCAGATAATTTTTTCGAATCAGAACAAATCGTATCAGTACCAAATACAGTATGTCATTTTAACTTTAAGTTGTCTCCATTCATGATAATCAAGACATTTGTAGATACAAATTAATAATATAGACATAAATGCAATGTATTTTCAATTCCACTTCATGTCTGAGAGTAAAAAGTTTCATAATTCAATCGATTTTGGTCAAATTTGACCAAATAGAATAGAAGCAGCAATTTTTTTTTTATCAAAGTTAGCTCCAAACAAGACCGAAAGCAGTACTAAAAAGAAACCGACTAACGACCACTTGAATGGCAAAGAGCTAGAAGATGATAAAAAGTGCCAGCAACTACACTCTAAATGAAAGACATCCCACACAGAACTAAACCACCATGGTGAAGTGCAGTGAGATGTATCTGCTTTGGGTGATAATAAACCCATCCACCACTTCTTTGTTTCCTTTCAGTTGCCTCTTACGACATGCAGGAAATACATTGGGACTATTCTATAGCCTGTACCAACAGATCACAAGGGCAGTGCCAATATTCCATGATATGCTTGGTAGAAAATAAAAATGTCTGTCTCTGTGGTGGAACCGAATGTTGGAAAATCCTCAATACTGCCATGTAACAGCAGATTCTGTAACCCAGCTCTCTCACTAATATTCTTACATTATTTTCAGTTGATGAAACGAGGATGGATGAGTGGACTTGTAATAGCGGCCGTCGTTATATTCATGGAAAAAAAATTAGTTGATTGAATTATAGTTCATTTTATTTCTCTATTTTGATTCTTCGTAAATAAAATTGTTCCGATATTGTTACTTCATATTTGTGTAGTTTAGGCGCTAGTAATTTGAAGCGGAACCATGAAACAAAAATATTGTAGAAAATCTCCAAAATTTGCAGCACTAATTCGTTTTAATTAGCTCATATTAGGGTTTAAAATTCCTTTTCACAAAAATTTTTCACACCTACGGCGCGTTTTTTCGGCTGATTGTGAGAATCTTAAAAATCCAGCCTTATTTTTTTCAGGGTTCTGAATACGTCACTGGTAGGGTTGTCCAAAATATTTGATTCAGAAATCATGAATCGTTAATTATTCGATTTTCCCAGTCACTCGAAATCAACGTATTCAAAAAAGTATACATTTTCAGAAAATTCATGAATATTCGGGTGTTTTAACAATTTTCAGAATTTTTTTTGTTTATTTATTATAATACTTCTGATTCGATTCTGAATTCAACAGATATTTGATCTTGGCTGCCTCATGGTCACTGGATTCAGGGCATGGGTCTAAAACTGGGGCGCGAAGTTTTGCACAGGTGGGAAGGGAGTAGGAGTTATTGTGTGGAAGCAGTTTCAGCCACTTCTGGAGTGAATCACCCTGCTGAAGGCCCTGTACCCGAAGCCACTTATAGACGAGCAGGGTTAGTGTTCTTGGAAAGAGTGGATCACCCTGAGCAAGTCCCTGCACCAGCGGCCACTTATAGACGAACAGGGTTAGTGTTCTTGGAAAGAGTGGATCACCCTGAGCAAGGCCCTATACCAGCGGCCACTTATAGACAAGCAGGGTTAGTGTTGTTGGAAAGAGTGGATCACCCTGAGCAAGGCCCTATACTAGCAGCCACTTATAGACGAGCAGGGTTAGTATTGTTGGAAAGGATGGATCACCCTGAGCAAGACCCTATACCAGCGGCCACTTATAGGCGAACATGGTTAGTGTAGTTAAAAAGAGTCGGTAGTCCGGAGCAAGGCTAACAAGTGGCGAAAGATGCTAGGCGGAGATAACAATCCAGATATGATAAATTCAAGGCTCATACAGACTGTAAATTAGCAGGCAAATTCGTCGTCGAAAAAGGCTAAATTGCTGCTTGATAGCGAGAGCTTCAAATGCAATTTTACTGACAACTGTAATAAAATTATTATATCATTTCAGTGAAATCAAAACAGGTCGTTGAATTTAGATGAACATTTCACTATATGGAAATAGAAACAGAGGCGAACCGCGAAATGCTTACCTTTCATTTGGCTTGGCTGTAATGATGCATCTGTGGATAAAGAAATTCGTTGTTTTATTTTTGTTCCGAGTGGGATGCCAGTTACTGGACTTTACTACGGTGGTTTAGTTCTGTATGGGATGTTTTCCGCTTAGAGTGCAGGTCCTGGCACCCTATTTTGTAGTAACTATTTGCCATTTGAGTTCCTGTAAGCTGGTTTCTTTTAGGCATTGTTTTCGGCCTTGCTTGGAGCAATCTTCTTTAAAAAATAAAAAATTTACGCACAGAAAAACGTTAGGGCAATTATTTACCCCACGCCTAGATGTCGAGTTCACTCAACTTTTCATGTGAAAATGATAATTGATAATAATTGATGATAATTGATAAAGAGCATGATAATTACGACTTTTTGATTTGTTTATTCGCGCAGAGTTGGAAAGATTTGAGTCGATGATTCGTCACTTTTATCAATGACACGACTCCACTCATCTTGGCAACATAACTCAGCTCGTACTCGGCTTGACAAAATGCAGACGGTGCGTGGCTGGAAACCTGATAAGAATTTAACCGGAGTCCTTAATCGAATTTAAAATACACGTTGTCTGCCACTGGATGACCGGGAAAGGAAGAAAACGCGTTCTTAAATGCATATGTGAAATCTTTGTTCGTCCACCCAAAAGCGAAAATCCTTACAGGACGCTTAAGTAGCTGAGTAAGGGGTGGCAAATTATCATTATTGGATGAACAAAACGCAGATTCAAGGACGCTTTTTCCTTTTGTACTTTACAGAAATATGAGATTGATTCTAACCTGGTACTTATGGAGTGAGAAGTGGCAAATTAATCTGCTATTGCTGTTGAATAGATTCAAAAATTGACCTGCGACTAGGGCTTCGATTCGAATCACAATTTATTCTGTTCGAATCAATAGTGAATCGTACATAGGAACAAAAACTTGCTAAAACAAATAGAATTTTCATATTTAACGAGAAAATGCGATCGGTTTTGGTCAAATTTGACCGAAATCGATTATATTTTATCGTTAAAATATAACAATTGTTGCTCTTAGACATAGAGTGTGGATTAAAAATGTACAATAAACTATAAATTTTATGAATATCACAATGGGGGAAATTTGTAATAGTAAAAAATGAGATATTTGTTATTTACATGAAATTAGTGATTCGATCCGATTCGAAAAAATTATTCTAATCGGATTCCAATTACAAATAATTTGGATTTGCCCAGCCCTACCTGTGACATATAAATACCCAATTCTTACGACGTTAACTCGCTTCGCAATTGTCTACTACATCCTTTTTTTTGTTTATTGAAGTTAACTCTGAGCAAGACCGAAAGAAGGGCCTAAAAGATAATAGCAAAGAGCTACTACGTGCTGTAGTACCAGCAACTGCACTCGGAAGCTGAAAACCCGTTTTTAAACTTTATCTTAGGTTTTGTTTGCTTTCCTGACTCTGTAACGTGATATCGAAATTCTGCATATGTCACAGCCACACGTAATTTCTTTTTGAAATAAGAATTATATAGAAATTAACCCATTTCGAAGAAAGGGTGACGAAGGCCGCCGTAGGCCAACTTAACTTTATGAGTTTTTAGTATTTTGTGGTAACAAATCGAATTCTGAGATTGAATGTTCCCCAAAACGCAATTTCCCACAAATATACTTTGGTGTTGTGCAAGGGAGAAACCCATACAATACAATACAATGAAAAAAAATAGATTGTGTCAAAGAAATCAAGCGAAAAAGTGAATTGATCCTTATTTCGCAGTATACAATTAACAATGTTTATTTACAATTATATCTGGCTACGAGCTTCATCTTGTGTCTGCACATTCTAGGCCGTGTGGAATCAAAGAGGAACAAGTAAGGTTACGGGCTACGATCGGAGAACAATTCCAAACTATTCCGACCTTCTTGTCGTAATATCAAAAGAAATGCGTCATTAAATATAGCAATTACACTTAAGAAAAGTCAGGCTGTTGGACAAAACCATGTGCGAAGTTTGAAAACGTAAACGTGCAGGACGCATATTTGTGGTAAGCGGGTGAGTTTTCTGAGGGAATGTTCTCAAAAATCTTCAATGAAAGCATATTTATTTAAAATATTTTAAAAGGGCTCCGGAGAATGACTACCTTCGCTTTTATACCTGGATTAAGTAATCCAACTTGTTTGTGGTTTAAAATATTTAAATGAATCTTCCCGGAAACGTTACTTCCCGCAAATGTCGGTTTAGCTCAAAGAAAAACGAGTGAGATAAAGAAAGAGAAAGAAAACAGCACTGGCCTGAACGGGTTTAAAAAGTTCTTTCAAGATAAACACGACGTATATAAACTTCGGATCTGTCCGGGTTTTCAGGCCAGTGAAAGTAGAGCATATCAGGCAGAAGTAATGTCGTTTGGGTCTAGATGGATAGGTTGGTTGGTGGTGGGTGGGTCAAGCGGGTGTGGTGTGGGAGAGGTAGGTCAGATAGAGGCAAGCCGGTTGAGGATAAGCAGGATTGGTAGAGGGGGTTGGGGATATGTAGAGGAAGGAAGTGAATTCGGGATAAATAGGTCAGGTACGGGAAAGTTGGTCGAGGATATAAAAGTCAGATATAGGGTAGTAGGCTGGAATAGGTAGAGGAAGTGGCTTGAGGGTAGGCAGATCAAGTAGAGGGAGGTGGGTTGTGTATAGGTCAGTTATAGGGAGTGGTTTGGAGAGGAAAGTGTGTTGGGGATAGACAGGTCAGGTAGGTTGAGGAGAGTGGGTGGGGCATTGATTTTATTTCTCAAGCATTTATTTAACATATTTTAGAATTTCCACAAATGATAGCAAGTTGGTTGCAGCGCTATGATGATTTATGAATGAATTTGTTCATCATTTGAAAGTGTCTGTTTCTGCTTAGCAATAGTAAATTTATTATCATTTTTTAGGATTTTAAACAAACAATGCACAGATATAAGCATTTATCTCTTTCTATGTTCATTAAATTGGATTCCCAGTTTTTGATTGATCCAGATTTTATTATTTTGACTCCTTCATCTACTTTTCTTTAAAAATCTGCTGACTCCTTTGATATGAATCAGCACAAACGGACGTCAGACCTGGTTACTCAGTTCTCTCACCTGTCGACTTTTCCCCGGTGGAGCGATGCCAGTTTCACTTTTTGCTTCCTCTTATTTGTAATTTTATTGCTATAATTTTATTATAATTTAGGTTACTACCGAAAGGTTAGGATAGGATTTCATTTTTTATCCTTCGGGAAAGGAAAATCGAGTTAACAGGCTGGGATTTTTGGCTTATCACAATACTCCTTTTGCCTGTGCTGTGTGCACGGACTTGGTTGGAAAACATCGGTCTTATTATTTCGTATAAAATAAAAAGTCTGTGTGGTCGTTAAAAAAAAATTTATTTTCGAATTTTCAACCACTTCGGCAGTAAAGAAAAGAATATTAAATTCCAGGCTAAACTCATAAAACAATGGTAAATCGGTACCGGTACATCTGGATGGTTTTTTATTGGTTTGGGTTAAATACCGGTGATTTATTTTAACCCTGTCAACCGTAAAATGGAAACGAAGCATTGAGAATTCGGAATATATTCCCGCTATGCAGTATGAAAATGGAAAATGATTTAAGTTAAAAAAAAATAGGCTAGTTGGGTGGTTCCCTCATAGATTAATCAGCATGCTGACCATTGGTCATTCATAATCTTTGGAGTAAAAAAAAGCATAGCGAGACTGGAGAGAAACGCCAAGAACACGACTTAACCATACAGCATATAACGAATCATGATTTTGGATCCCATTTCCTTTCATTTTTTTCTGTCCATGGACATGTCTGGCGGAGTAATGTGTCCTGAACCGCTGTACGTGTGAACCAGCATACACGGGCAAGGTGTCCTGTCCTGATCAAAGTAGCCCGCATTATCAGAGTCACCCACCTTGATTTTTGAGTTCACCCTGTGCGGCTTCGAATGTTCAGCAGTGAGTTGGTGTTGAAACCCTTCAGTCTCCTAACCTGAGGCACATCGCTTTTGAAATTTGATACTTTTTTTAATTCTTTTTTTCAGTATTTAACATCATTTTGGCAAACCTTTCCGTTATATTGTTCTTTTTGTGCGACTTTAAGTTCTGATAAATGAGAGATTTGAGCTGAGTTACTTGTTTCTAAATTGTGAATTCTTTTCCAAATTCATTCTGCACCTATACTGTATAGGAATATAACGACTGTAGGATAGAAATTCAATTCTATTATTCAGAAGCAAGGTTCTGGGCTAACATTTAAACTCATGGATGGACATGGTAAATATGTGGATACTGTGCATTGGTTAGGCATACAGCAGACCTCTTGCATATAATTGTAGCCAAAAACAACTTCTCCCTAGGTGGACAACGTTCCAGTGTAAAGATACAAGAATGAGCCATTAATGATTGTCACGACATCATATATCATTATCAAGCATGATTCATTAGAATATTCTCTTAAATATTTCTCGTGCGACACTATAGCAATTCTTGTGATTACACAATGATATGACATGAATTTTTAGTATTACAATTTCCTGTTGAATATGTCTCAAGTCACAGGCTCGCACAAAATATATAATAATTATTCAGATTATGTCTATATTTTTGGGAAGAAGAAGTCTACTTGTTCTCGCTTAGACAAAGCTGAATGAAATTGAGTGGAACTTTGGGGAAAATGTCATTAATATTGTCTATAATCATCATAACCTTATAACATTGTCTATAATCATTGAATATATTGTTTTGTGGAAACCATCCATGTCTAACGATAAGGGTTCGTAGGGATGCGTCCAACAGTCAACCTTCTTCTAGAATTAGGAGTCAACCCAGGAATCTATTAATTACCTTACAGACAATTATAAATAGTGGCGTAAACTCAGTAGCAATCTACAGTATACCAGGAGTTTTACACAAATCATCCCCCACTGGATTCAAACCCAGGTTGTTAGAGATGCTTGGCTCGAAGTGTATTCTCAACGTCTTTACGGGACACCTCCCAATTCCCATGCACCTTTTTGGTACTTTATAGTTTGTGTCAGGGCCGGGGGTGCCCTGTTAGCTCAGTTGGTAAAGCGTTGGGAATACACTTCGAGCTACGCATCTCTGATCATCATGACGCAGGCTTGAATCTCGTCAGGGATGATGGACTCCTCGCAGGTGCACTGTGGTTCACGTAAGCGCTCCTTATGGCTTCCTCCACCAACCAGGTCTATGCACAGGAAAAATGAGAAATAAGGTAATCAAAAAAATAACTTCCACCCCGATTCGGAACTGGTATCTGCACGGGAGGTCGTGGTTCGCCATATGGTTAAGCTGTATTCTCTGCTTTCCTCTCCCACAGGATATGAATGAAATCCTATCGTATACAAGTTGTTTCCAATATTTTATTGACAATGTTGACATTTTTTCCCAGGATTTTGTTATTCATAATTTTATAAATATTAACTCATAAAGTAGGAAATCATGCCGGATTATTTGGGAGACGATCAACGTCGCGTTCGGGAGGACGGAGACAAGGAAGAAAAACCAATTCAATCGCTTGATGAGGGTGACATCGCATTGTTGAAAACTTACGGACAAGGACCTTATGCGAAGCAAATAAAACAAGTGGAAGATGACATCATTGCGATCACAAAACGGGTGAATGAGCTAACCGGAATCAAAGAGTCCGACACCGGCCTTGCACCGCCTGCCCTGTGGGATCTTGCCGCTGATAAACAAACCCTACACAGTGAACAACCTTTACAAGTCGCACGTTGTACAAAAATTATCGACGCAGATACTGAGAATGCCAAATACATCATCAATGTCAAACAATTTGCTAAATTTGTGGTTGATCTGGGCGACCAAGTTGCGCCGACGGACATCGAGGAAGGTATGCGTGTAGGTGTCGATAGAAATAAATACCAAATTCACATTCCGTTGCCTCCGAAGATTGATCCGACCGTTACAATGATGCAAGTTGAGGAGAAGCCAGACGTGACATATTCTGATGTTGGAGGTTGTAAAGAACAGATTCAAAAGCTTCGAGAAGTCGTTGAGACACCGCTATTGCACCCAGAGCGTTTCGTGACTCTCGGAATTGACCCACCCAAAGGTGTGTTGCTTTTTGGACCTCCAGGAACAGGGAAAACTCTCTGCGCAAGAGCAGTTGCCAATCGTACTGATGCGTGCTTCATTCGTGTCATTGGATCGGAATTGGTGCAAAAATATGTTGGGGAAGGCGCAAGGATGGTGCGGGAATTGTTTGAAATGGCACGTACTAAGAAAAGCATGTCTGATCTTTTTTGATGAAATTGATGCAATAGGTGGCGCTAGATTTGATGACGGGGCTGGGGGAGACAACGAAGTCCAGAGGACCATGTTGGAACTTATTAACCAATTGGACGGCTTCGATCCTCGTGGAAATATCAAAGTTTTGATGGCAACAAATCGACCAGATACTTTGGACCCTGCATTGATGAGACCAGGGAGGATGGACCGAAAAGTAGAATTCGGGCTGCCGGACTTGGAAGGCCGAACCCATATTTTCAAAATCCATGCTCGAAGCATGAGCGTCGAGCGAGACATCCGGTATGAGCTTTTGGCACGTCTGTGCCCGAACAGCACCGGTGCAGAGATACGCAGTGTATGTACCGAAGCTGGAATGTACGCAATTCGTGCCCGAAGAAAAGTCGCGACAGAAAAAGACTTTTTAGAAGCCGTAAACAAGGTTATCAAGTCGTATGCTAAGTTCAGTTCCACACCAAGATATATGACTTATAACTAGCCGACCTGGTTATATATAAGACTGAAGGAACTGCTAAATTGAAACAATTAATGCCATTTTTTACTTCTGCAACGAGGCTCAAATTGAAAGAGATAAAATGATTTCTCCCGCATCCAGACTTCATGTTATCTAGTGGTGTGAATACTCATTTCTAATATTCTATATAATTTGACAACCTTATTTTCGAGTTGAAATTTTATTTGTCAAGCTTAAGTCACTGATAGACCGCACCTTAAACTGGCACGATCCATCTGTGACTCAAGCTTAAACAAAATGAATACAGGATTTAGAATAGTCCTAATGTATTCCCTACGTGTTGTGAAAGGTGACTAAAAGAAGAAAGGAAGTGTTAGTTTTACCATCGCCCAGGGCAGATACCCACCACTGCACTTTTTCATGGCAGATCATTTCTGTTTGGAATGTTTAGATTGCAGTTGTTTGTAGTACATCTTTTAGTAGCTCTTTGCTATAAAGTGGCCGTCGGTTGGTTCCCTTTGGGAGCTGCTTTCAGCCTTGGTTAGAAAGAATTTAAATGAAAAAAAAGAATTTCTTAGCACAGTCTCTGATCTCCCATGGAATTTTAATACGAACCTGGACGATTAGAGATGTGTAGCTTGAAGTATATTCCCAAAACTTTTTCTGAGCTAATCAGGCTCACCAATAACCTGCTTCAGCCAAAAATTCTATTTTGTCAAGCATGACCCACCAATGGACTGTCGCCCCTCGACAGTGTGATCCATCAGTGACTCAAGCTCAACTAAGATATACATGCAAACATATATATAAACCTCTCATGGGATTCGAACATAAGCAGAACTATTAAAGATGCTCAAAGCATTGGGCTAGTCAGGCTTATAATGAGTAATGACTTGCTTGAGCATAAACTTTCTTTGGTGTGTGCTATGTTCTGTAGCTTATGCCTACTAAATGGAACTTCTAATCAAGAACTGGTCTCTGGAAGTAATCAAGCATCACCAACGATTAATTAACAAACTCATTAACTGGTCACATTGTTGAAGTGTGATCTCATTACCACAACATCTTCTTGTCTGCTTGTGTTCATTCTTGCTTAAAGTGGTTCAGTTTCATTTGGAATGTTTTTCATTTGGAGTAAAGTTGCTGGTATCACTTTTCAATGTTCATAAATGGCTGTTAGTCTGTTCCTTTTTAGTTTCATTGCTGCTTTCATGCATCATTTTAAAAGGTTGAGTCAGGATAAACAATTACTTTTACACCTTGACGGTGTATCAAATGGTGATTTTTTCATAGACCTTGCTCGGGGTCACTCTGATCAAGGCCTTGTACTAGCGAGCACTTATAGGCAGACATGGTTAGAGTTGTTGGAAAGATATTATCTTTCCCGTTCGACTTAGCTTAACCAAGTTATTACACCCTGGGTTGAGTTGGGAGCATGGATTGACAAGCCAGACCACTAGGCCATCGCGCCCACTAATAAAAAATTTCTACCTAAAATTTAGCATATATTGTGATTTTGGTGCATATTATGACAATATTTGATTTGACAATATTTGAAAGTGCAAGATTCGGTATCATGAGCTAATTGCAAGATGAAGATTTTTTGAAAATTGGGAATATTTTGCTGAACTTTGGGGGAGACAGTGTTCAATCACCCTTAGTCGTATATTCTACCTGGTCAAGCATGAACCACAGATAGACCGTGCCTCTTCGGCACGAACCATCAGTGGCTCATGCTTAATCCTACTCGAATTGGCTATTAACCCTCATGTACCTCCAAAAGCTCCCTGGTTGTTTCTTGTTTGAAAACCTTTCAATAAATGCTTAATTGTCAATTTTTGGTTTTGTAATATTAGGTGCCAGTATTTTAATAGTAAACCATAAAACACTGGAGTGCACCAACTCGATCTAATCAAAGATTCCAATCAGCTTGAAATATCTCTCTTCTTCAATTGTGGATATTATTGGAACGTATATATTTGGATTGATTTGTTTGTGAGAGGGCATTTTAAAAGATTACATTAGACTGATTTTATGAATTGAAAGATTTTTAAAACAGCGACTCAAAGATTGGACACATTATAGACAACGTTACTCGTGGATTTACTAGCAAAAACAGATTTTAAAGTTGGTCTTGGTTTATTTTCAAATACCAACATTGAGACTTGTAATTTGATCAGAAAGCCTGCCAATTCTGGTAGTAGTTAACAGATAAGTTGCTGAAATACTTTTTCTGAATAGTTGGGGGCAACGATGCCGTCTACAGACTCCAGCCAACAACTTCCAACCCCATCAGCTTCAGCGATGGAAGTCGATCCTGAGATTGATATCAAGTAAGTTAAATGAATTATTTCGCGTAAGGATCACCTTCCAGATTTGACCTCTGGATAGATTTGGATACATATCTGATCCAGATACCCAGAATGAATATCTGGAGTTAGGGTTTTGAGTTTGGTTGAAAATTGTAAGTAAACCGTATGGCAGTGGCATAAATTTACTATGGCAATGTAACCTTCGAACCCTGAGGTACGATTCAACTTTGATTTTGAGCAAAAATTGCATTGGATATATTGAAATTTTTCTAAAAGTTTTTAAAATAGAATCAGAGGTGGGAATTTTGGGTTCGAATAATAAGTTTTGAGATTCAATCAAAAAATGAACATCTCAAATAATGAATGAATATGAAAAAGCGGTAAGCCTATTTTCAAGTTATGTCTAACTAGAGACGTCAAAAAGATTTGATTCGGACACTGATAAAGTATTTCATTTTATGGTTTCTATCTCTATAAAAAACGGCCACTTGGGTGGATAGTTAGCTCAGTCGGTAATGGTTTTAAGGTCGCACTACACATTTGCATAGGTTGCTTTTTCCTAGGTTTGTTTTATATAACTGTTGCGTTTTACGCAAGCACAATGCTCAGCAACTTACTCAAGTTTTCCAGTGAAACGGAGCGGTTTGCTATAGAAGCTAACAAAGAGTGCTCATTTAGTTGTGTGTGTGCTTCGTAGGCATGTGAACACGATTACAGCAAAGCAATACAGACGTATATTGTCGTTTTGATTTTTTTGCCCGGATTGTAAGGCATCGCATCGGTAAGACAACTTCTCGTGTATTGTGGTTTTAATATTGCCATAAATAGCTAACTAAAATGTTGAACCGACAAAGTGCAACACATTCCGTAGAAAAATGAGCCTTTATAGTAGAGTGCAGTTGATGGTATATGCCCTTAATTGCTGGTACAACACTAAGGAAATTGGTTTATCTTTGTTGATTCCACTTTAACATATCTTTTCGTCAATGTCTAGGGGTGCTGAAGAAAAGAAGGCCGAAGGAAATGAATTTTATAAAAGCAAGAATTATAGAGAGGCCATCAAGCTATATTCAGAGGCTATCGGTAAGCTGGGAAAAGGAAATGAAGTCTCATTTTCCAAAGATTTTTTGTGTCTCTGGGGGAGTTTTTCTTCTGTAGCATTACGATGATGTGCAATATAAAACCTGTTTTTTTCCGTCTGTGGCGCACATTATGATGTTATAATTTGACCTGGAAATTATCAAAATTTGACCTCTCAAGGTTCTAAATTTGCCACTTTTTTATTCATATTTTATAGTTGTATGAATATTGCACTATTTCTTAAAAATGCTTTGGATTTCATTGTTTGGGGGGGGGGGATTTTGTCCCCTTTCCAGTGAGGGGATTATTTTGTGATGAGGATTTATGAGGGTGTGTGCTAGAAACTCGTAATGCATTGTCCCAATACTATTTCATAGCAGATGCTTTTGAACCCTTCAGTTTTATTGTGCCAGAGACACCAGAGCTGTTTAAAATATTCAATTCGGAAAATTCGAATCATAAATTATTCGATTCGATTTCTGCAACAATTTGAAGTCAACAAAATGAATGATAATTTTAAATCCTTTTATGAATAATTGGGAACTTTCATCTAAGTTATAAAATGATAAAAGAATGTCTTTGTTTGTTTATTATATGACTTAGCTTTGAATGTTCGATTCGGGAAAATTATTCGATTAGATTCTGAAGCGAAAAGATATTCTGTTTCAGCCACCCCTACCATACACCCATAAAAACATTTCAGTCTTCTAGCAAGAGTTGTTATATCATAAAATATTGACCATTTGTTTAATTTTCTTCTGATGGAACCCATTTTCTTCAGCTACCTGAAAAGCTGACATTCTACCAGTATGCTCTCCAGGCTTTTGGTTATCAATTATATCCATTCTTTACCAATGACTTAAACTATTATGAGTGTTTTATGCTTGGAGGTCATCATCTCTCTCCTTAAGCTTCTGTGACCCATTGCATTTATAATTCGAGTACACATGTTTTTATATATTCCCAGCCCTGAATCCAAAGAACGCAGCATATTACGGCAATAGATCAGCTGCCTATATGATGGATTCAAGGTATAAAAGAGCCTTGGAAGACGCACAGTCAAGTATCAGGCTTGATCCACAATTTGCAAAGGTAATCTTGTTGTCTTCGTGTGCCTAAAATATATGTCACTTTTCTTCAGATTGACAAAAAAGATTCAAAACCATTAACACTGCTATAAAATAGCAGTGTTGATGATTTTGAATCTTTTTTGAAGTTTGGTTATTACCGAACACTCAAAGAGATATTTTTATCTTCTAAGAAGAAATATATCACGGAAAATTCCCTGTTTCTAAATATTATTCTGATGGCATTTCATTTTCAGTAGCTCACAATCTGGTACCAGTATTCTTAACTTTTTCATCCATGGAAGCTTTAGAATTACCCTTTTACTTGAAACTACATTATGTTTTATTTATTTATTTTTTCATAATCACTTCTTAAGAGTGGATCACCCTGACCAAGGCACTCTATCTGCAGCCATTTATAGACGGACAGGGTCAGAATTGCTGGAAAGATATTTCATTTTCTTGTTCGGCTTGGCCTACCGAAATTATTACACCCTCGGTTGAGTGGTGGGCATGGATAAGCGAGCCGGATTCGCCGGGACTGAACCCGAGATCTTCAACCAGCGATGCCAACATGTTTAAACACTAGGCCATCACGCCCACATCAGGTGTATATGTTGAGTGTTTGGCGCCAGTGTTATTCACAATTTCAGACCAATTTGCTCAACATTGAAAAATAGTTGGCTTTCACTGATTAACCAAAGGGTCGTGGAGTCGACGCATTTCAGACCATTTGTATAACTTTTATAATCTTGTTAATGATACAAAGTAGAATTATCAATTTTTGACTGAGCTGTGATTTCTTGGATCCAGGTAAAGGTAATTTTCTTTAAACAATTCATTTTTAATTCCAACTTTTTATCAGGGTTACCTTCGAGAGGGCAAATGTCACATTGCACTCGGAAATTCAAAAGCTGCTCTTCTATCGTTACAAAAAGCCAAAGAACTGGATCCAAGTGCTGGAGCCATTATGCAAGAGGTAGGATTGTGTTGATAACGCTCGTGCACTCACATCATAATCCTCGTACACTTACATCATACATGTAAACAATAAAACCTTGGGAGGGGGAAAGCCTATTTTCGCAATATTCACAAACTTGATACAGATCTGATTATATAGGTTTGTTTTGCGATATTTCAGGCGGCTTTAGTGAATGCAGCTTACAGTTCTAATAATCCGCCTAAGGCAGATGCTCTACATAAGGCAATGTTATGCATAAATCGAAAAGGGGATTCGCTGTTCATTAGGCTGGTAGATTGCCAGCTACTCTGCTACTCAGACGCCCAAAGAAAATGGCTGTTATCAGAATGGGCAGTATTTCGTTTTGAGTCTGTTTCTAGAGAATTAAAATAAATTTTTTCACTGTCCGGTGGCAACAAAACAGTAAAAAAAGATTTAAAATCATCAATACTTCTGTGTATGTAGCTATGTTATAGTGTTGATGGTTTTGAAGGTTTTTTATTCATCTGAAGATAATAACTTAACCATTTTGGCCACCAGTAGAAAGAAAAGATACTATTACCCTGCGGCTGTTAATAAGTATCAAATTAATTAGCAAATCTGTGCATCAGCTTGTACAAAACTTCGCTAATAGTCACAGAAAGTAATTAATCACTGACCAGCCGACACAGCAATTTTGCTTTTTTTCCTCCAAGAAATAAGTATGAAGTTACTTGTGTGAGCCCGGTAGAGCTCAATGCTTGATATTTGGTTGTGATTCATATTTTTTTCTATGGCCACTTCTTGGGAGTGGATCACCCTGACCAAGTTCTTGTACCAGTGGCCACTTATAGACGGACAGGGTTTATAATTGCTGGAAAGATATAATCTTTTCCTGTTCGGCTTAGCCCACCTAAGTTATTTTACACCCTGGGTTGAGTCAAGTTGGTACACCCTGGTTTGAGTGGTGGGTATGGATTAACTAGCTGGACTGCTGGGGCCTGAACCTGAGATATTCAACCTGCGATGCCAACATGATAACCACTAGGCCGTAGCAAATCTGTGTATCAGCTTTTATATACAAAACTTCACTAATGAGGTTAATGTTTTCACAACTTCTGTTGTGGCAATTTTCTTTCTGCCCCCTTGTCTTGTTTGCTCAGTGTTAGGTTAACGCGAACTCTATACTTATCCCTTTATATGCCTTTGTTGTTGTAAGTTTTGATAATTTTCTTTGTTTGCAAGGATGCTAAGGAAAGAAAATAAACTAATTAGACAATAGGCCTTTGCATAGGGGATCTGTATGCAAAAAGCAAGGAAATGCTACAGAAAGATAATAAACGTTTCGTCTGACGAAATGTTTCAGAAGTAAATGTGTGTATGTGTGTTGAAAGACTCTCTTGAACCTCTTGTCGTGTTTGATCGCTGTTTATAAGGTTATTTTATGGTAAATAGAGGTGGGCATAACGGTAGGACGGTAAAATATCGGAATTGAGTTTCAAAATATCGTATTGCTTCAATTTTCGCAATATCGGTTCGCCGTGATACTGGTATTTCGTGACATACCGTCCAAAATGGTTACAAGTTGATGCATTATCACGTCAAGTAACGACAAAAAAATGGGTCTTTAGACCATTTACACCTGCAGATATGCCTCAATTGAACTTTTGTAATGTTAAGAAACAACAACCTGCCTATTTAGGTCTCAGTACAGACCAAAAATTATCAGTGAGCTATCATAAGCCTTATAGAGGGAGTGTTTAAAATGACATAACAGCATGCTTTTTGATAAAAATAGATAGCATGGCATACCAGTAAAACCATACCATGATGCTTTGGTGGCAAAACAAATTCCGGTGGTTTTGTTGGTACAAAACATGATCAATGCCGCCCAGCTCTAGCTGACATAATGATACTGATATCTCGTTGGAAAAATTGGGAACAAACTGATATTGTTAGTAAATGCCATTGATTACAGTGCAGATAGAAAATTTATAGGATAACTAATCTAAAATTGATTTTTTTCTAAAATAATTCATTGAAGATTTCAAGGGCATTTTATAGGAGTCTGATTTGTACGTTTATTATTCAGAGTGCTTGCTCGCTGTTTATAAGTATATTTTATGAGTATTTTTCAAGTGTATTTTTACACTCAAAATTACAGATAGAAAATTCATCGTGTATAACCCTTTATATATAGAATTGATTTTTTTTTATAATTCATTGTGGCTTCCAAAGGCTTTGATAGAATCTATTCTATACACACATGATCCCGCAAGGCTGCTTGTTCGCTGTTTATAAGTACATTTTATAAAAGTTGTGATAGTGTAAGGGCAGAATGACAGAATCTTGTTTTTTTTTGCGGCTGTCAAAACAAAAAAGCTTCAGAACCATCAATACTGCTATGAAATATTTTGAACTTTTTACCTCTGTTTGGCTACGCATTCAAATGGAGGCCTATTTATTTTTTATACGGTAAGTCATTTCCTAAATTTTCTTCGGAGGCACCCATTTTTCTTAGGGTGTAAGAGTAGCTGACATTTTAGCATAGGATTTGTCGCTTTTAGAAAAGAATACTTTCAACTCATCACCCAATAATTTTGAAATAAATATTATTGACCAAAATTGCATGACAAGTTTTTGAGCTTTCCTGCTTTGTAGTGTTGGAAATAGAATACAGGATTGGATGTTTGATATTTCGGTAAGCATGATCTATTTTTACTATGCATATGCTTAGGAATATGTTAGTTTTTATCCTTTTCTGATTAAGTTGGCTCTTTCTTGGTAGGCTAGGAATCGGAAATTTTATGTTATCAAAAAAAAAAATGTTTGTTTATTATATTGTATTATTTGATTCGATTCTGATTTCAACAGATATTCTATTTTGGCTGCCTCTAATCGAGAGTTATAGAAAAGGGTTGTTAAAATGCGAACCTGGAGAGTTTGACTGAAATGGAAATAAAACCAAACCCATGACGCTGTGCTATAATTTTTTATGTTCAGTATCAAGATTGGGAGAGCTCTCTACCGCCATCTAGCCAAGAAATTTTAATGGAAATGAAAGAGCTGGCATCCGAGGGGATGGATAAGATTATGCAGGTCATCGGAAATGAAATTGAAAAAGATTTTAGGTGTGTGATAATAGTATAGCAAGAACAGTATTTGAGATTCATTATATCAATGGAGTAAGGTTTCAAAATTACTGATTACTATATTGTTTATATTTGACTTCATTTTGCAGCAAAATCATGATTTATTTGATATTTTGGAACAGATAAATTATTCCAAATTTTTTTTTGTATATTTTTTCCTTGTATTGAAATTCACTCTGAGCAAGGCCGGAAGCACTCCTAAAAGGAACCAACTACTGACCACTTTATAGCAAAGAGCTACTACAAGATGTAGTACCAGCAACTACACTCTAAGCGGGGAACATTCCAAACGGAACTGAACCATCATGGTAAACTGCTGTGAGTGGTATCTGCCCTGGGCAATAGTAAAACCATCTACCACTTCTTTGCTTTCTTTTGGTTGCCTATTACGACACGCAGGAAATACGTTAGGTCTATTCTAAAGCCCGTACCCACAGGGCCTTACCAGCCTCTTTACTCTGTGGATTTCACATTTGTCGGTCTCACACCCCCT
Organism: Styela plicata; assembly: GCA_963675895.2. NCBI lineage: Eukaryota > Metazoa > Chordata > Ascidiacea > Stolidobranchia > Styelidae > Styela > Styela plicata. Next base: position 1,816,533 of record OZ023149.1, read on the forward strand.
TATCCTGGAATAATTTCCCCGACTAACTATGCCCAAAAGCTGAGTCTTGTACTGTGATCATTTCTAGATCATTATACTCCGGCTTTACTAGATAATGATTCGCTCGATCATGCACGTCTTCGTCTGTGCTTCTGCCACTGGTTGCCAGAATTCTGGTTTTCTTTGAGTGTCCAAACTGTTCTTGTTCATTTTCTTTGTTCGACAAAAAGCTTCATAACCATCAACACTGCTATTTCATAGCAGTATTGATGATTTCGAATCTTTTTATACAGTTTGTTCCTACCAGACACTCGAAGAGATATTTAATTAAATCGGCCAGCCATAGATATATGATACATACAATATTGTCCATTTAATAAATTTTCTTCTCACAGAACCCATTTTTTCAGGTGTCCGAGTAACAGAGTAGCTGGCATTCTATGATCCTTTCCTGCCATTTTACCCAACTTGCTTGAGTGTATTCAGAGACCAATAATAAAGTTGATTGTCCTGGAACTATTTTATCTTTGAAGAATACTTTTGAATATTCCATCTTCTTTTTTATTTCCAGGGAACGCGCTGAACGTGAAGCACAAGGGAAACTTCCTATTGGCGACGTGAAAAGTAAAAGTAAATGGATTCGATGTAGGGATGGAAAATATAGGAGTTATGAGGAGATACAGAAGATAAGAGAGAGCATTGAAGCGTGACATAGGATTATAGGGGATATCATTTATGCATGACACAGTATAGGAGAGAACTTTGATGCATGACACAGTATATAGGAGAGAACTTTGATGCATGACACAGTACAGGAGAGATTGTTGATGCATGACAAAGTATAGGAGAGTATATTGGTGCATGACAAAGTATAGGAGAGTATATTGGTGCATGACAGAATATAGGAGAGAATATTGATGCATGTCTAATAGCAATGAATTGTTATTTAACCAAATTTTTAAAATTATAATATATTATTATATGTTTTAACTTTGCTAGTTTTAATTATTTAAATTTTTTAAGAATTTTCTGTGTTTTTCATTTTGTACTGTATTGGTCTGGTGTAAATAAAGATATTTTCTCAAGTACAGCTTTGTGTTTCATCATCGGTCGATTTCAAATAATGTTGAGATATTAAGAGAATCCAGTGTAAATGTAAATATTTGAAATTAAAGTTAGGTAATTGAATTTTTCAGATTTTACAGATATTATTGGTTTTTGCCTTCATTTTACTGCAAAAATAATGATTCGTGTTCAAGTTTTTGATATTTCAATGTTTGTGATGGCCAAGGGTGGCTGTGGTGAATAAAAAATAAAATGAACCAAATGAAGAAACCAGCAGTAGCTGCTCAGTAGGGGTTGGCGATTCGATTTGGTTATTCGAATCAATTGTGAATCGGTCACAGTAACAAAAGCATGATGCTGAATGAAGTGCATTTTTCCATTTTTAACGACAAAATAGAATCGATTTTGGTCAAATTTGATCAAAATCGGTTGTATTTTTTCGTTAAAATAAAAAATACATCGCCTTCAAGTCAGTTTATGTTAATATCATCTGTTTATTTCATTTGTGTAACCATCATAATAAAGACAATAATAGTAATAGTAAAAATGGGATTTTTGTTATATTTATGAAATCAACGATTCGAGAAAATTATTCGAATCAGATTCGAATTCCAAATAATTCGGTTTCACCCAGCCCTACTGCTACGAATAACACCTTATGAATGTTGGGGGTTCGTAACTCAACAAGGGTATGGCGAAGATCGATGACGGAATAAGACTTCAAAGAGCAATATATATACGAAGTACCTTCTTGCAAAGCACTGTAACCCACAGCCTTGGAATGGTACTTGATAAACTTACCGGTTCTTCATCGTTTTACATTGAAGGAAATGGCAAGACGTGGGACAAACCTCTTGAACGGTTAAAATTTTTAAATATATACTGAGAATAATTCGTTTGTGATTTCAAAAGATATTCCTAAATTTGATGAAAGCAAATTCTTCACAGATTGACTGTATTTCCTGTTTCGTTTCCAGGTTCAAAACGCAAGAATTTTAACTGAATATGAGAGGAAAGCAGATGAATGCTGGAATAAAAGGGATTTCAGGCAGGTGAGTGATACAAGGCTATGTGATAGTGTAGCTTGGACTAATAGCCGCACTACACGTTTGCGTAGGTTGCGTTTGTTTTATTTTACCCTCGCGTTTTACGCAAGTGCAATGCTCTGCATGCATTCACTTACATTACATTACTTACCATTTGCTACGAAGAGTGCTCGTTTCGTTGTGTGCGTTTGTGCTTTGTAGGCATGTGAACGCGATTAAAGCAAAGCAATGCAGGCGTGTATTGCCATTTTTATTTTGTTATCCGAAAAGTAATGCAACGCATCAGTGAGACAACGTCACGTGTATTGTGGCCTTAAGGTGACAGAACCTCTTTTTCTTTTCATGTGTCTGAAAATGGCATTTACTTCCGATAGACGAAAAAGATTCAAAAATCATCAACACTGCTATTTCATAGCAGTATTGATGATGTTGAATCTTTTTTGTGCAGTTTAGTTGCTATTTTAAGCCCTGTAGGTACGGGCTTTTGAATAGTCCTAGCGTATGTTCTGCGTGTCGTAACAGGCAACTGAAAGGAAACTGAAAGGAAGTGGTAGATGGTTCTACTATGGCCCAGGACAGATACCACTCACAGCACTTTGCCATGGTGGTCTAGTTCTGTTTGGAATGTTTCTTCGCTTAGAGTGCAGTTTCTGGTACTACATCCTTTAGTAGCTCTTTGCTATCAAGTGGACTTCAGTTGGTTCCTTTCAGGCACTGATTCCGGCTTTGCTCAGTCAAGAGTGAATTTCAATAAAAAGTCATGCATGAATGAGTTATTGCCATTTTCTTAAATTTTTTTCTGATGTTTGAATTGCAGAGTCTAAATTGCAGACAGTCTAAAGATAATGCCAGCTACTCTGCTGCTTCGACAAAGAAATGTTTCACCAGAAGTGAAATTTAGCAAATAGGCATTTTTGTAGACAAAACATTTGTAATATTTTTACACTGAGAGCGCAGTTTGCTGCTGATTTACATTTTAGCTCTTTGCTATTGAGTGGCCTTTAGTTGGTTTCTTTTTGGCACTTGTTCTGACCTTCCTCAGAAAGATTGTTTTTTCTTCCTTTTAATCACATCTTTGGCGTATCACGCTGAACAGCTACGGCCTAGTTGTGCCGAAATGAAATCAAGGTCTGGGTTATAAATCATCATCATGTAAATCTAATTTTTTCTTTAGATTGTGTTCTGTATGGACCGAGCTCTCCACATAGCCAATGCATGTATGCCTTATAAAATGAAGAAGGCTGAGTGCCTGGCTTTACTGGGGAGATATGCCGAAGCACAGAGTATTGCTATGTAAGTATGATGATTGGATCATCCTAGGATAGGATAGGATATCATTTTTATCCTGCGGGAAAGGAAAGCCGAGAATACAGTTTAACTATATGGCTAACCACGACCTCTCATGCAGATACCAATTCCGTATCAGGATGGAGGTTTTTTTGTGTTATTCTCACTTTTCCTGCGCATGGCCCTGGTTGGCTGAGGAAGTCGCAGACCTTCGCATATAATCATCATTTCTCCAGAATTCGAACTTGCGTCATGACGATCAGAAATTCGTAGTTCGGAGCATCCCGAGGTGCACAGTCACAGTGGCTCACATAAACAGTGCTCACGGTTTCCTCCGCCAACCAAGTTCATGCACAGAACAAAAAAAAATAAGAGATATATTTGGCCAAAACCTTCACCACCGATTTGGAACTTTTCATCTGCTCAAGATGATAGGATAGGGATTTCATTTTTGTCTCGCGAGAAAGGAAAGCCGAGAATACGACTTAACCATATTGCGAACCACGACCGCTCATGCAGTTCTGAATCAGGGGTGGAGGTTTTTGGCTTGACATATTTTCTCATTTAAGAGGCTGTGATATGTGAATTTTGTCTTCTTTTAGTTATCCAAGGCTTTTATGACAAAGAGCTTCTTCGAAGTAAGACCAGAAACTGAACCTTTTTTATAGCTACTTCCTACAGTGGATCGCTCTGCCTAAATCCCCATAGCAGCGGCCACTTATAGACGAGCAGGGTTACAATTGTTGGAAAGTTATGATCTCTTCCTGTTCGGCGTAGCTTACCCAAGTTATCACCCGCTGGGTTGAGTGGTGGGCATGGATAGGCGTGCCGGACTCGCCGGGACACAAACCCGAGATTTTCAAACTGAAAAAGTATGATAGAGTACAGTGGAGTATGGATTGAGGTGTAAAGGTTGAAATTAAACCCAACCATTATAAATTGAAAGGCTTTCCTGCAGGACTTTTATATTACTGGTATTAAGGTTTGAACCCTTAAAGTCAACAGACAGCCCTGTCGGTACAGACTTTAGAATAGTCCTAACATATTTCCTGCGTGTTGTGAAAGGCGACTAAAAGAAAGCAAAGAAGTGGTAGATGGTTTAACCATTGCCCAAGGTAGATACTACTCACTGCACTTTACCATGGTGGTTCAGTTAGTAACGATAAACCTTCTATCAATTAGTTACTTCCTTTCAAATGCCTCTGACTGAAATAATTTCATTTTATTTTTCATGGAAGTTCACCTAAAGCAAAGCTGGAAGCAGTGCCTAAAAAGGACCAATCTTTGGAGTTTTTCTTTATTGAAATTCGCTCTGAGCAAGGTTGGCAGCCAGTGCCTAAAAGGAACCAACTAACGGCCACTTAATAGCAAAGAGCGACCAAAAGATGTAGAACCTGCAACTGCATTCTAAGTGGAAAGCATTCCAAATGGAACTGAACCGCCATGGCAAAGTACAGTGAGTGTTATCTGCCTTGGGCGAGCCAGTTTCTATTGGGCTCAAGGGCAATAACTATGATCTTTTTAACACACAGGGACGCTCTCCAAATAGATGTCAACAACGCTGATGCTGTCTATATTCGAGCACTCTGCCTGTACTATGATGATAACATAGAAAAAGCCGTCAAATTTTTCATCCAAGCATTAAAATTATCGCCTGATCTAGAGAAAGCAAGATTAACCTTGAAGGTGGGTAACTTGACAGTTGGGGACAGCACTTTTTTATCATGATTGTGCTGCAGGCATAAATCAATTTCATTTTGATAAAAATGGGAATGTATATATGTGTATGTACTGGAGGCAGTGCCTGAAAGAAGAAGTGGTGGATGGCTTACCATCGCCCAGGGCAGATCCAACTCGCAGTACTTTACCATGGGGGTTTAGTTCCATTTGGGATGTTTTCATTTAAATCCCTGGCGTTGATGTATATTCCAGACATTTCTTTAGAGTACCAAGTTTTTATTTGATATACTCTACCGCGCTGAGTTACGCATTTTGTTCATCTTAACGCAGGTTCGAATCCTGTGGGGGATGGTGATTATATGCGAGAGGTCTGCTGGACGCCTCGTCGGTGCACGGTGGTTTACGGAAGCGCTGCTTACAGCTTCCTCCACCAACCAGATCCATGCACAGAAAAAATACGAGAATCCAAAAAAACCTTCACTCCGATTCGGAACTGGTATCTGCACGAGAGGTCGTAGTTCGCCATATGATTAAGCTGTATTCTCAGCTTTCCTCTCCCGCAGGATAAAAAGGATATCCTATCCTTGCAGTTCAATCCTTCCGTATATTGGAATCGAATATTTGAAATACATTTTTGATAAACAAACAGAGGCATCTTTTCGGAAAACTCTTAAATTTATCAAGTTTGAATATATATAATCTCTAAATTTATACATTGAATAGTTTTTGAGTTCTCGAACCATCGAACCAACGAATAGAATATTTTGGAACCCCAGTCTTCAATGGGTACTAATTTTGTTTCGCAGAAAGCCAAAGCCCTCGCAGCCAAAAAAGAAGAAGGTAACGAAGCTTATAAAACAGGGAAGTTCAGAGAAGCATATGAGTTCTACGGGGAGGCGTTGAAAATTGATGAAAATAATATAAAGACCAACGCTAAACTGAGATATAACAGAGCGCTTGTTGCTTCCAAGGTGAGTCTATTGCCATTTTGCAGCAAAATCATGATTTATGCCTAATTTTACACTGTAAAATTTTGGCATAAATCATGATATCGCTGATTATAGTAGAGGATTTTGGGTTTTAAGTCACAGGAAGTCCCGATTCTTTAATCCATGCCACCAACCAGCCTCGACCCAGGGTGTAATAATTTGTGCAGGCTCGGCTGTACTATGACACAGTGACTTTTTATATGTTTTAGATTGTGGAAACTCTTAAATTTTTTGCTTCTGCACCCAATATGATGTCATCATTTCATCGCCAAAAAAAACGCCAATTGATTCTTTTTAGGAAGATGAATTGCACGTTTTGGAAAAGATTAAAATTCGTTAACTGTCGTCGCACAACGATCCTTGTTTATTAATAATTATTAATTAAATAATATTAATTAATATAAAATGATTGAAGTTAATTTATTTTACCAGATCGGCAAGAATACAGAAGCCATTGCTGATTGCAATGTTGCCATTGAATTGGACGATAAATATGTCAAAGCGTATCTGAAGAGAGCTCAGTTGTGAGTGTCTTTGATATTTCTTTTACGAGTATTATGTGAATATATGTAGAGTGCGCAAAAGGACTCTTGGGAGGGGGATGCCATGTGAGTGGATTGTTGGGACACCTCTCGATTGCACGGTGGTGGTTCATGTAACTGCTGGTTATGAATTCTTCCCCAATATCCAATGTCAGACTGACCAATTCTGTGCACAGGAAAAATCTGTAAACGTTTAGCAGAACTCCTTGCACCGGCTTGAAACTGGTATATACTAGAGCTGGGCGACATATCGGTAGGACGGTGAATACCAGTATTGAGTTTTCCAAAATATCTTATCGGGTCAATTTTTACAATGTCGGTTTGCTGTGATACGGTATTTCATGACATTCCGCCTAAAATGGTTACAAGTTGATGCATTATCGCGTCAAGTAACGACAAAAAACGGTCTTTAGACTATTTACACCTGCCGATATGCCTCAATTGAACTTTTGCAATGTCATGAAACAACAACACGCTTATTGTGTATTCTCAATTCACATTCTACATGTCTAAAAGCAACAATTTTCATATTTTAACGACAAAATATAATCAATGTTGGTCAAATTTGACCAAAATCGATTATATTTTGTTGCTAAAAATGAAAACTCTAGTTCATTTAGTAAGTATTTGTTCCTATGAACGATCCACGATTGATTCGAATACATTGTGATTTGAATCGATTCGAATCACCGAATCAAATTGCCTAGCCTTATATCAAGTCGTTCAATCGTATTAGTTGATAATAGATTTAAATTATTAGTTAACTTCTTGTTTCGAGGATGCGCTTTTACGATTCCTGATATTGTAATAGAGCATGTGCTTTGGAATTATTGCAGAAAGCATTTATCATTTAGGGACATACCAAACAAAAATTTGCAGGAACCAGAAATAGTAATATTTACTTAGTTATGAAAGATATCTGACTCAATTACGTCTAGGCCTACAGCAATCACAACCCAACTACGGCTCTTATAGGACTTCACACAAAGCAACTCTCTGAATGATCAATTATCGAAAAATATCTATATTTCTTCCAAGATTCAATTTTTTTTTTGAAATTCATTCCGAGCAAGGACGAAAGCAAAGCCTAAAATGAACCAACTAACGACCACTTCACAGCAAAGAGCTACTATAAGATATAGTAGCAGCATCTGCACTCTGCTTAAGCAGACACGTTCCAAAGGGAACTGACCCACTGTGGTGAAGTGCAGCGAGTTATATCTGCCCTAGGTGATAGTAAAACCATCGACCACTTATAAAAATATGAGTGCCTGTTCTCAGATTAATGTTAGGTTCTTGTTCCCAGGCACACGGCTGAAGAGAATTTTGAAGATGCCTTGAGAGATTATAAGAAAGTGTTTCAGATGGAAAAAACAAGAGGTTCGTGTTATGAAGTTGAATCACTTATGTATTCTCATCTTGTTTTCGTTGAATCAAATTTTTTCCCATTTTCCTTTTATGTCACCCAGGGTGACAGAACCCTGTTTTTTTTTTCTTCGGGTGTCTTAAATGTTCAGGCCATTTTCTTTCATTCGTTGATATCTTGCAATGAGCTACCTATCCCTCCTCCTGTTTCCTTGAAATCCAGAGACCTGTGTGTGAGAGAATTCACAAGGGTACACGAATGAAATAATATCAAACAAATATGCAAAAATATGTTGTTCTCATTCATCAGAAATATAAGTTTATTGTAAGCTTACGTTAGAACATAGTTTAAATTCTCTTCAGACAAGTTTAAACCATTTTCTTCTGTAGGAGAAGGAAACTTCAAACTCATCAACACTGCTATTCTCATTATACTGCTATGATTTTAAACCCTTTTATGCTGTTTGGTTTCTCATTCTTCCAGCTCGTCATGAAATATTGTCTAATCGCTAGGTTTTCTCTCACCGACAACGATTGTTTCTTGTCTGCATAGGGTGCCCGGTTACGCATCTCTGATCGTCATGGAGCAGGTTTGAATCCCGTGAGGGAGGGATGAATATATGCGAGAGGTTTGCTGGACGGCTCGCCAGTGCACGGTGGTTCACGTAAGCATTGCTTGCGGTTTCCTCCACCAACCTGGCCCATGCTAATCCAAAACCCCCCCGATTCGGAACTGGTATCTGCACTAGAGGCTGTGTGGTTCACCAAATGAATTATTCTGTATTCTCGGCTTTCGTCTCCTGCAGGATAAAAATGAAATCCTGTACTAGTAGAGATCTGGCATTCTGCTTGTTAATATTTCTCCACGCAATATTTTTTTTTTTCAAATCTGTTCTAAGTAAGCCGGAAGCAGTGCTAAAGAAACCAACTAACGTACAAGACATATTAAAAGTTACAAGAACGCATTAGGTTTTGTAACTCTAGTTACCAACACAGAGATAAACAACACAGAATTGACACAAGGTAGACAATCTAAACAATCAAAGGTAAACAACTAAAGCAATTGGTAAACAACTGCAAACAATCACATTGAATGTATTCTAAGTTTACACATATTACCCGCAATTGCACTCTAAGTGGAAAACATACCAGAGTGGACTGAACAAACCCTATGATAAAGTGCAGGCGACACGCAGGAAATATGTTATGGCAATTCTAAAGCCATGCCGCACCAACAAGGCTTCCGGATTTCAATCTCTTGTTATAACGACAACCACTGCTGTTGATTTCTGAAAAAGTGGGCGCGATGGCCTAGTGGTTAAACATGTTTGCATCGCAGGTTAGAGATCTCGGGTTCGAGCCCCGGCGAGTCCGGCTCGCTTATCCATGCCCACCACTCCACCCAGGGTGTAATAACTCGGAGTAGGCTAAGCCGAACAGGAAAAGATCATATCTTTCCAACAACTCTAACCCTGTCCATTTATAAGTGGCCGCTATTACAGAGCCTTGGACAGGGTGACCCACTCTAAGAAGTAATCATGAAAAATATATATAAAAGTCATGATTCTGCTGCGTGATGAAATAATTCATTACACATTTTGTTTCAGAACACAAGCGACATGTTGACGAGGCAGAGAAACGATTAAAAATGAGTCAACGCAAAGATTATTATAAAATACTCGGAGTCGGGAAAGACGCCAACGAACAAGAGATAAAGAAAGCTTACAAGAAGCGTGCGTTGTTGCATCATCCAGGTAATGTCTATTTTTCTTTATTTGAGAGTAACAGTTAATATGTGGTACAGACTTCTCTGTTCCTGAGACACTGAGAGAAGAACTCTTACTAAGATTGAGTGATTGCCACCAGGGATATTTATAGTGAATCTAACTGCGCAACCAGTGATGTGCAGACGATGTTTTTAAAAACATTGTTTGCACATCACTGGTTGAGCAATAGATTCCACAACTCTTACTTAGGTTTAACACATAGTAGTGTCATTCTCACACATCAATGTTAGTTTGAATCAATTCTTCGCATTTTGAGAAAATTTGTTGCAATTCTAATAGATTCTTGTTGTGTTGTGTATATGAAGTTCTGTTGTTCCGACCTCGAGAGAAAACGTTTTAAAATTATCTTACTATTTTGTAATATTTTAAGATAAATTTTTTTTTTTAGTTTTGTAAACTGATTAATAGACTATCATATCTTAGTCGGTTGGAAATGATAATTTTTGAACAGAATTACATTCGAAAAGATTTGGTTTAAGATTATTTTATTAGAGGTTCGATTCGAAAAAAAAAATTCGAAACTTGCATTTCTTCTCACATATTTCGTTGAATGATCCAAAATGAACCCATTAGAATCGTGTCGCCTCTTTTGCCAATATCGGTGAGTCACATGTAGGGCTGGGCAAATCTGAGTCATTTGGAATTCGAATATTTTTTTCGAATCTGATCGAATCGTTGATTTCATAAGACCATTTTTGTCTAGATCGTCATTCCCACGATTCGGAAGAAGTTCAGAAAGAAGAAGAAAAGAAATTTAAAGAATGTGGAGAAGCGTTTGCCGTTCTGAGTGATCCGAAGAAAAAGTAAGTTTTATTAGTCGCTGACAGACAGAAACTAAGGTTTACGTGAGCTAACTACTTATCCTTCTTCCATGCCACGGGTAAGGCTGTCCATTCGATCCGGAGATTTGAATCGATTCGAAGCACAAATTATCCGAATCAATCGTGAATCATTGATAGGAACAAAAAGTTGCTAAATGAACTAGAATTTTCATTTTTAACAGCAAAATACAATCAATTTTGATCCAGTGTGACCAAAATCGATTGTATTTTGTTGTTAAAACATAATATATAGTACATATGGGATATTTGTTATTTACATGGAATTTATGATTCGATCCGATTCGAAAAAAATATTTGAATTTATTTGCCCAACCCTGTCCACGGGCCGACACACTTTTTGAATCAGGGGTCAAATCTTTCAATTTCTAACTGGTAGGCCAGGTGATATTAACAAACCGATCAACTATAAATAAAGGGAACACATGACTTGAATTTCAGTATCTGAATTTGGCGTCATTGTAGCGATTGTCAAAACAGATTTGAGGTGTATATTAGTTAATTAAGATCTGTGCTTGGAGTTTTTTTTATTGAAATTCACACTAAGCAAGGCCGCAGCTCTCAAAGGGAACTAACCCACCAGCCACTCAAGAGCAAAGAGCTACTAAAAGATATAGTGCAAGCAACTGCACTCTAAACAGAAAACATTCCAAACGGAACTGAACCATCATGGTGAAGTGCAGTGAGTGAAATCTGCCCTGGGAGATGGTAAAATCATTAGGCCGGATGTTTGTTCGCAAATGTATGTAGAGCCAAACAACGCCAGCATCTCTGCTCCATCTTTTGAATTTTGAAAATTCAGGCACCGATTTTGGTGGGTGCGATGGCCTAGTGGTTAAACATGTTGGCGTCATAGGTTGAAGATCTCGGGTTGAGTCCCGGTGAATCCAGCTCGTTAATTCCCATTGCCACCACTCAACCCAGGGTGTAATAACTAAGATAGCCGAACAGGAAAAGATCATATCTTCCCAGTAATTCTAACCTGCCTGCCTTGGGCAGCGTGATCCAATCTAAGAAGTGGCTGTAAAAAAACAGTTGGTGAAGCATAAAACTCATTCAACTGCAAAACCTCACACTATGTTTTGAAACTATAAGTAAGACGTACATCAGGCGGCCTGATTAAAAAATGCAGCGGGCTAAAGTGCCCATGTCTGTTCTATGCTTTTGTGTAAGTGGATCCATGTGATAAATGTAAGGATGCAGTAGAGAGAAAATAAACTACTAGACACGAGGTTCACAAGTCTTCCCAGACATATACACGATTTATTTCTGTAACGTTTCAACTGACCAGGGTCAGGTGAAACGTTACAGAAATAAATTTGTTTGACCTACTCATCCCCAAACTTCCTGATGTAGATTCGAATCCTATGAAGGATGATGGTTATACTTCAGATGACTGCTGGACGGTGCTTCTACAGTACATGGTGGTTCACGTAAGCATTGCTTGCAGCTTCCTCAACCAACCAGGTTCTTTCTTAACCCAAGTGTTCAGGATAATTTAAAGAAGTTGTAGACGGTTTACCATCACCCAGGGCAGATACTACTCAACTGCACTTTACCATGGCGGTTCAGTTCCGTTTGGAATGTTTTCTGTTCAGAGTGCAGTTGCTGGTACTACATCTTGTAGTAGCTCTTTGCTCCTGAGTGGCTGTTGGTTGGTTTCCTATGGGAACCGCTTCAGGTTCTGATTGAATTTCAATAAAAAAAAAATTGATTATTCCATCCATTCCTCACCTATCCTCATCTCTTTATTTTTATTTTCAGGGATCGTTACGACAGAGGAGAGGATCTTGATGGCCCATCCATGGGTGATTTTGATGCTTCGAATATATTTCAGATGTTCTTCGGGGGAGGCGGGCCCTGGTGGGGGCCCAGGAGGGTTTCATTTTGGTGGAGGTATTTACTTTGATATATATATATATATATATTTTGTTGTCATGGCAGTTTTATCTGTGCAAGACTGGAGGCTTGAAAGACAAAGAGCTAGTAAAATACCAGCAACTGCACTCGGAGCGAAAATCATCCCATACAAATATAAACTACCATGGTTAGGTGCAGTGGGTGTTCTCTGCCCAGGGTGATGATAAATCTATCTATGGGCCAACCGGCCAAAGTGCAGTTTCCTAAAGTGCAGTGAGTGTTATCTGCCCTGAGAAATAACAAGACCCTCGTGGAGGTTTCTCAAATCTGCAACGTTTTTGTCAAGTATCAGTATGGACAAGCCACACAAATTGCTGGCAAGGGTTCAACTTTAAAGTTGCAATTTTGTATTACTGGCAGTAGGGCTGTCTAATATACTCGGTTCGGAATATTCCAATCATAAATATTTGATTTGATTTCTTCAACAATTCGAAATCAACAAAATGATAATTTTAAATTTTCTTCATAAATAAGTGGGAATTTTTATATAAATTATAATCTGATCAAGAGGTCTTTGTTTGTTTATTATATGACTTCAGGAAAATTATACGATTCGATTTCGGAACCAAAAGATTTTCGGTCCTTCTCAAGGCTTCAAGCATGATATGTCTTTTGCAGATCTGAGCGAATTTTGATAAAAAAACACTGAGAAGTGAAGAAATTCAAGTCTGATTCTTCTTCTGTGTCCTTGCTCTAAGCGAATTTCAATAAAAAAAAAAAAAAAAAAATCCTGTTTGAAAAATACAACATTACAAATGAATAATTTTATTTTGATACAAAATTATTGCAGAATGCTCGAGTTTTTAAAAGGCCGCAGAATATTGATTGCAAAACCCCCGCCATTTTGAAAATAAATAACATAATGCAGTCATATATCAGGTACTCAGACAGCCTCAACACTCATGCTCAAGTAGTTTATTTCGCCAAATATTATAACAACACAAAAATAATATGGAATCAGAAATAAGGCAGGAGTTGCCTGCAACAAACATACAGATTTCCAACTAAATTCCCTAATATGGCGAAACTTAAACCCTTCTCCAAATATTCAACCGGCGTTTTGAAAACAAATAACATCAAGTGACTAACGATATATTATTTCTACTGGATTTCTAAAACAGACAGTCAGGTATCAGGTTCTCAGACAGCCTGCACCAAAAAATAACAAATTTCCAACCAAATTCACAAATTTTGTGAAATATAAACTCTCCTCCAAATATTTAATTTTGTTATTTTCACAGGTGGAGGAGGTCCAGGAGAATTCCACTTCCAATTCGGTTAAGAAGATCACTGCAACGTGCATGTTTTCTTTTCTACTCATTTTTTTTCAAATATCAGTTTTCTAATCTCTCTGCATTTCAATTTTGGTACTGTCGTTACATCGTACTATCAGCTACTTAGACTCCCGAAGAAAATGGCTGCGATCAGAAGGAAATTTCTCACAGAACACTGTTTGACGATTAATAATGTGTTGGTAGAAAGTTTGCGTGATAAGAAGGCAGGCAACTCAACCGCGATGGCCTAGTGATCAAACATTTTGGCATCGCAGGTTGAAGATCTCAGGTTCGAGCCCCGGTAATAACTTCAAGATCATATCTTTCCAGTAATTGTAACCCTGTTCGTCTATAAGTGGCCGCAGTAACAGGAACTTGGACGGTGAACCACTCTTAAGAAGTGGCTATAAAAAAACAAAAAAACAGGGTTTAATATTAGTTAGGTTTGCCAGAGCCCCTATGATCATACCAGGGGGATATTGTCTGATATCTTCAAGCTAAGGTCTATATTGGCGGCTACGTTTACACAAGCGGGGGCTAGTATTGTCGGAAAGAATGGATCAATCTGAGGAAGGCTCTGTATCAGCGTATCTGTATCACCCCACTTATAGGCGAGCAAGGTTAGTGTTGTTTGGGAGCAAGACTAACCAAGTTTCGAATTTAGGCTGGACTTACAGGGACCCGAACCCTGGATCTTCAACCTAGATGCCAATGCGTCTCCCAATAAGCCAAGGAACCAATGAAAACTAAACATTATTCCAAATTCCACAGACTCTTAATCATTATTTAATTAACCTTATTTGACCCATTATATTTTTTAATATCAGAGATTGCATACTTGTTACTTTCATCCTCATTGTTCAGTGGATTGGCAGAATTTTTTCCATAAGCTTCTACCTATTTAATTCTGCTTCTGTGATGGCATCTGCTTATTTCTAATATTTATCAATAATCCCCAATGCTAAGACTATTAGTTGCGTTGCATATTAATAAGATCTTGCGTGGAATCCGCCCTTGTCTATTCTTCATTTTAACTACAAACTCGTTTTCTATTGATGGCTTAAAGAAATTGCGATCATGATAATTTCTGTTTTACCAACTATGTCAGGATTGTTTTAAATTGTCGTGTATGTGCGTGCACGTCATGCTCATGTAAATTGCCATGTATGTGCGTGCACGTCATGCAATAGAATTTATTGCCTAAATGAATTGTGTGTTTGATCTGCATTTTATAAAAAACAATTGTAAATAAAATCAACTAGCGTGATTTTGTGTTTTTTGTTTGTCAACCTTACTGATAGGCACAGATCTTTGTAACCATGCGCATATGATGTATGTTCCAGCTATCTGCAGGCATGCCCAGTTAACTAAGCCTGTAAAGGTGTTTGGAATACGCTGCAAGCTTATGTATCATTAAAGTCCTGGGTTTTAGTCCCATGAAGTATGGGTGTATGTGAGATGATTGCTGGACACCTCATGCATATATGATGTATGTTCCAGCTATCTGCAGGGGCTGCGCAGTTAGCTAAGCCTGTAAAGGTGTTTGGAATATGCTTTAAGTTATGTATCATTAAAGCCCTGAGTTTTAATCCCATGAAGTGTGATTCTATGCGAGATGATTGCTGGACACCTCACCGGTGCTTAGTGGTTCGCATTACCGATGGTCATGGTCCTCCACCAATAGTATCCAGGAAAACTCTGTAAATGGTAATTGAAAACCTCATCCCCAACTTGGAACGAGTATCTGCACCAGAGACTGTTGTTTGCCATATTCTCGGCATATCCTATCAGTGCATAGTGCGTTCGCGATAGTCGTGTAATTTTGATGCACCTAGTTTCCCAGATTTATTAGGCCACCAGCACAATAGCAATTGTAACCCTGTCCGTCTCATATGGCAGCTGGTACATGGCTTCGGACTCTTAAGAAGTGGTTATAAAAAAATATATATATCCGATGGTTACAGCTTTCTCCGATAACCATGTTCTAAGAACATGGTGGTTGAGCACAAGCCTTTATGATCAGCATGGAACTGGCATCTGCACGAAAGGTCGAATTTCACCTCATTATTAAGCGGCATTCTTTTTCTTCTGCTGCAGTTCAAAAATAAAATCCTATTCAACCTACTAAAATATAACACTATCAATGCGTACAAATGAATAATTTTATTTTGATACAAAATCGTTGCAGAATGCCCGAGTTTTTTAAAGAGTCACAGAATATTAATTGCAAAACACCCGGCATTTTGAAAATAAATAATATTATTTAATCAATAATATCCAAGACTAGTATTCTAAAACGGGCAGACAGATACCAGGTACTCAGACAGCCTGCGCCAAAAACTAATAATGCTTGTTTATAGAGAGCCTGGTTAACTCTACAGTAAATTAATGGATCTACGCATCTCTGATCATCCTGACGTAGGTTCAAATCTCAAGAGGTATGATGATTATATGTGAGAGGTCTGTTGGACGTCCCACCGATGCACGGTGGTTCTTGTGAGCACTGCTTACGGCTTCTCCACCAATCAGGCCCATGCACAGAATCGCGCAATCGGTAAAGCTTTGGAACTAGGCATCGAGCTGAGCATCCCTGATCATCCTGACGTAGGTTCGAATCCCGTGAGGGATGATGATTATATGCGAGAGGTGTGTTGGACGCCTCACTGGCGCATGGTGGTTTTTGTGAGTACTGCTTACGGCTTCCTCCACCTATGTCCATGTACAGGAAAATGAGAATCAGAACTGGTGTCTGCAAGAGAGGTTGTGGTTTGCCGTATGATTAAGTCCTGTTCATCAGCTTTCCTCTACTGTATGATAAAAATGGAATCATATTCTATAAATTGATCAATAATCCAAAAAATGAGTGTTAGGTTTTAATCTTGCTATGTTGGCATTAATAATTCAATGCAGGAAAAACTAGATGCAAAAATATTGTATAGTATTATTAGTGTTATTGAAATCAAAAATAATGTGCAGTAAACTGTCAGTCCCATTTTTTGTAGTTTGAGTAGAGTTTTAGTTTAAGATCAATTGAAAATGATAATTTTTTTTGAAGAATGCCTGTAGAATATGTATTAGATTTGCTACCTAAGAAGGATCAAAATTAGGTGAAAACTGAATTCTTTTCGAATCTGATTCAGATAATTTTTTCGAATTTGATCGAATCATTAATTCCATAAAAATAACAAAGATCCCAGTTTTAATATTACACAATGTCTCCATTATGATAATTGAGAAATTCATAGTTACGAATTACTAATATTATCATAGACAGACTTCTCCAAGAACAAAATAATTGCTAAATAAAGTGAAATTTTCATCTTTAACGACAAAGTGCAAT
This sequence comes from Styela plicata, assembly GCA_963675895.2. Classification (NCBI taxonomy): domain Eukaryota; kingdom Metazoa; phylum Chordata; class Ascidiacea; order Stolidobranchia; family Styelidae; genus Styela; species Styela plicata. The sequence continues at coordinate 1,833,646 of OZ023149.1, forward strand.
CAATTTTGGTCAAATTTGACCAAAATCAATTGTATTTTGTTGTTAAATGATGAAAACTTTCACTCTTAGACATGCAGTACGAATTGAAAGAACATTGCCGATCCAATTCAAAAAAATTGTCTGAAACAGATCCAATTCCAGATGGCCAGCACTAATTCAGATACTAAATTGAAAATGGTTAAAGCGTTGAAATCAAAATATATAGAACATAATTGATATAATTACAAAATATACAATTAATTCTCAAAAATAAAATGGCACTTTAATAATATTTCAATAATATCTAAGAAAAAAGTTGAAGAATATTCATTTTGTGCAAAATGATAAAAAAAATGTGAATGTCGGATGTAAAGTGCAAATATGGTAACACATAGTCCCGATGTTAGAGGATTTTTATATTGTGTTTGCATTGGGCGACTGATGGATCGTGCCATGAACAAGGGATGGTACGATATTAAATTTTTATCGAACCAGCTAAATAATTTTGTATTCCTGATAATTTCCTGATTGTACAGTATGTGGTTCAGAGCAAAATAATTTTGTACTGAACCACACACTGTACAATCGGGAAATTTTCCGTACCGTACTGTACATATTTTTGTTTCCTACATCGTACCAGTATGAAAACAAGTACGATTCCCTAGACAACAATTTCGAACCGTACCGACTACAGATGAAAAAAGCCTTATTTTGATAAATCTGAAGCCCCTCACGTATAATCACAGATATCTTAGATCAAATCAAATCAGTTACATTTTTAATAACCACCTTTCGGTGATAAGAAATAGTTTTTATTGTACATTTCGTCGAAGGTGTGTGACATTTTTTTAGGTTCCCTACGTTTTTGAACACTTTGGAGGCATTGAAGGCACGGTCCATCTGTGGCCCATTCAAGGAAGGGGAAAGTGCCATGCACCCTTCAAAGATGAGAAAAAAGACTTGGAATAGCTTTCAATGACATAACATTTAAAGAAAACATAAAATTTACTTGCCTACGATGCTCATTGATAGCTTCAAATATTAGGCCAGTTTCAGAAACCTTGGCCCGATTACAGAAAAACACTGCATCAATTTAGTCGTTTTACTCAAATTTATGACTCAATTAATCAGGGTTGTAAGTGTTTTCTACATTTTGTGAATATGGTGTGTGAAGTGGGAAAATATGATAACACAATTTCCCAACGATAGAGGTTTTCTGGATTATAGTCTTAAATTGCGTCATTGCCCGGGTGCATGGTTAGCTCAATCGGTAAAGCGTTGGGAATACGCTTCGAGCTACGCATCTCTGATCGTCATGACGCAGGTTCGAATCCTGTGAGGATTGATGATTATATGCGAGAGGTCTGCTGGACGCCTCCAAAAACCTTCACCCCGATTCAGAACTGGTATCTGCACGAGAGGTCGTGGTTTTGCCATATGATTAAGCTGTATTCTTGGCTTTCTTCTCCCGCAGGATAAAAATGAAATTTTATTGACTGATTGTGCCATCAAGTAGCATGCCTCATGCTCACTAGCATATTAAGAGAGCATAGTGACTTTACCAACCGAAAAATTTGTGGAATTGCCTTCCAAATGCTTAGTGGTATGAGTTTCCTTTTGATTTTGTGCAAAAGACATGTGAATGACCGGTATTAAGTGCAATTATTGCAACACATCGCCCCATGCAATGACCTTACCCTGCTTCAAAATTTAGGAAATCTCGAAAAATAAATAATATAAATTCACACAAAATGTCAATTTAATGACTGTTTTAACCCAATTTGTCAGAAAAATTAAATCAATTTTTAGTTGTTTCACTCGATTTCATGGTAGAAATGAAAGTTTCATCAAACGAAATTTTGACATTGGCACATTATAATGTTATGAATTGACTTGAATTTTCAATAAATTTAAATGCCTTCGGCGCAAGTTTCAATTTCATATTATGCAGAATAATAAAAGTGATTGTTGGATATAAAGTGAAAACATAGAAATACATTTTCGCAAGCAGTTTTATGAAGTAACAAAAAAAAAAATTTTTTGAATGTTTCATCACATTTAACAGTTGAATTTTGCCAGAAAAGCTTATTTTTGTTTCAAATTTGTGCAAAATAAGTGCTGTATTGGATATTAGGATGGTGTGAAGTTCTTAGCAGTACACAATTGTGTGAGAGCAACAACATTATATAAGCAATAAATCAAAATAGAAAACGTGTATCAGCTTATGAATAATGTTTTGTACCGTCTACGTTTCAAGGTTCATCAATAATAAACAAAAAAAATATTAATGTTGAATCTTTCAGAATTTTGTGTGCGATAACATGTGCCTGGATTTGAAAGACGGCAGTGCAGTGTACCTTTCAGGACGTGCCTTGGAATTGGAAAGTTAGTGAGATCACACTTATAAAAATTATTTGAATAATAAGTTTTACCAAGCGAAAATATATAGGGAAAAATTGTACCGTAATGTACCACATAATATACAAATAATAATTCATGTAAAAATGCTTCAAAAATAAGAATAAATGGAATAAAAATTGTGAAATATAAATTCATTGTCTTGTCTTTGCCATCAAAAGTCCTGGAGAAATAAAAAATAAATTCAGTTTTATTCATGTTGGATTCAGTTCAGTAATCACCAGATAAAAAACATTCTGTGAGGAAAGAGATAAAACATATATTTATCAGCCACAAGTAATGAAGACAAGATCCACATTTTCTGGTTGTGAGCCAGCGGATCTAACTATGTTAATTATGACATTTAATGAGTTTCCGATGGGGCGAGTGACGCGATCAGTGGTTTGCACATACATTTCGAAATAATAAAGTAGAAAGTTGGAGAAAACTTTTTATTGTTGATGTTCTTGTGAAGTGAAATTCATACACTATAGCTAGGATTTAATGATGCTGTCTGACAATTGTCTGAAATATTCAATCAATGATTACAGAAATTGATTTTGAAGCTTTTTTCTAACATATGTGGAAAATACTCAGAAGACCTTGGAAGGAAAACAAACTTATTCCTTCATTGTATCATTGTTACTTCACTCACACAGGATTCATGATTGTGAGAAAACAAGGAAGAGGGACAGGTAGTTTATGCAAGATATTTATAGCTTACTGGAAAATTTACTGCAACTCAATCTTAAATTGCAGTTCCCTGCGAAAGACAGACCGGTGGTGGTGCAATCCCAAGCTCTCCCCACCCGAAAAAACTGAAGATGTCCCACTAAAGGTCTTGTAGGTAAAGGCTTCAGAATAGTCCTAACATATTTCCTGCGTGTCATGAAAGGTGACTAAAAGAAAGCAAAGAAGGGCAAGGCAGATACCACTTACTGCACTTTATCATGCCGGTTCAGTTCCGTTTGGAATGTTATTCGTTTAGAGTGCAGTTGCAGGTATTTGATGTTTTAGTAATTCTTTGCTATAAAGTGGCTGTTAGTTGGTTCCTTTTAGGCTCTGCTTCCGACCTTGCTCAGAGTGAATTTCGATAAAAATTATCCAAAAAAAATCTTATTGAAATAGGTAGTTAATTTTTCGAACACCTTGAGGTCACAGTCCTACATTTTATCCAATTTTATTGTTTTCTGCCCCAAATAGCAGATTTTTAAAAATGGAAACCAAAACTTGTACAGGGGATCACAAGACATTAGCTGCTCACTGTAAAATGCAGTGACAACCACCCTTCCCACAAATTAAACGATGATGAATTATTATAATGTATGATTTTGTGAAATGGGTTTGATCAGTGAACTCAATGACTACATGATCAGTTTTATTACTTGTATTTCAAAGTTGTATTTCAAAAGATTCCTGAGATGAGTTCCTGGTTCCTTGTGGGGAATTGACCTGTTTGTGATAAAATGTTAAAACTTGAAAAAGATTTTCTTCAAACGGGGGTTTTATTTTACCCTACGATGGAGGAAAGATAAGAATACGGCTTAATCATTAAATGGACTCTAATTTCTTGCGCACTTACCACATAAAGTATAATGTATTTATTTTTGCAATGGTTAGGTAAACCAGTGGAAGCGATGGAGAGTTGACAGTTGTCTGTTCCCAACACCAAATATAGAAAGACCACCTTACACCAAATTTTTTTACAGGATTATGAGCAGGATAATCACCAAAAAGTACACCTTGGGTGCAATATTTTTTGCTACACATTATGCTAATGACAGATTGTGTTACTTTGGTGAGTTCCACTTACAAAATAAATTCACTCTAAGCAAGGAAGCAGAGCCTAGAAGGAGCCAACTAACGACCACTTAATAGCAAAGAGCTACTGCAAGATGTAGTACCGGCAACTGCATTCTAAACGAAAACATCCCAAACATAGCTGAACTATCATAGTAAAGTGCAGTGAGTGGTATTTGCCCTGGGGGATGGTAAAACTATCTACCACTTCTTTGCTTCTGTATAGTCGCCTCCTACGACACGCAGTAAATACTTTAGAACTATTCTGAAGCCCGTAGCTGCATTGCTGCAATGACTTTAACTACATTCACTCCCTAAACAATGTGGCAGTAAAAAATATTAATAAAACATTAAAGTTTTCAATTAACATCCTAATTAACATCAGACACAAAGCAAAGACATCAGCATAGAATTAATGATAACAATTACAACTACATCTTGGTTATTAGATTGCTTGAATGTGATGATGTTAAAACACACTGGTGCAGGTTAGGAAGAATTATCATCAGGGTTCAGTCTTATGTTTGGTTTGTTGGTCAGTGGTTCTCAATCTTTGGAAGTCTTTTGAACCCTACTGATAAAAAGGATGCTTGGTTAGCTTAATCAGTAAAGTGTTGGGGACACGCTTCGAGCAACGCATCTCTGATCGCCAAGACGAGAGTTCGAATCCTGTGAGGAATGATGATTATGTGTGAGAGGTCTGCTGAACGCCTCGCCGGTACACGGTGGTTCATGTAAGCAATGCTTGCGGCTTCCTACACCAACCAAGTCCACGCACAGGAAAAATGAGGAATATTCACCCTGATTCAGAACTGGTATCTGCATGAGAGGCCATGGTTCACCATAGGATTAAGCTGTATTCTCAGCTTTCCTCTCCTGAAGGATAAAAATGATATCCTATTCTATCCTAAAGTAACCGAGGGGAAATAAACAAAACGAAGTTTATGATAAAAAGATTAAATTCTACTATTTATCAGTGACGTATCTGCCTGTTTTTTTTTATAAAAAGTCATTGTGGATTCTATCTTGGATATAGTCACAAAAGTGCCACATACGCTAGGATGGTCAGACCATTCACTTCGAAAATCATAAAATCAAAAGATTCCAAGCTTTGCTCATGGCCCTGCTGATCTGCTTCGGATCTCTTGTCAGGGGGGTTGGACTAAAGGCCACTATTAGGTACTGCTGTTCTAGAGGGTACCCTCGAACTGAGGCCTTGAGATTTAGGATAGAATAGGTTTTCATTTTTATCCTGCGGAGTGGAAAACCGAGCTTTATCATATGGCGAACCACGGCCTCTCGTGCAGATACCAGTTCAGAATCTAGGTTAAATATTTTGGCTCGAACTTATATCAGAAACTTGGCTGAAACTGAAAAAGCTGGTTTTTAAGGATTAAAGAGTAAAGACTTCAAGATGCGGACTGGAGGCGAATTAGGATCTGTTGTTCTTAAAGGTGAATTTAATACTAATTAAAAAGCTATCCCAATTTTCAGTGGGGGGAGAGGGGGGGGCTGGCGTGAGTTAAATACGTCAATGGACAAGACTGAACCCTAATATATAATAATTGATGCATGACTGTAGTCTCAAACCTTGGTACTGGACTGGATATTGATAGACGGGGTCGGTGGGAACAGTGGGGAGTCTGCTCTGCGAGTTCTAACAACCTGTACAATGTGATATGTTTTTTACTAAGTCTCCTCTCGATCGAAAAAGTTTTGTCAGAACATTTTTTGTCAAGTATGAGTCACTGATGGATCGCGTCGATGAGACGCGGTCCATCTGTGGATCATGCTTGATAAAATAAAATTTCTGATTAGTCTATCGTAACAGTAATAGTATTGTGGAATATATTTTGTGAGGCGCGATGGCCTAGTGGTTAAACATGTTGGCATCGCAAGTTGAAGATCTTGGGTTCGAGCCCCGACGAGTGCGGCTCGCTTATCCATGCCCACCACTCAACCCAGGGTGTAATAACTTGGGTAGGCTAAGCCGAACAGGAAAAGATGATATCTTTCCAGTAATTGTAGGCCTTGGGCGGGGTGATCCACTCTAAAAAAAAAAAAATGTCTCAATGTTGATTACAACTTTCAGAGATAATTTTGATGTTTCCTGGGGCATAAGGACTTTGATGACCACTATGGCTGTATTGCACTCTTCCGGTCCAAAAAGGTTTGTGAGTGAAAAAAATTGGTTGGTTTATCAAAGCATTTGTGATAGCTTATTCATGACTTTTCGGGAAGTTTATACCAAACAAAGCCTGTCACGAAATTTTGTTTTATGCTTCAAAGGGAAGCATCTGTTGCTTTGCTCTCCTTTGAGTTCTAAAAAAGTAAACTACAGTTACAAATCACTCATGCGTATCCTCCTCACCTTAAACTCTGCTTTTTCCTTTCCATCTGGGCTCGTTGTTAAAACCATAGCTTTTCCTCCCCGCATTGTGATGGACCCTCGGACTACTTGTGTTCTGTCGAGGTCGGTTGGGGTGAGATGCTAAAAAGAAAAAGGTTGAGTCTTAGAAGACTTGCTCTTGGTCGGGTTTACTTGTGACTAACTACTGCGAGCTACGCATCTGATCGTTATGACACATGTTTGAATCCCGTGAGGGATGATGATTATATGCTAGAGGTCTGCTTAGCGCCTCACCGGTGTGCAGTGGTTCACGTAAGCACTGCTTACCGCTTTCTCCACCAACCAGGTCCGTACGCAGGAAAAATGAGAAATATGATAATCCAACAAAAAAACCTCCACTCCGATTCGGAGCTGGTATCTGCACGTGCGGTCGTGGTTTCGCAATATGGTTAAGCTGTATTCTCGGCTTTCCTCTCTCGCAGGGTAAAAATGGTATCCTATCCTATAACTCTGAGCAAGGCCTTGTAGTAACGAAGACTTATATGCAAACTGGGTTAGAGTTGTTATCAACCATGAAGTTCGGCCGAGCCTGACCAAGTTATGAGCTCTGGACTTGAAATAACGAGTCTAATAGCCAAGAGCTACTATAAAATGTAGTACCAGCAACTACACCTTAAGCGAAAAAACAGCCCAAACGGAATTGAACCGCTATGGTGAAGTGCAGTCAGTAGTATTGCACGCGAATCAGTATGAATACAAAAACTCACTGCTCCATGCCCAATGAGCTCTGCATTCCCATTTGCATCTATTTTCCTGATTGTTCTTCCATCAAAACTATTCCTCAGATTTGACTTCTCGTTTTCTGTGTTGAAACTCGTCCCTTTCCAACCATCCTCTCTCTTCACATATTTTCCCCCGGATTCGTCCGTTTTGACCTAAAATGTGTACAATAAGTTTCAATAAGACTTTTCCCATGTTTTTTATACAAGGAGAATGATAGAGTTTCAGTCGCTCAGAGGCAAGGGTTCGATTTCTTTTTTATCCTGAGGGCAAGAGTGGTAGTATGTTATGATTAGGGATCTAAGTTTTAGAATTCCGAATTGAATCGATTCGGATCACAGTTAATTCGAAATTATTCTAAGCATTTCAAGAAAATCTGCTGTGATCCTTTCTAATAGATTCCTGTCGCGTAGGTGAAGTTCTGTTGTTTTCGAATTTTGGAAGCAAACATTTTAGAATTATTTGATAATTTTATGACAAATTTTTACCGATTTTATTGTGTCCAGTTGTCGAATCAATACACAGCAAAAATGAGAAACATGATCTGCCAAAATATTTCACCCCGGTTCGGAAGTGGTATCTGTACGAGAGGCCATTTTTCGCCATATGATTGAGCTTTATTCTCGGCTTTCCACTCCGCAGTAAAAAAAATGAAATCCTATCCTATGAAAATCAGTTACTTTATCGATATGCAAAACAGCCTTCAGAAGGTTTGAAATATCATCTTAAATAATTTTTTTAGAGAAACAAACTTTGTATTTGCACCCATCAATTAGTCGTAAAATGGCAGAGACGTTGAATAAAATTTGTTTTCAAGATAATACACGGCCGGCATGTGTCAAAAAACACTCACTTTGACGTTAAGTTCCTTCTGCAATAATTTCCTTGCTTCTCCCAATGTCATTCCTCCTCTAGGGGAATCCCCACCCACATGAACTTGGGCTGTTGCTACCTGATGTCTGTGTGGAGGCTTTGGTGGTGCGGATTCTTGCTTGGGTGCAGCCTGGAAATCAAGAGAAATAGATTGAACTTTGTTGCCTTTTTGTGATGGGTCATATTAGCACTGTGTCTCAGTGCAAGTGAAATGAACATTATTCCACAGTATGCAATTAACAATGTTCACAATTATATCTGGTTACGAGATTTGTCATTCCATTTAGTGTGGGACATATGAGGAACTGGTGAGGTTAACGAGCATCGTCCAAAGGCTGTGGGTTACAGTGCCTCGCCCAGGGGCACCCTGCATGTATTGCTCTTTAAAGGCTTTTTTGTTCATCGATCTTGACCATACTTTGTCTGGGTTCGAACCCGCCTCATTCATTAGAAGTTACGTTTGGCAGCTATCGTGGCTTTTATCATACCACCGAGGAAGGTGCTGGCACAACGGTAACGATACTAAATTTTCCAAATAGGGGGAGCTCATGCGATATATAGCCAGATTTAGTAATATTTAAATATTCTTCAAATTGAGTAAGCAGATGGGTGTTACTCTCTTTATATCTTCATGCAATGTCTAACTCGCCTGCTTTTAGAGAGATTTCCTAATATGCAACTGGTATTTTAATTGAAGCAAGCCTCACACAAGTGTTTGGCATGCTATAATTTTTGAAAGCAGGAAATAGCAAGAAATACAGAAGTGGTATCTCATGACAAAAAATAACCAATGCCAAGCTGTAGTCGATGATCTTAAGACTTTTTGTCGCCGTGGCATCCCTGATGTGTCGTCACATCTGCTGTTACAGAAGGATAAAATGGTTTCTCTCAGCAATTCCATTTTGTCAAGCATGAGCCACAGAAGGACTGTGCCTTGTTACTGTTTTCCCCTGTCCCTATATGCCATATATATGTCTTTCACTTTCTGACTCAAGTTTAAATCCTGTTAGGGATGATCATATGCGAGAAATCAGCTGGACGCTTCGCCGGTGCACGGTGATTCATGTAAGCACTGCTTATGACTTCCTCCACCAACAAAGTCAATGCACAGAGAAAATGATGAGACAAATGATTTATACCGATTCGAAACTGGTATCTGCACGAGATGTCATGGTTTGCCATATGATTAAGCTGTATTCTCGGCTTTCCTCTCCCGCAGGATAAAAATAAAATCAATTTCTATTTTTTCTCAGTAGTTATAAAATAATTTGGTTCAAAAACTCACCTTTTGTGTAACAGGGGCTTCAACTGCCGATAAACCTCACTTTTAACCGAAGGTGGAGGTGATTTGGCATCGCTATCTTCACGTCGAACAAATTTAATCGTCTTAGTTTTATAACGTTCCTCAGCAATTGCAGTTTCTGGCAGATGCATGAGAGCGATACGAGCCATCTCACGTTGTTCGGCTGCAGAGAGATTGTGAAACATACCTGATTTGCTGCTCCTGCCAGTCCCTGTGAGGATGAACAAAAATTTGATGAAATTATGTCATGAAGTTCAGTACCATATATCTGATTATCATAAAAATTTCCTATGTTGCAAGTGACTCATCCTAACCCAGGACACAATGCCATATCCTAACAGCATTGATGAGAATATTCTGGCAGTTTTTATTCTGATGACATTCAGGAATATGGTACTATACTTCACTAGGCCTGAAGTTTCTCAGGGTTAGCCTCTCAGTCCTTCTTAGGAATGTAGCAGACACCACTAATCACTATTTTCTTTTTTTTTCAAATTCGGTCCGGGCATAGTCGGGAGCAGAACTCCAAACAGGCCAAGTGACAAAATTAAATAGAAAATTAACAGGTTCTAAGCCCTAGGAAAAAGGAGTGAAACACTACGCCAAAACCCTTCACCCCGAATCGAAACTGGCATCTTCTGCAAAAGGGGTCATGGTTGAGCAATTTGATTCGAATAATCCGAACTGCTCCGAAGCTCAATTGCTTTGAATCAGTAGCGAATCATTCATAGGAACTCGCTAAATGAACCAGAATTTTCATTTTTAACACCAAAATACAATCGATTTTGTCAAATTTGACCAAAATCGTTTGTCGTTAAAATATGAAATTAGTTATTTTTAGTGTGAATTGAAAGCACACTATAAACTATAATTTTTTTTTAAATGAAGACAAGTTTCAATAGTAAAAATTTGTAATTTACATGGTATTTGTCATTCGGACCAATTCAAAAAATTAGTCGAATCATATTCGAATTCCAAATGATTAGGTTTTGCCCAGCCCTAGTCACGGTTCACAATATTGTTAAGCCGCATTCTTAACTTTCCACTCACTTTCCACTCATGCAAGATGAAAACGGAATCCCATCCTATCATAGGGGTGCCCATTAAGCTCAGTCGGTAAAGCATTGGGAATTCGCTCCGAGCTACGCATCTCTGATCGTAATGATGCAGGTTCGAATTCCGTGGAGGATGATGATTATATGCGAAAGGTCGGCTGGACGCACGGTGGTTCACATAAGCGCTGCTTACGGCCTCCTCCACCAATCAGGTCCATGCACAGGAAAAATGAGAAATACGATAGCCAAAAACCTTCACCCTGATCCGGAACTGGTGTCTGCACGAGAGGTCGTGGTTCGCCATCTGGTTAAGCTGTTCACTCGGCTTTCCTCTCCCGCAGAATAAAAATGAAATCCTATCCTCTCCTAATATCCTTATTTGCTTATTTTGCATTTTACTAATACATCAAACAAACCGTAAGTGGAACAATATTAGTCTCAAATCATGATATTGCTGCACAATACAAACATGTACACACCAACACTGTGTTTACTAGAACTGCTCGTATCTGAGTCGACATCACTTTCTCTACGGAGCATCCAGCTATCGTCTTTCTTGTATTTTGATTCTGAAAAATAAATAATGAGTTGAATTGTATGTTACCTAGTGATTCTTGTTATCGTAGAATACAATCAATGTGATTGTGTACAGTTGTTTACCAATTGCTTTAGTTGTCACCTTTGATTGTTTTGATTACTTGATTGTCTACCTTATGTGGTTGGCTGTGTTGTTTATCTCTGTGTTAGTTAGTTAAGTATATGTGATGGCAGAGTAGATATCAAAAGTTGATTCTGTGTTTTACTGTTAACTTTACAATTCTAATTGCTCAGCAGGTGATGTGCAAAAGATGTTTCATTTTTGCCAACGTTTCAAATGTCTATACAGACATTCTTCAACAGGCCCTGATGAAGAACGTCTGTATAGACATTTGAAACATAGGCATAAATCAAACATCGTTCGCACATCACCAGTTGAGCAATTAAAATCACTATGAATATCCCTGGTGGCAATCACTCAATCTTTGTATGTTACATGTTCTGGAGGGGCTTGAGCAAGGAAACATAACAATGACCACTTTTAGATTTTAGCGTTAGCATGAGAGTTATGAGCATTCCGATTCGGCTTAACCTACCCAAGTAATTACACCCTGGGTTGAGTGGTGGGCATGTATTTTTTGGACGAGCTTACTTGGACACAAACCCAAACTCAATATGTGTTTCCAACATAATTAACGCCTGGGAATCGCATCTATATGCTTGCACACCTTTGATATTCAAGCTATAATCATGACGACAAATAGTGTAAGGGGGCATGTGAGCTGCCCCTGGGCAAGGTCCGATGGGACGATGCTCGATTACTGATTCCTCATTGGTTTCACACTGGATGCGAGATAAATCTCGTAACCAGAAGAAATTGTTGACAGACTCTGGTTGTTTATGTTGTATAAGAAAACAAAACCAAAAATAAATTCAATGCAGTGGCAGGAATTGGGAAGGATGAAAAGCGTCATCGAATCAACAACACTCATCGTGAGATTGATCGCCTCACCGAACCAGACAGAAAAGAACGTATGAAAGGACAATAATATGTCCTATCGCTGCCCGCAAACTAATCCAGCACCGGTTCAGCAATCACTCCAAGAAAGGGTTGGGAAAAATGATTAAACAATGTTAATTGCATACTGTGAAATAAAGTTTAATTCATTTTAAAACCCCTCAGCCCTACGCTGACATAGCATGGAACCCGGCCAAATTTACAAAACGGTGCAAAGGCTGTACTGCACTTCAACAAAAATATTGCACTCACTGTCTTTTTTCCTTGGTTTTTCATTACTGAACGATGAATCGGAACTTGTGCTGATGGATTGGTGGACGAGAGGTTCTGTGATATAAATAATGCATAATTTCTGACTGTTTCGCCCAACTGATGAAATGTAAACAATGTTTTGCCAACGTTTCGAAGATCTATTCAGATATCCTTCATCAGGGCAATGATGAAGGATATCTGAAAAGATATTCTAAAAGTTGGCAAAAATTAGTAGCTTATTGTCCTTCAATGCTTTCTTCTGTTTGAAAAATGTTTGTTTGAGACAGAGATAACTTTGTTCATGAAATAATCGGTTGAGCAAAATAGTCGAGAAAATATGAATAACCCTGGTGGGAAATAAATAACATATTAAAAGCCAATATTTTTCGAACAAAGTTATCTCCGTGTCAAACAAATATTTCCTGGAACTGGTAAAGGATTGAATCCAAGAAACTGAACTGCTATCATAGAACTTTTTTTTATATAAGATCGCTCTAAGTAAGGCTGAAAGCGAAGCCCAAAGAGCAAACTAACGGCCACTCGAATAGCAAAGAACTACTACAAGATATATTGCCAGAAAAACCCCTCATACCTAACTCAACCATCATGATGAAGTGCAGTTAGTGGTATCTGCCCTGAGCAATGATAACATTATCTGCTATGGCCCTGTAGGTTTGGGAATAGTCCTGAATAGTATTAATGTATTAACTGTATGTCATAAAAGGCGACTAAAAGGAAACAAAGAAGTGGTAGATGGTTTTATCATCACCCTTGGCAGATATCACTCACTGCACTTTATCATGGTGTTCCAGTTCCATTTGGAATGTTTTTCACTTTGAGTGCAGTTGCTGCTACTACTACTGTACTAGCTATACAGTGATAAGTGGCTGTTGGTTGGTTTTTTTGGGCACTGCTTTCAATAAATAAACTTCTATGTTTCCTTTTAGTTGCCTCTTACGACAGGCAGAAAATAGGTTAGGACTATTCTGGAGCCTGCACAAACATGGAACTTCAAATTTAAAAGTGGTTAGCCTACTTGATTTATAATTGATCAAAGAAAATTATCCCATGTCCTTTGAAAAAGTGGTAGATAGCTTTACTATCACCCAGAGCTGATATCATTCACTGCACTTCACCGTGGCAGTTCAGTTTCGTATGCGATGTTTTCCGCTTAGAGTGCTGTTGCTGGCAATACACCTTGCAGTAGTGCTGCTTTCAGCCTTGCTGCGAGAATTTCGATAAAGAAGTATGCAACTAATATCCCAGCAATTTGGACTCACTTCTTTTCTTTACAATTTTCTTCTTCTCTCCTTCCGATCCTGGATTCATTCCCTGTGTAATCAGAGGTTCAGTATATTCTGCCCCTGATTCATCTGTTTCTATCTTTCCTTCTTTCCCATCCAGTTTTTCTTCCTTCCCTTCAAACTCTTTGGCCACAGCTTGTATATTTTTGGCTGGAAACGATTCTTCTATGGTTTGTTGAGTTCCTTCGTCATCTGTGACCAAATGAAATTCTTATTCCAAAATATTTGTATCCAGGAAAATTGAGTCTCGACAACATTCCAAATTATGTTCTTTATAGCTGATCTTATCCATTTTGTGGTTAAATCATAATTTATGTCAAATTTTCCCATCATATTTGACCTATTATGCATGAAAATCATGTTTTATATCCAATCTTATGACACAAGTATATCATGTTCTCATTCCACAAGAAATATGAGTTTATTGTGAGCTTTCGTAAGAACATAGTCTAACTTCTTCAGACAAGATTGAAGAGCATATGACACAAACTGAATTGTCGTATACAAATACTAAAGCAAAAGTGAAAGTCAAGTGAAAATTTAAGCAGCATACATGCATAATATGTACATTGATAAACTTTTCCGAACGATTAGGAGTCAGGGAACTGGGGTAGGTAGAAGAAAAAATATTGTATTCAACAAATAAACATTGTCATACATATCTTGGTGTAAGAATAACTTTTAGTCTCAGCACCCTACACATCATTTGATATGTGATTTCTAGAAATTCCTGTTTTCACTGTACGGAAATAATAAGCGCCGAAGGTCAGTGAGAAATATGGTTGCGAAGTTTGAAATCATGAGAAGGATAACAACATTAAAAGAATCGTGATGGTAAACTTGATAGATTGCAGATCATGTTAAATATCAATGAGGGATTATACTGCAGTCACAGCAATGGTTTTTAATTGATAAAACCTTTTCCCGTTTTCACTGTACGAAAACAAAATAGGTCAGTGAGAAATACGGCTGATGGATCACAGATCACAGTACACGAATATGAGGGATTATACTGTGCTCACGACAATTGTTTCAAGTTGATAAAATCTTTTTGCCAACAGACTTTTCATCTTGATTTCTTCTAGTCCGGAAACAGTACCCAAAGGAAACTTACAAAACCGCTATTATGGCAACGAGTTTCCATAAAATTTTAAAACCGCAGAACTGAATCACAGATTAAAACAACCAAACCCACCAGAGCTACTTGAACTGCTGATGCTCTCTTTCTTTTCTCTCGGCACAGCTGCAGGTAACATTGCGGATTCTCCAATTTGTAAAGTTTCTTTCTTCCTTCTTGGAACGGGAGTTGGGATCCTGGATTCCTCTAATTCTGCTGCTGAAAGACCTGAATGCACATAAATAAAGTTGAAATGATGCACCAATCGACTGAAAGTGATTACGTTTATATCACAGGTTAATATCACATATTGGGCTTCGCCCAGGGGCCCCCTGCATGTATTGCTCATTGAGGCCTTTTTCATCCGTCAATCTTGAGCATACTTCGTTGGGTTTGGAACCCGCAATATTCGCTAAGTGTTACGTTTGGTAGCTATTGTAGGTTTCTTCAGGCCGCAGTGGGCCCGCAATATTAAAATGTTTTCAAATAATATTAAAATGATTATTTTTGGAGGAAGAACCAGTGACTTTACGAACAAATATGTCTAGCAATCCACAAAATTTGAAGCTGAGAGTTATCGCCCAGATCAAATCGAGGTGCATATGTATGTATAATATGATATGATCTTGATATGTAATTTTAATCCTTGATTAAGTGAGCGAACTGAGAGCAAATGTTAGATAGGAGTTCGGATAAAGTGTCTCTGGTGCAAACCTGGCACATAACTTGGCCCTTTCAATTCGTCCTCTGCGGAACTGGTTGAATGAATAGAACTCAAAGAATGAGATGAAATTGATGACTTTTTGAGAGGAATGATGACAGGAGCTGGATGAAAAATAGAAATGAATGAATAGAAAAACATATTGAAATGGATGATAATGTAAGGTTATCTCGAAGACAGAAAACCTAGTTAATTAGGGTAAGATAGGATATTATTTTTATCTTGTGGGAGAGGAAAGCCGAGAATACAGCTTAACCATATGACAAACCACAACCTCTCGTGAAAATACCAGTTCCGAATCATTTTTTCTGAATTATCGTATTTCTCATTTTTCCTGTGCTGGGACCTGGATCTGGTTGGTGGAGGAAGCCGTAAGCAGTGCTAACGTGAACCACCGTGCACCGGCGAGGCGTCCAGCAGACCTCTCGCGTATAATCATCATCCCTGACGGGATTCGAACCTGCGTCCTGACGATCAGAGATGCGTAGCTCAAAGCGTTTCAAATATAGTTTTAATAGAATCTGAAATCAAATGTTTTTGAATCGAAGCTTTTCGAATATGATTATTTTTGGATACGGTGTGCTTGGTTATCTCAATCGGTAGAGCGCTTTGGGTTATGCATCTCTAATCGTTCTGATGTAGGTTCGAATCCTGTGGGGATGATGATTATATGTGAAAAGTCTGCTGGACGACTTGTCGGTGCACTGTGGTTCATGTAAGCGCTGCTTACGGCTTCCTCCACCAACCTGGTACATGGACAGGAAAAACGAGGAATATGTTGAGCCAAAACCTTCACTGTGATTCGAAACTGGTGTCTACGCTGGTGGTTTGATGGAACCCATTTTCTTCGGGTGTCTGAGTAGCAGAGCAGCTGAGATTCTGCTAGTCTAATCAACTCATCCTCACCCCGTATATCCTGTTTAACATGGTATTCCTTTTCACTGGATGTTCTGGAATCAGATGAATTGTTGGAGTTTGCTGAATGGATGGATTTGGATGAATGATCTGATTTTGCTGAACGAGCAGAACTGGATGAATGAATTGAACTGGCTGAATTGGATGAAATTGATGGATCTTTCTGAGGAATGATGACATGAGCTGGAAGGCAACAAATAAATGAATAAGACGAGGAAAAAATTGATCAAAAATTGTTTTATACTGGAGAGGTTTTTTGGTTAGATACCACAGGCCACTCTACTAAGCAACTACATGGAATTAAAAGGTCCAGAAACAACATATTTGGCAGAAAACATTATCAGACAGAATAAAAAAGCTATAGAGGCAGGTTGTAAGTGTTATCTACCCTGGGCAGATCTATATGGTCGAGGCTCCCATGCTACTGCGCTTGTGCGGTGTGGTCTAACCCTAGTTCCACAAAATAATTGTTGCAGCAAAGGGAATATCTTTTGGAATCAAGATTCGATCAAAAGATTTTAAGAAAAAGACATTCCAATTTTACGGTGACCGGTCAATCGCTATACGCTTCGGGCTATGCGTCACTCACGTCCTGGGTTTGAATCCTGTGAAGGATGATTATAGGCGGGAGGTCTACTGAACGCTTCATCGTGCATGATGGTTCACATAGGCGCTGCTTACGACTACTTCCACCAACCATGTCCATGCGCAGGAAAAAATGAGTCGGAACTGGTGACTGCACGAGAGGTCATGGTTTGTTTAGCCTATTTTCAGCCTTCCTTTCATGCAGATGAAAAATAAAATCCTAATTCTATAAATAGACTATTTCAGAAATTTTCAACATGTTTCAAAACTCGGTTCGAAATGAATTTTGAGTTACAATATAGTCTTCAGTAGGTCACTCACCAGGGATCTTCGCCTCCAGTACTTTATCACTCGGAGCTGAGGAAGATTTTGAATCAAGAGAGCTGGCTGATTTTACTGAATGCAGGGAAGTTGCTGAATGTGAAGAAATTGATGACTCTTTCTTGGGTAATTCAACCGGAACTGCATGAAAAAAACAAGCAGGTGAAGAGTTGGGCAACTGTCAATGAAATTTAGTTACATCAAGGTCAGTAAGCAAAGCAAATTTATACCCCGTAGACTTGGGTTTCAGAATTAGGACTGATGTATTTTCTGTGTCTTCTTAGAGGCGAATAAAGAAAAACAACAACAAGAGGTAGGGGGTTATACTATATCACCCAAAGCAGATACCTCTCTCTGCACTTTATTATAGCAGTTCAGTCCTTTTTGGGATGTTTCCACAAGTACATTTACTGATAATTCCTCTTTGTTATTAAGTGGATTTTGGCTGTTGCATTTTGAGTGTTCCTTAGCACAGACTTGCACAGAATAAGTTTCAAAAAAAAAAATACCCACCTTGGACATGGCTTACGTTGTCTATTCCTTCAATAGAATGAGTCCTAGAATGTGAGGGTGTACTATGTGGACTAGCCTTCGGTGTTGTAGATTTGCTAGAGTGGGCGGAGTTTGGTGACTGAAAGGTACGGGTGGGCGTGGCTGATCTGCTTCTATGAGTTGGTGTAGCTGAACCGCTGGAGTTTGATTTCTTGTTTGAAGCATGAACTGGTGCTGCAATAGTCGCTGAAAATAACAACAACAAAAAAAATTGATACTAACACTATTATAAGGCGTAACGAGACTATGACCATTGCTTCTAGGCTGGAAGCAGCGTCTGAAATGAACTAATCAACAGCCAGTTAATGGGAGAGAGTTAGAACAGCACCAATAAATTTTCTGAAATCTGCTGGATGCCTTGCCGACGCACAGTGGTTCTGTAATTGCTGCTTGAAGCTTCCTCGGCCAACCAGGTTCATGCACAGAAAAAATGAGAACTATGAGCTAAAAACTTCGGAAAATGGTACTCCCCACCCAGTTGGGAAATGCTGTCTGTATCCAAGGTTCGCAATATGATTAGGTCGTATTCTAGGCTTTCTCTCCTGCAGGAAAAAAATGAAATCTTATCCTGTCTTACAATATTTCATGGCTGGAATAATCCACTGTGTTTGAGACACCCTGAGCAAAACTATATGAACAAAAAAAAAACTCTCAGAACCAGCACCTTACCTTCAATTATATCAATATTTCTCCCGGAGTGACCCGAAGAGCTTGAACCACTCCTCGATCTTCGACTCGAATCACTGGAGCTTGTGGATTTAGCTTTGGGTGTAGAATGGTAGTTTGGTTCTTCTAGAGGTGGGGCAGAACTTGACACTGGAACAATAAACAACAAATAATAATCATCATTCAGGAATACTATTCACAGGACTACTATATTAATTAATATTAATTATTATTTAATATTAATTTATTACTATTATATTATTCAATTAAGTTTTTTTGACTTCGAATCTGATTCCAATACTTTTTTGAATTGGATCGGTTCACTAATGCTATGTAAATAACAATTTTTCCCATTCTTGGTATTGCAAATTGTCTTCATTGTAAAAATTAATAAATTGATAATACACTATATGTCTAAGAACAACAATTTTTCATATTTTGACAAAAAAATATAATTGATTTTGGTCAAATTTGACCAAAATCTATTGCATTTTCTCGTCAAAAATGAAAATTCTAGTTCATTTAGAAAGTCTCTGTTCCTACAGATGATCCACTATGGATTCGAATAAATTGTGCTTCGAATCGATTTGAATCTCCTAATCGAATTGCCCAGCCCTATTGCTGGCACAACTATAATGTAACAAATTGGGCAGGCTCAGCCAAAGGGGCAACACCCTGGCTGTTGCTTAGTTGAATCGCACTATCTTATTTTCCGTGTGTAAATAAATTGCAGATGATCTTGCCTCGCACATGAAAGATACTAAGAGTACAGTGTTTTAGTCTTGAATAACTAATTTTGCCTTTCTTTAATTCCAATAGGGTAGGTAGGTAGGATAGGTAGTTACGATATCATTTTTATCCCGCGGTAGAGGAAAGCACCTTAATCATATTGCGAACTATGACCTCTCATGCAGATACCAGTTTCAAATCGGGGTGAGGGTTTTTGGATTATCATATTTCTTATTTTTTCCTGTGCATGACGAGGCGTCCAGCAGATCTCTCACATATACCGTAATCATCATCATCCCTCACAGGATTCAAACCTGAGCCATGAAGATCAGGTATGCGTAGCTCGAAGCTGATTCCCAATGCTTTACCGATTGAGCTAACAGGAAACCCAAATAAAATAACATCACATACTTGGCACAACTTTAAAAGTATTCTTCATCCAGATCGGTGATTCATCGTTTGCGGCATTGACTGGTCGCTGAGTAGTCGGGGTGCGAGAAGGCAAACTGTATCTTGAAGGCTTCTGAAACAGAAAAAATAGAAAAATATCACTGGTGTTTTTGGAGGGGCATGGTGCCACAAAAAAATTCATACAATGGCACTCTAAGCTGGTTCCTTTTAGATGCTGCTTCTCGCCTTTTGTTGAATCATACAGAATCACATTACATATATATCATAAACATATACATACATATTTTTTTTATTAAAATTCCCTTCAAGCAAGATCGGAAGCAGCGCCTAGAGGGAACCAACCAACAGCTACTTAATAGCACAAAGAGCTACTAAAACTTGTAACACCAGCAACTGCACCCTAAGCGGAAAACATCCCGAAGGAACTGAAAGGCTATGGTAAAGTCGAGTGAGTGATATCTGCCTGGGCAATGGTAAAACATTCACCACTTCTTCATTTCTTTTTAGTCACTCTTTTACGACACGCAGGAAGTACTTTAAGGACATTCCAAAGCACGCACCTGCAAGACTATGCTATATTAGCTCCACCGGTTATAAAATTTTCTCCGATTATTCAAACAATGCGAATCGAATCTGCATCTGTATTGATTTAAATTTTGAATCTAAAAGTTGAATCCCAACTTTCACGTCTCGCTTACCTTCTGATGTTCTTTATCCAATTCTGCAGTCTTCGAATCAAGCGACTGCCTCTTAAATCCTCCTCGTTCTGCTTTCAGTCCAGCACCTCTGAGTTCTTGCATAATTTCATCAATTGATTTTACCTGAATTGAATATAATAATGAAATTTGGGACTTACATATCATCTCCAATTTTCAAGCAGTAGGCAATTTCAGGATAGGATTTCATTTTTATCCTGTGGGAGAGGAAAACCAAGAATAAGACTTAACCATAAGGCAAACCACAATCTCTAATGCAGTTACCAGTTCCAAATACGGGTTAAAGATTTTACTCATTTTTCCTGTGCATGGACATAGTTGGTGGGGGTAGCCGTAAGCCGTGCTTATGAAAACAACCATGCACAAACAAGGCGCCCACCAAACCTCTTGCATATAATCATCCTTCACTGGCAGTCAATTTTTTGAGCATGTCAAATTGGCTGATATTAACCATACAACCTCACACTCACCCCTTGTCTAATTTCAGCCTCTTTCTGCCCTGCAAACTCAACTTCTTGTTCAAGTTGTTTCAGCCTTTCTATGGCTTCCGCAGCTGATCCGTCTAGATTCTCCGTGTCCTGTTCAATTTGATCCAAACGTTCCTCCATTGCATAGGTTCGAGCTGCATTTTTGTATATCTGGTGGAAAAATGAAAGAAATATCATGAGTTTGCGAGCACATCATTACATCACAGACAAACCTCATTCAGACATAGAGATAGTTTTATATTGACACCTCTGTCGACACAAATAAAAATAACACATTACAGAGTTATCAGGAAAATAAACAAAACCTAGAGCAAAGTTAAAAACGTGCCAGAGAAAATAGGTTTTAAATAAAGAATCAAAGAGAGCAATACTCGTTTGCTTACCCCAATGCAGAAATGCAGAAATATTACTAAATCAGACCATACATCACATGGGAGTCCCTCCGCCATAAAAAATATTTGACAAAAAAAGAATACTACCGAAACCTAAATTATTCGAATCAATCGTGAAACACTTATAGGAACAAAAGCTTGAAAAGTAAAATAAAATTTAAGTTTTTCAACAAAAAAATTTTACCAAACCAAATGAATGGTTCGATTATCGATATAATAATCCGCTGATCCCCTTACCTACATCAAATTCATCAATTTTAGGCGCGAATTATTATTTGTTTAATTTGAATCACCGAGGTATTTACAAATAAAGAATGATCATGTACAGGGAAAATAAATAAAAAATGTTAGGCCAAATCGTCTTCCCCAGACACGTTAGGTCGTGGTTCGCCACATGGTTAAATCGTTCTCTCGGCTCCTCACCACAGAAGAAAAATTATATCCTATCCTATTTTGAAGAAAAAAATAGTTTTTTTAATTTACCTCTTCCTCTGCTACATTCATCTTATGGATGGTTTCACGATCTGACGAGTCATGATTTGATGACTCATCATCTGACTCCGAATCTGATGATTCAGATGAAGAATGACCTTTAACCTCTTCTATTGTTTGGATCGTATCAGTGAGAATTTCGATCGATTTATTGTTGACCATCCTCATTGCTACTGCACTCTGCAATAAAGGCAAGAAATTAAAAAACAAATGCTTCGGATCATGAGCAGATACCCGTAAACCCAGGGCTGTTCTGTGTTCGAATTTTGCGCATTTTGCGCATTTTGCTCATTTTTATATCCCCACTCGTTTCCTATCCCATTAGATAAATCAATGTTGACAAACTTGGTCGGGGTTCCAGAACTAGGTAAATGGTGTGATTTTAAAGCGACCACCCAACTTAGTTTATATCTGAATAAAAGGTTCCCAATGGTGACCCATGTTTTCCTGGCAGGTTCAAGATCCTGCAATACGAAATGAAATCCTACTCGCTTATCCATGCCCACCATAAATCAATGTTGTAAGAACTTTGTTAGGCTGAGCCGAACAGGAACCCATCAAATCTTTCCAGTGATTTTCAACATTGTTCCAACTATAAGTGGCCGCATATACGAAATTGAACAGGGTGATCCCTACAGTACATGTATAGTTGTATAGCATGTGGGATAAAATCAGTTACTGAATATATATATAACAGAATTGAGCAGAAAACTATCTTAATAAAAATGAAATTAAACACAACGAACCTCTTCAATCTGCTTCTCTCTCAATTCACTTCCCAGTGTTGATTCGTCGTCACTTACGCTAGAAAAGGATTCTTGGACTCTGTGATCGGTTTTGACTGAAGGATCGATGGTGATCTGAAAGAACATAAAAAGTATGAGTTACTCTTCACCCACTCTTTTCACTACTTTTTTTTACAGAATATGTTACAGTGTGTTTGCAAATCTTATTTCATTTAAAAGTACAGAAAATATGCTTGAGGTTCTGCATCTCCTATAATCCTACATGGAGGACCAGGTTTGAATTTTGCCGATATCATGATTGATTTCATTCTGGCTGCAAACTTTCACGAGAAAAAATGACATACTATTCCTCTTACCTCTCGTTGTTCTGGTTCATATAAATCTCTCTGTTGTGCATCAAGTCCTTCCTCCATGTTTTGCCCATCATCTCTCTGCTGGGCTGCAAGTATGTCAGCCATTTTGTCTCCAAATTCATCATTATCGGCGATCAAGTCATTATCATATGACAACTCGCTTGAAGTTGGGTTTTGGTTTCGAGATGCAACACTGTGCCGTGTAGGTTTGAGAAAATGGGAACTGCAGAAAATATGAAAAAACAAAATTTTGAGTGTTTGCAAGGGTGCGAGGTGTTTATTTAAGCTAAATCTTCTTTTTAGCTTTTATCAAAAAAGCATCTCTATGATGGGACATTGAAAAAATCATCATTAATAAAACAAACAAAACGGTAGTTTTGTTCGCAACAAAATCATGCTGACAAGCTGGAAATCATCAACACTGCTATCCTACCGCCCAAGGTCAACAGAATTCTGTCACAACAGCGACAATATCCCATTTTTTTTTCTTTGGAGAACATGATTAGTAGAAGGATTGGACAGGGATACCTGGTTAGAGCAATCGGTGAAGGTGTCAGGAATATGCTTCGAACTACGTATCTCTAAGTCTCTAATTGTATGATTTGAATCCAACAGGGGATGATTATATGCGAGAGGTTTTCTGGATGCCTCGCCAGTGCATAGTTCATGTAAGCACTGGTTGCAGGTTCTACCACCGACCAGGTCCATGGACAGAAAAAATGAGTAGCATGGTTAAGCCAAAACATGTGGTTAAATTGCACACTCGACTTTCCATTACTGCGGGATAAAAATGAATAGACATAGTTTATTTCAGCACTTCTGTTGACACAAAAGGGGATACAGATACTTTACAGAGTTATCAGAAAAGCAAACAAAACGAAGAATAAAGTTTAAAGATGTTTAGTTTGGTTTCCTGATAACTCTGTAATGTGATATGATACGATAGGATTTCACTTTTATCTTGTGGGAGAAAAAAAGTCGAGAATACAGCTTAATCATATGGCAAATCACAGACTTTCAAGCAGACAACAGTCCCGAATCGGGGTAAAAAATTTTGGGTTGTCATATTTTTCATTTTTCCTGTGTGTGGACTTGGTTGGTGGAGGAAGCTGTAAGCAGTGCTTTTGTGAACAACCGTGTACCAACAAGGCGTTCAACAAATCTCTCACATATATTTAAAATACCTCACAGGATTTGAACCTGCGTCAGGAAAATAAGAGATACGTAGCTCGAAGCGTATTTCCAACACTGCAGATTGAGCTAACTGGGCATCTTAGATTGATTGTGAATTATTAAAAATCAACAACATGTAGAATGCTCTGTGTCCCATGTGCTTGACACACTGATTTAATTAATTTAAGCAAATTATACACAAAAATATCATGCTCTCATTCCACAGAAATATAAGTTTATTGTAAGCTTCGTTAGAACATAGTCTAACTTCTTCAGACAAGATTAAATTGCACCTTAGTAGGCTATATTAATAGAATGGATATGTAGTAGCAAGATATCAACAAATCACATTAATTAAATTAACCCGAAAATGCAAGTTTTTTTTCCAAAAAGTCTGAAGCAAGAACCGAAAGAAACCAATTTACCATAACAAATGGTAAAAAGTCACTAAAAATGTGAAACCATCAGCAACATCATCCTGAATGGAAAACCTGTATTTGAAAGTAGAGCGAGTAGTTTCTGCATTTTCAGTTTTTGTTTGTACCTATGCATGAGTGTGCCTCGTGCGTCACAAACTTTATTTATTAATTTCCTGATTTCTTCTTATTTAATTTTGTGTGATGTTGCATTCTATATTTTTATGAAGCAAATCGAAATAAATATGCCTCATGCCTGATAACAAAATAATATATTGAAAATTGACTGAGTGTCGTAAGAGGCGACCAGTTTTCCTCTCACGACACTTAGGACATACGCTAGGTCAGTTTCAAGTCTGAAGTCTAAATATCAAGTCTGAAGTTTCATTACCAACCTCTTGTAAGCCTTTTCATGAGAATCATTGCTTGAAGTTTCAGATGAATCAGATTCCGAAGTCTGTGATCTGTAAAAATATAGAAAATCTTAATGCATCAGTTTGAGTCTGGAAATGAGTATTTCCATTAATTCAGTATTTAAGATAGAATAGGAATTTATTTTCATCCTGTGGGAGAGGAATACTGATAATTGATTCTTAATCATATGGCAAACCTCATATGGCCTCTCATGCAGATACCGATTCCAAATCGGGGGTGAAGGTTTTTGGCTTTACATTTCACTCATTTTCCTGTGCATGGACATAGTTGGTGGAGGTAGTCATGAGTAGCGCATACGTGAACCACCGTGCAGTCCAGCAGACCCACATATAATCATTCCTCACAGGATTTGAACCTAGAACTTGAGAGATGTGTAGTGTCGAGCGTATTTCCAAGGCTTTACCGACCGAGCTAACCGGGCACCCCATTAAGTGCAAAGTGTAGTCCAGTATCTATAATAGCCTCGATTTCAGGTTAGGGTTTCATACATCTGTAACTACTGTCCAATCAATGGTGGACTAATTCAACTAAACCAGAAATTCATCTATCAGTGACTGCAGTATTGGAACTTTGTCAGAGCGACATATTAAAATAGGAGATGATGGAGAAGTACAAAATCATTAAGACAGGATAGAATTTTTATCCTGGGGGAGAGGAAAGCCAAGAATACAGCTTAATCATATGGCAAACCGCTACCTCTCGTGCAGACATCACTTGCGAGTGAATTGTTTTTGTGTTTCTCATTTTTTAGACTTGGTTGGTGGAAGAAGCCGTAAGCAGGGATAACATGAATCACTATCCACCGGTGAGGCGTTCAGCAGACCTTTCTCATACCAATCATCTTACCTAACGAGGTTTAAACTTGCGCCTTTACGATCAGAGATGCGTAGCTCGAAGAGTATTGCCAACGCTTTATCGATAAAGCTAACCAGGCAACCTTTTCAAAGTTGCCCAAAGTATCAAATCAAAGTAAAATGGATGCTAAATGATAGTCTAGTCAAAAATGTTTTATTTAAACAGGAGTTGTTAAATATGAGTCATTGATAGCGCGCACCGTCACATCATAACACGCTGTGCTTCATGCTTGTCACATTGTTATTCTGGTTGTTGTTTCTTTTATTTAATGATTCACAGAATTTCCTGTTTTGTGAAATGTGAAAAAGACAATACTTTATGCACTAATACAATCAATCATACGTCCATCATTGCAAAATAAAACAGTTGATTCAGATAAAATCTGCTTTGTTAAAAATGAGTCACTGATGCTGTCAAGATATCCCACATCCATCTGTGACTAATGCTTGCCATATTATATTTTCTTATTTAGGCTTCATCTCTAATACAGAGAATTTCTGTCACCCATTTTAGTATGTAAAAACAATAATAAATATGAATTGAAAAAAAATGAAATTATGTTTCGCTAAAACGGATGTGATTCAGGCAGTGTAGTAAATGTAGTGCTCAAATTTCGCAATAGCCATAGATAACTTTGCTCCGAGTGAGTCATTCAAATTGGTGGCAGTGGGCAGTGGTGATCTGGGAGGGCAATGATTTTTGTTGTCCATTTTTTTTATAGCCATTATTTGGAGTGGATTACCCTGACCAAGGCCCTGTACCAACAGCCACTTATAGATGGGAAGAGGTCTTGGAAAGAAATAATCTTTCCTGTTCGACTTAGTCTACCCAAGTTTTTACACCCTGGGTTGAATGGTGGGCATGGATTAACGAGCTGGATTCAACGGGGTCAGGCCATCACGCACATAGTTTATGACATCATAGTGTGTGCGACAGCTGAAAATTTTTTAAACAATACATACCATTTACTGCCAAATAAAAAATATATAAAAATCCAGCAGAAGAAGCGAAATTTTTCAGTGAAATATTATTCTATAGTTCGAAAAGTTGAAAAAATGAAGTTTGGTAGATTTTGAAGCACTGGTAAGTTACCATCATCGCCCATATAAAGCTAATTAATAACTTCGCCCTTTGGCATGCAAAAAATTTTTCCTTTCATTTCATTTTCGTGCTTTTGAGGCTGGTAGGGTCGTTTATCGCCCACATACCTTTCTTGTATCTGCACCTGAGTAGTGGTAAAAAAAAATGATTTCAAAGAAAAACATAACGCTCTCAAAATCTTACCTTTCTTCTCTCTCGCTTCTGGTATAGCGCTGAGTTCAGAGTCTGTGCTCAAAGTCCGAGGCGGTGGAATAAGGATGCGCCTGAATAAAATTAATAAATGAATAAATAGATGGTTTTGCTTTTGCCCGGGGCATATAACCATCACTGCACTTCATTATAGTGTTCCAGTCCTAATTGGGATGATTTTAACTAGGAGTGTATGTCTTTTGGGAGCTGCTTCCGGCCTTGCTTACAGTTAATTTCAAAAAAAAATAGAAATATTAGCGCTGAGTTGTCATATTTTGCAAAATTTTTAAAAACTTAATAAGAAAAAGCGGTTTAGCACATGTTACATTCCGTCAATGTGGCTTAGAGTTCTCAAAAAAATATCAGCAAAAAAACAAGTATGATACAACCATGACCATGACCAAAAACAACATGACCAAAATGGTGACGAGTTCAGATAAAACAATTGAAGCGAAACATTTGAAAAAGAAAATGAGTTTTGAAACATGATCTGAGGTATTTTGATTTAAATATTTCCAAATAAAGTCAGCAATAAATATGTCTGTACTGTTTGTTTGTTTTTCCTGTCTGGAATGTCCATGTCATGTTCTTAGGATCAAACAAAAAGCTATGTCATAGCAGTATTGATTATTTTAAACCTTTTTCTCCAGGTTGTTGCTACTAGATTTTCAAAAAGATCCAACCTACTCTTCCAGCACAAGAACTTCCATGGATTGCCTATTACCCTTTTTTTCTGTCAGTTATTTACTTCGAGTGTCTGAGTAGCTTCGTTCACCTGATTGCCAGAGTTGAATCGGCTAAAGTTCGGTGGTGTGCCTGTTCCGATTGGCCTTCAAAATACTGGAACAGGTTTGGATTCAGTCTCTTGTTTCCAAAAATTAATGATACTTTGACACATTCGGAAAAAAAAAGATGCCTTCTGTTCTGGATTCTATCAGGATCAGGAGCGTGATATTTTCATACCGGGATGTATCAGGTTTGGATTCAGTATTGAATTTCAAATTCAGGATCGGATCTGGATTCAAAAATTTCCCAGACTCTGCAGACCTCTACTGAGTAGATGGCAGTGAGGCCTGGACTCAGAATGTTGCATCCATAATGTACTACGGTATGTCCCTTACCCCCTGTGTATGTACCCCTAGTTATAGGATAAACTTACTTTTTTGCTGATGGTTGCTCCTCATATATCTCTGTTTCCTCAGTTACTATTTCTGTGGTGCTTGGAGCCTGAAATTCAATTGCTCCTCGATCAACGGCTTGAATTATTTCTTCGTCTACAGGTGGTGTGGTAGGCGTTGACTCATTATTATAACAAGTCGCATCGAGCTATATTATTGTCACGGGTTCGAATATCATGGGGGATGATGCAATACGTGAGAGGTAAGGACGCCTCGGCAGTGCATTTTCACGTATTTTTTCCTCCACCATACTGTTGGAAAAATGAGAAATACGAGAATCCAAAAAACAAACCTTCACCCCAATTCTGAACTGGTATCTGCACGAGAGGTCGTGGTTTGCCACATGGTTAAGCTGTATTCTCGGCTTTCCTCTCTCACAGGATAAAAATGATATCCTATCCTAATGGATAGGTGTATGATTTTATTTTTACACTGTTGGAGAGGAAAGCCAAGAATACCGCTTGACCATATGGCAAACTATAACCTCTAAAGCAAACACGTTCCATTCATGATGGTGAAGGGAGGCAATGCAGGTGAACCATTATGTGCTGACGAGGTGGCCAAACAAACCTCCAACATATGATCAACCCACATGAAATTCGAACCAAGGAGCTTTTTCTGCCACCTAGACTATACATCGCAAAGCATTTCCATAATCCTTCCAATATATATTTTTTTATTGAAATTCACGGTAGGCTAGCCTGGAAGCAGCCCCTAGAAGGAACCAACTAACGGCCACCCAATAGCAAAAACTACTGGAAGATGTAGTACTAGTAACTGTACTCCGGATGGAAAACATCCCAAACGGAATTGAACCGTCATGGTTAAGTACAGTGGTACAGTACAGTGGTATTTATTCTGGACAATGATAAAACTATCCACCACTTCTAGATTCAAATATTCTTTTACCTTCCTGGTTATATGTTCCTCATTATCCAAATCTTCACTCAGAGATCTGAGAAGTTGTGAATTGACAGCAATATCTACAGGTAAATGAGGCTTTTTTGCAGGCAAAGATTCTGCCAGTTCCACTCTGTTGCTTACGAGAGCTTGAGGTGAAATAGTGGAGTCTGGACGCCTGAAAAAAGTGATTCAATGTTAATGTAAAGTGAGGTAAGGTGGTGCTAAGTTAGCTCAATCGGTAAAAGCATGAGAGGTCATGGTTCGCCATATGGTGGAGCTGTATTCTTTACTTTCCTCTCCTGTAGCCATGGGACGATGCTCGATACGGACTCCCTCATTGGCTCCACACTGGAATGGAATAACAAGACACAAAATCTTATGTCTAGATGGAGCAGATATAGTTTAAATCCTAATTAAGAAATAAAAAGCATTTCATTGGAGAAGAATGAAATCCAATCCTAAAAGACATATTTATAAATGAAGAAAAAAATATGTCATGAAGGGAGTGAAAAATATTGTATTTTAAAAAAAATATATATAAGTTTGTTAATATAATGAAAAGTCCATAAGTCATTCAAATTTTAACATAAAAACCATTTGACTTCAATTAATTTAAACATCTTGAAATAATATATTTCGAGGAACTAATCATGTATTCTGAAAGGGGAAATTACAAAGTACCAATATTGAACACAAAATCCCGGTCTCTCATTTTTTTTATAGCCACTGCTTAGAGTGGATCACCCTGTCCAAGAGGCCTCTTATAGACAGACAGGGGCAAAATTGCTGGGAAGATATGATCTTTTACCGTTTGGCCTACCCAAGTTATTACACTCTGGGTTGAGTGGTGGGTATGGATAAACGAGCCGAACTTACCGGGACTCAAACTGTGACGCCAACATGTTTAACCATAGGCCATCGCACCCACTCAAACTTTTTTAAGCAAGAAACATCAAATACTTCCAATGTAAAACAATTAGTAGCCTACTTTACTGTGGTTTTGCTCTCACCTAACAACACTAGCCAGCACTTGCTCCTCAGCGACATGTTCACGATCATCAGAATCACTCTCTCCTTCCCTCAAGTGGTCGTACGGAGATGCAACACCATTTTGCAATGACATCATACTGTTGGAACTGGTGACATTGGGAGCCTGAAAATAAAGCGAACGTTAGTTACTTGCCAGCTCATGGAGGGTTAGCTTGTCTGATTAAGTCAGTAGATGACCTGACTGTGTTTATGCTCAGGAAAGATTGGTAAATTGTTAATTGTTAAACCCTCGGTTGGAAACTGTGCGAGGGGTTATGATTCGTCATGCAGTTCAGCAGAGTTCAAATTAAGTGGTTGAAGGTTTAGAATTGAATCCTTACATTAGAAATTTGAATTCTTAGCTGCAGGTATGGTCCTGTAGGTACCTATAATAACTATGTCTATGTCTAAACCATGTCTATGTCTACATACTTAGAATAGCCCTAAAATATGCTTTGTATGTTGTAAAAGGCGACTAAATGAAAACAAAAAGTCCTAGAAAAAGTAACAATGCAGCTTTTGGAATTCGTCTGCATAACCCCAAATGTGATGTTAAAGGGTAAAAGCTGGCAACCAATCATGCCCACAAAAAATCTCGCAATTGCGAAACAGTTAAAAATATTTTTGTGCTCAGATGTTTTTGTTAAGCTCAATCAGGCATGGTCCATCTGTGTTTCATACTTGACAAATTTCCGATTGGGCAGATTGTCTTTAGTCATATGATTCAGCAATGTTCTCAGCTTTCCTCTCCCAGAGGATAAAATTGAAATCTTATGCTATGATTTTTCCATTGCCCAGATGCCACTCACTGCACTACTTCAAACGTAGTTGCCGATGCTACATTTTGAAGTAGCTCAGTGACCGAGGGTTATGGTAGTTCCTTTTAGAAGCTGTTCACAGCATTGCTCAAAATGATTGCGCGCTTTTATCCATACCCAACACAAACCCAGGGTGTAATAACTTGGGTAGTCTAAGCCAAACAGGAATATATCTTTCTAGCAATTGTAACCCTTTCCGCCTATAAGTGGCCGCCGTTACAGGGCCTTGGACAGGGTGATCCACTCTAAGAAGTGGCTATAAATAAAAAAAAAATGATAAAAGAACGATCAATAGATAGTTAGTGAAAAATGGTGGTTCAAATCTTATAAAGAATTTTTTTTTACTAAAATTACTAAAATTTTCTCAAAAGAAGGCCGATGAAGCACGTATAAAGAACCTAACTAGCGACCACCAGTGGCAAAGAGCGAATACAAGATGTAGTACCAGCAACCGTACTCCAAACGAAAACACTGCATACAAAACTGAACTGCTATGGTAAAGTGAGATTTATCTACCATTGGTGATACCCTAACTTTCTACCACTTCCTTGTTTCCTTTTAGTTGCCTTTTACGACAAGCAGGGAATATGTTAGTATTATCCTAACCCCCCTACAAGGCTTGACCGCCTATCCCTCCATGCCTTGAAATGCATTCAGCTGACCCATCCTACCTACAAAGATGCCTAGAAATGGATTCAACTGACCAATCCCATCTACAAAGATGCCTTAAAAGTTTTTTTTTATAGCTACTTCGTAGAGTGGACCACCCTGTCTGAAGCCCTGTAACAGCGGCCACTTCGAGAAAGACACAATTACAATTACTGGGAAGATATGATCTTTTCCTGTTCGGTGTAGCCTACTCAAATTATTACACCCTGGGTTGAGTGGTTGTCATGGATAAGTGAGCCGGACTGGCAGGGGCTTGAACCAGTGATCTTCAACCAGCCATGCCAACATGTTTAACCATTAGGCCATCACGCCCATGAAATGGATACTGTTTTATCCTACCTACAAGGCTTGACCGCCTGTCACTCAATGCCTTGAAATTGATTCAACTGACCTTTCCAAAATTTGATGGCTTCCTCTGCACTTCTGGCACCGACCAATTCTCATTTTCTGTTAAATATTTTTGAGACTTCTCAGAGTGATCAGAGTCTGAATCCGACAGTTCTTCCGTTGATAACCGACGCCGACGTTGTCCACCTACCCCCACTGCAGTAAACTTTAGCTCTGTGCTGAACTCTTGTGGTGAGTTATTGCCGTGGACAATCACACCTTGCTCATCTGTGGACAAAAGTATATTGAAATAAATGCAATAAAATCAGGATGAAATATGATATGATATCATTTTTATCCTGCGGGAGAGGAAATTCGAGAATACAGCTTAACCATATGGCGAACCACCACCTCTAGTGCAGATACCAGTTCTGCGAAGCGAAGCGAAGGTTTTTGGATTATTGTATTTCTCGTTTTTTTCCTGTGCATGGACCCGGTTGGTGGAGGAAGCCGTAAGCAGCGCTTACGTGAACCACTGTGCACCGGCGAGAAGTCCAGCAAACCTCTCGCATATAATTATCATCCTTCACAGGATTCGAACCTGCCGTCATGACGATCAGAAATGCGGAGCTCGAAGCGTATTCCCAACGCTCTATCGATTGAGCTAGCTGGGCACCCAAACAAACGCTGCAAATTAAAACTCTCCGATGAAAACTTGAATTACATTGGGGTGATAAAAAACACTCTTCTTTCGTAAACTGAAGTAAACCAATTTAAATTTATAGTACCACTGGCTATGGGTTTGTCCTGCATCCATGATCATTCTTTATTATTTATGCATGGGTTACTTAAAAATCCCTATTCCTGACTTGTAAACTTTGTCAGAGGTCCTATTAAACGAAACAAAGAAGATGGGTAATGGTTTGGCTTTTTCCCAGGGCAGATACCAGTAATTACAATCCACTATAGTGGTTCAGTTCTGCAAAAACAATTCCTGCTTGAACTGCGATGCTTTTACATTAACGTAGCTCTCAGTTATGCGTCGTGCACGCTCCACAGGTTTCTTGACAGATTATGAGTTTGTGATAAGACCTTTCAGTCAACCAAATCTGCTACCACTCAATTGAAATCGCGGAATCAAAGGCATTTTTCTGATTAAAAAATTTTGCCTCCTTTTCAAACAAATAAATTCTTTCTTACCTAGAATCTGTCCCAGAGTGTTATCAATATCTGCTCTGGCCACCAGTTGATCCTTCTGCAGAACAACTCCTTGTGTGATGGAACTGCCAGAGGAATTCTGTGAGATAAGAACATTTATATCAAGGTATTTGCTGTGATACTGTTAAGGAATAGGTATTTTTTATCTTGCGGGACAGGGAAGGCTCAATCATATGGCGAACCCCAACCTCTCGTGTCAACACCAGTTCCGGATTAAAGGGGTAAAAGTTTTTGCTTAACATTTCAAACATTTATCCTGGACCTGTTTGGTGGAAGAAGTACTGTAGGGCGCTTATGTGAACCACGTTGCACCGTACTCAGCTCAGGTGGATTGGATAGGATTTCATTTTCATCCTTTGGGAGAGGAAAGCTGAGAATACAAGCTTAGTCATATGACAAACCATGGCCTCTCGTGCAGATACCAGTTCCAGTTAGGGTGAATTATTTTGGCTTATCATATTTCTCATTTTTCCTGTGCGTGGACTTGGTTGGTGGAGTGAACCACCGTGCACTGGTGAAGCGTCCAGCAGACCTCTCGCATATAATCATCATCACTCACGGGATTCGAACTTGCATTTTGACATCAGAGATACGTATCTTGAAGCGTATTCCCAACGCTTTACCGATTGAGCTAAGCAGGCACCCAATAATAATGACTGTAATAACTGGCTTAGATTACCAGAAAGTTCATGTCTTTCTGACGACACTAAACCGCAATCATGGGTCACCAATGGATTGCATCGTCAGGGCGACTCGTGCCAAACAAAAAAATTTTGGGAAGAAGAGTGATAAACTCAAGCAAACGATTTTATATATGTGAAAACAAACAAAATAAGATGGAGCTGGCAGAGGGATTCTGTGAGATGAGAACAATAGGATTGAGGTATTTGTTGTGACATTCTTAGGAATAGTTACGATTTCATTTTTATTCTACAGGATGAAAGGTGTGAAGGTTTCGGCTAAAAATTTTAAACATTTTTCTGTATTTGTACATCGTTCTTAGCTCAGGGTATATTAATTGACTTGGATAACCGGAAAGGCCATGTCTTTCTGACAACACTAAACCGTATTAAAACTGTTTTGATAATCATGGGTAACCAATGGATTGCATCACCAAGGTGACTCGCGCCAAACAAAATAAATTTTTTGGGGAGGAGAATGATAAACTCAAGCAAATGATTGTGAAAATGTAAAAACAAACAAAATAACATAAAATTCAATCATTGACAGCTGTAGTCCCCACCTGACTCTGATCAAGTGTTTGTCTCAGTGAATCTGGACTCAGGCTTCCGAGTCTCTCTGAGAGAGGAATGTCCCTTGATCTATTGCGGCCTGTGAGAAATGATAATGAAAAATTTATCAGCTTTCCTCTCCGACAGAATAAAAATGTAATTCCATCCTATGGATTTAGGTTGCTGGGGAGACAAACTGTATTCCAGTGTCAAGGACATAATTTCTTTATTGATGAGGATGATTTTCTTAAAGCAAGTAAGCAGAAAAGTAGCAGACATAAGATATTATAAAGGTGCTTGGTTAGCTCGGCGAAAGATTTAGAATCACTGTAAATCTATGGGCTAGGCTAGGATAGGATTTCATTTTTATCCTGTGGGAGAGGAAAGCCGAGAATACAGCTTAACCCTATGACGAACCACGACCTTTTGTGCAGATGCCAGTTCCGAATCGAGGTGAAGGTTTTTGATTATCGTATTTTCTCATTTTTCCTGTGCGTGGACCTGGTTAGTGAAGGAAGCTGTGAGCAGTGCTTGCAGCTCAAAGTGCAGCCTCAAATTACCTTGCCTGAGGTTCACATAACCGCTAATTTCAGCAATCTTTATTAACAATATATCAAAACTTCGATTTTTATTGGCCAGGGCAGATACCGCACCATGCTATTTATTATAGCGGTTCAGTCCTTTTTGGGAATTTTTCCCTTCAGAGTGCTGGTACTACACTTTGAACCAGTTTTTGACTGCTCAGGTTGTCGTTAGTTGGTTCCTTTTAGGCGTTTCTTCTGGCCTTGCCTGAATCAAATTTCAATAAACAAAATGTCAAGTACAAATAAATATTATCATAAAAACAAGCAGAGGAAAATTAGAGAAGACCAAAAACTAGGGGGAAAATTACAATTCAAACCTCTCAAATGATTCACTAAATCACTTAAACAATAGGAAATACCTACCTGTCATAGAATGTGAGCTCAACGATTCCATCTCACTATCTGATGTCTCAGTCATTGTTCCTGTCTCCCGCATTGATGATCGTTGACTGATTTGTCCTTCACTCTGGTCATTGGCCTGTTGGAAGGAATATTGAGGCACTGAGTAATGATATGTTGAAGACTAGTGCTTATTCAGCTTAATTTGTGGAAATGTTAGGAATATGCATAGAGCCACTCATCTCTCATCGGGTTGACGCATGGTAAAATCATGTGAGGTATGAATATATGCGGGAAGTTTGCTGGATCCTTCACCCTGGTAGTTTATGGGTGCCCGATTGTCTCAATCAGTAAAGAGTTGGGAGCACGCATTGAGCTACACATACCTGATTGTCTTAACACAGGTTTGAATCCTGTGAGGAATGATGATTATGTGAGAGAGGTCTGCTGAACGCCTCACTTGCGTACAGTGGTTCATGTAAGCACTGCTGACGACTTCCTCCACCAACCATGTCCATACACAGGAAAAATGAGAAATATGTTGAGCCAGAAACCTTCACCCAGACTCAGACCTGGTGTCTGCGTATGGTTAAGGCGTATTCTTTCCTCTCTCACAGGATAGGAATGAAATCTTGCTTAACCCATGACTTCCTCCATCAACAATGTCCATGCTGTTAAGAATGAGTAAACGGTGGAGCCAAAATCTTCATTCTTAAAGTTTGACCAGTAAATTATATATTTTATGTATAATGCTTTGCTCACATTTCTTTGTTTTTCAACGCAACCTAGATTATGACTCAAAGTAAAAAAAAACACCAAATTCAGACATCCGTAATAAAACGAAAGGTCAAACGAGATACAAATAATCTATAGAAATCATGCAAACCTCATAGTATAGTTGTGAAGAAACTTTATTCATGAGTTCAGATTTACTATCAGAAAGATATTTAGCGAGAAGTATATTTTCTTCAGGTCCCTGAGGCTGGATGAATAAAGAGAGATATGGAGAGAGTTAGTCAGGCACAGACTGAAAGAATGTTAGCTATTCTACTACTTTTTTTTTTGCCACATCATGGAGTGGATCACGCTGTCCAAGGCCCTATAACAGCAACCACTTATAGACGAGCAGAGTTACAATTGCTGGAATCCCCCTCTCGTTTACTGTGATGATGTAAAATGATAGTGAAAGGCTAAACAAATTAAGATATATATAGAAAAGTTAGTAGGACATGCAAACAGCAGGGATGCGAATTTGGTTGATAAGTGGGCAGCCCGGTTAGCTCAATCGTTAAAGCGTTGGGAATACGCTTTGAGATATGCATCTCTGGTTGTCAGAACTCAGGTCCCATGGGGGATGGGGATTAAATGCAGGAGATCTGCCGGACGCCTCACGGGTGCATGGTGGTTCACATAAGCTCTGTGTGAGAGCTCCGCATCTCTGATCGTCATGACGCAGGTTCGAATCCCGTGAGGGATGATTATTATATGCGAAAGGTCTGCTGAATGCCTCACAGGGGCATGGTGGTTCACATAAGCACTGCGTGAGAGCTCCTCATCTCTGATTGCCTTAACACAGGTTTGAATCCTGTGAGTAATAATGAATATATTTGGTGGGTCTGCTGGACGCCTCACGTGTGCACGGTGGTTCACGTAACCACAGCTCATGGCTTCCTCCACCAACCAGGTTCAAAAAAAGGAAAAATGAGAAATATGCAAAGCCAAAAACCTTCAGCTCGATTCAGAACTGGTATCTGCACGAGAGGTCGTGGTTCGCAATATGATTAAGCTGAATTCTCGGCTCTCCTCTCCCGCAGGTTAAAAATGAAATCCTATCCTATACTAATCAGTAACAATACAGAGTATCTACAGAATGCTGATGAGAGTCTACATCACACTCACAGTATCGCTATGTTTCTCTCTTGCTCTCTCCAACGCTTTATCGATCATCTCTTCAGCCAATTTCACAGATTCATCTATTTTTTTCTGCCTTTCCAGTTCAGACTCATGCTCGGATTGAGATCTTTTCACTAAAAATTTACAGAAAATGATGAATAAAAAAAAAAAATAGAAACTTTAATTTCCTGGCTCAGTTAACTCATTCTGTGAGGATGTTTATTAAATAGATATTTCTAACATCAAGCTACATTTTGGTTTTCTTCTCATACAGGACAATATTTTTTCATGAATTCGTAGATAATTATATTTCTTCTTTCTGAAAACTGAGACAAGTTGTAAAGGGTGTTTGCTCTTTATATAGGGATAATGATACGATCGGATTTGAAAAAAATAATTAAATTAGATTCGATTCCCAAATGATTTGGTTTTGCCCAGTTCTAATGGCACAGCAGTCTACCAGTTCGCATTTCAAAATTAAAAAATGGAAATTAATCAATTCATTTAAAAGTATAAATCCAAAGGAATTCTTGAGACTTCGAATTCAACTCACATTCTTCTAGTTTCGGTAACAATAGCTTAGATATGGCAGCTTCCAGCTCCTCTTTTATTGCAGGTAGTTTGTCTGCTTCGTTTTCCTTGCTGTCAAAGTCTTCAGTTTGAATTTCTATGCTGCATTTTTGTCCGACCGAGTCCGTTTGAACCTCAATTTCTGTCGATTGTTGGAGGGGTGCGGATTCCGTTGTTTCTATGATGACGGCATCCATTGCAACATCATACTCCTGAAAATATATCAAAATTAAAAGGAAATCTGCAATAGTTATGGTAAAACATCAGAAAATGAAAAAAAAAACAGTCGCTGATTATTATTGAAATAAGACCCATAACTGTGAATTTTTACGATCAATGCAACAAAATGAACATTATCTGGTTACAAGATTTTTGCCATTCTGTCCCGTGTGGAACCAATGAGGAACCGATAAGGTTATCGAGCATTAT
The DNA here is from genome assembly GCA_963675895.2 of Styela plicata. Classification (NCBI taxonomy): domain Eukaryota; kingdom Metazoa; phylum Chordata; class Ascidiacea; order Stolidobranchia; family Styelidae; genus Styela; species Styela plicata. The sequence goes on from OZ023149.1 coordinate 1,871,856, forward strand.
CCCGAGGCTGCGGGTTACAGTGCCTAGCCCAGGGCACCCCACATGTATTACTCCTTGAAGCCTTCTCTCAATTAGGTGTTCCTTTTGCAAATATTGACAGTTTCATCCAGCCACCACGTCCGACTAAATCATTGCCGAAGTATGTTCTGCTTTGAAATTTTTTTTCCTGAATTATTAGTTAATGACAGTAGTTGAGCCTTTTTTAGCTTGAACTCCAATAACATCAGCAATGGCCCAGGGGCTATCATGTTGGCATCGCCGGGTTGAGGATCTCGGTTCCGAGTCCTGCCGAGTGCGTATCGTTAATCTAAGCCCACTAATTTTAGCCCTGTAGTTACGGGATTTAGAATAGCTCTAACACATTTCCTGCATGTCGTAAAAAGGTGATTAAAAGGAAGCAAATAAGTTGTGGTTGGTTTTACCATCGCCCACGGCAGATACCACTCACTGCACTTTACCATGGCAGTTCAGTCCCATTTGGGATGTTTTCCATTTAGAGTGAAATTGCTGGTACTACATATTTTAGTAGCTCTTTGCTATTAAGTGGCCGTTGGTTGGTTCGCTTTGGGAACTGCTTCCGGCTTTGCTTAGAGTAAATTTCAATAGAAAAAAAATTGACCGGTAGGTCAGCACTGTTCGTCTATAAGTGTTTGATGATACAGGGCTTGGTCAGGGTGATCCACTCCTGAGAAAAAATAATATAGAGCTACGGTTTTGGCACCTGTTTGATACTTCCATCATCGCTTTTGTCCGAGCTCGATTCTTTTTCTTTCTTCTCTTCAATCTGTCCATGTAAAACCATCGAAACCACACGTCCTTCTTCAAGTGTGGTAATGCTCGAACTGTCATAACTTCTATCAGATGGGTGGCGGTAGAGAGAGGGAGCTGGTGTGGAATCAATGGAAGAAGCAGGAGATGCTGAAAAATAAGGGAATCATAACAAAGAACCGATCAAATCGAAAGGAAAATTATGATAATTCGCTGTTATAGAGCAGGGGTGGCAAACCATTGACCACTGTCCCATAGATCATTGGATCATCATCGTCCCATCATCATTTTTCCCTGCGGGAGTGAAAAGCCGAGATTACAGCTTAACCATATGGTGAACCACGACCTCTAGTGCAGATACCAGTTCCGAATCGGGGTGAAGGTTTTTGGATTATCGCATTTCTCATTTTTCCTGTGCATGGATCAAGGTGGGTGGAGTGCACAGTGCATTTAGCTAGAAATGGGAAAAATTTCATGACATGTCTCCTTCACTAGAGGGTAAAAATGTCTTCTGACTGTCTAGAAGCAGCGAATGCAAAAACAGGTTCAAAATCATCAAAACTGCTATGAAATAGCAGTGTTGATGGATTTGATGCTTTTTTGTAGGCAACATTCCAAGAAAATGACATGAACATTTTGAACACCGAAAAATCGAAAATAGAAAATCGAAATCTGTTCAACTCACCACTTCTATCATCTCCTAATGTAAGTCTGGCTGGTTTCTTAGGAGGTCCAGGAGAACTGTCTGAAAGATAGGAAGAAAAAGGTTCAGTACAATACTTCATATAGAATGAGATTTTATTTTTATCTAGCGTGAGAGGAAAGTAGAGAGTATAGCTCATGAGATTGGAATGTACAATTTTCCAGCAGAGCAATCAGAAATCTGTAGCTCAAAGTTCCCCCCTAGCACTCTCACCTGATGCCGTTACTAGATTATTCTACATGGAAAGAAGAACCGAGCATATGGTGAACCGTGACTTCCAGCCTAGTTACAGATTTTCAAAAAGCTGTCAACAGCAGATTACACAAAACACCGTCACCAACGAGTCGTTCTTAAATAGATTAAGTGATCTACCATGCGCCTGCCTATTTAATCCTTGAAAAAATTTAGAAGTTGCCATACAGAACACATTCTCATTCAAGTACTTGGAGTCATTTTTTTAGTGATTATGATCAATTTCATTTAGTTTGTGAAAAAAGCAAATAAGGAGTTTGTGAACAGCATTTTCATTTGGCAAAATATTAACCAGCCATTATAATGAGATATTCTAAATATAATTCAGCACTCAGATATTTAGCAGATAACAAGCTTTTGATGACGTTTCCGAGCTCTACAGGCTCAAGCTTTACAGCAGCAGATCCAGAAATTTTCAGGGAAGATGGATGACTTTAGTCGTCAAATTATGACATCATAATATTCGCCGCAGGTGAAAAATTTTCAAGCATAAAACTGCCGAATAAAAAAAGAATATAAAAATTGCACAGACAGAAAGAAAAGATATTTTGGATTCAAAAACAAAAATAAATCAAGTTTGGTCTGACTTGAAAAATATGAGAAGTTGCCGTCATAAACTGCTCTAAGTATGGAAGATATTTGGCGTGTCTTTAGGATTTTAATGCAAAGGCTGGCAGGGATCCACGGATCCGCACTCTATGGAGCCTTTTTAACCCTCATAGATATCTGTAAACATACATATCACACAACCACACATGTCAAAGTCTAAAGTAACACTCACCACTTTCGGATTTTCTAGATTTATTTCTTTTCTGTAATTCCCTCGATACTTTTGCTCCTCCGTGTCGTCGAAATTTTCCCTTCAATTTTGAATAAAACCAGTTGCCAGCCAGTGCATGAAGTTCCCTGTCAGAGAAAATATCAGGAAATAAGATTAGAACAGGGCGCAGACAAATTTTTTTCATTGAAATTCACTCTAAGCAAGGCCGGAAGCAGCTTCCAAAGAAAACCAACCAACGGCCACTAAATAGCAAAGAGCTACTAAAAGATCTAGTACCAGCAACTGCATTCTAAACAAAAAACATCGCAAACGGTACTGAACTGTCATGGTAAAGTGCGATGAGTGGTATTTGCCCTGGGGGATGGTAAAACCATCTCCCACTTCTTAAATAACTTGGATAGGCTAGAGTAGGTAGAAGATAGCATTTTGATTGTTTTGTGTTTGGTGTATCACAGTAAATTTGCTTTTTGCTAATTTTCTTCTGATGAAGGTAATTCTCTTCAGGTGATCGAGTAGCTGATATAGGATAGGATAGAATTTCATTTTTATCTTGCGGGAGAGGAAAGCAGAGAATACAGCTTAATCATATGCTGACACAACTTCTCGTGCAGATACCAGTTTCGAATCCGGGTGAACGTTTTTGGATTAGGCTATCATTTTTCTCGTGCATTTACCTGGTTAGTAGAGGAAGCCGTAAGGAGCACTTACGTGAACCACCGTGCACCGGCGAGGCATCCAGCAGACCCCTTGCATATAATCATCATCCCTTACGGGATTCGAACCTCCGTCAAGACGATCAGAGATGTGAAGCTCGAAGCGTATTCCCAGCGCTTTACCGATTGAGCTAACCAGGTAACCCATATTCTGCCAGCATGGACTAGGAAAGAACAAACTTCAATAAAATGGAATCTTGCTCTGTGTAGTAAACATGGCTGAGGTCAAGCTCTAGCCATCAGAAGAAAATTCCATCAATGGACAGTATTTCATGATATATCTGTGGCTAGAAGATTTAATGAAATCTCCTTTAGAATGTCTGTTATCAACCAAACTGTATGAAAAAGTTATTTCTATGAAATAGCAGTGTTGATGGTTTTGAAGCTTTTTTGTACATCCTTCCTATTTATGATGATCCCAAATCCAACAGAAAAAAACATTTGTATTTTTCCATTTATAATCATTATCAATTTACTATTTTTAATGGCGAATCGCATGCTTAGAGCAAAGTGATGTGACATTAAGATGTATTTGCAAAAGCTAGTCAAAGTCAGATTACAAGTATATACTGGAAACATTCTTTTTCTAGTAAAAAAAAAAGATGGTTGAATGCATAGTTGGAGTTGATTTTAACCCTATAGGATCAGGCCTAACACATTTCCTGCGTGCCGTAAGAGGTGACTAAAAGGAAGCAAAGAAGTGGTTGAGGATTTTACCCAGGACAGATATCACTCACTCCACTTCATCATAGCAGTTCGGTTCCGTTAGGAATGTTTTCCGTTTGAGTAAAGCTGTAGTATTTTTTTTCTAATAGCCACTTCTAGGAGAGAATCACCCTGACCAAGGCCCAGTAGCAACCTCCACCTATTGACAGACGGGTTTAAAGTTGTTGGAAAGATATGATCTTTCTAATTCGGCTTAGCCAACCAAGTTATCAAACTGTGGGTTGATTGGTAGGCGTGGATAAACGAGCCAGACTCACGGTGACTCGAACTCAAGATCTTTAACCTGCAATGCCAACATGTTTAACCACTAGGCTAAGTGTCCGGTAGTTGGTTCCTTTTGGGCACTGCATCCTTCTGGCCTTTCTCAGAGTGAATTTTAATAAAAAAAGTTCAACAACTCAACTGCGATTTCACAGCTCTGGCAATAAATCTGAATGTGTGACTATAAAAAATTTTAACATCCTTATTTTGCCGACACTCAAATATTCTTAACAAATGATAGTTCTCTTACCTGTGTTTCAAGCAAGCATTACAGAAACATTTGTCAGTGAGTTTATCGTAGACGATACAGTCAATTTTGTTTTTACAGAAATAAAGATCGCATCCACTGCACTGATTCTGTAAAAGATGCAAAAGATTATAATAAGATTAGAATACACAGAGAAAATATATTGAAAGAGCCTTAAATGCAGCTGAACGGCAATTACTTAGTTTAACTGGTACCTGCCTAGTTTTGGAAGTGGAACTAGTCTACCTAGTAATGCTTTACCTAGATCTGTGGTAATTTCGTTTTACATTACCTAGTTTAAGTAATAACTAGGTTGCCATCACTAGTGTCAACTTGAGTGGGGCTGGGCAAAACCGAATCATTTGGAATTCGAATCTGATTCGAATAATTTTTTCGAATCTGATCGAATCAATAATTCCATGTAAATAACAAATATATCATTTTACTATTATAACGTGTCTCCATCATGGTTATCAAGAAATTAATAGATTGCAGTGTTTTTTCAATTCATATCACAATGTCTAAGAGCACGATTTTCATATTTTAACGTCAACATGCTATCGATTTTGGTCAAATTTGACCAAAATTGATAGCATTTTGTCGTTAAAAATAAATATTCTAGTTCGTTAAGCAAGTTTTTATCTCTATGAACGATTCATGATTTAAAAAAATTGTGCTTCGAATCACCAAAGCGAATTGCACAGCCCTAAACACGAGAAGTAATGGTTGGCCTTGCAACTTGAGCTATATTTCCGGCTTTCGTCTCTCTCAGAATAAGCATGAAATTGCATCCCAATGATCATTAGATGTGAATCTATCACAACATATCATACACAGGGTGTTGATGTGGATTTCTGCTGGGACCGTGGTCCCGCAGTGAAATCAGGATCACCAGTAAGTGACAGAATTATATATCTAATATATCCAAGAGAGGTTCAAAGTCTTGCTTCACACTTGAAAATGTCACATTTTTTAATTGCTTTCCTGGAGAAGTCTGACTTTGGTCAGAGGAAACTATCAGAAATAAATTTTTGTAAGTGTGAAGCAAGACTTTGAACCTCTCTAGTTAGTTATAGTTACTCTTGCTACTGTATCCTTGCATGTACTGCATACGGATCCGCAGACACAAAGGCACAGAGGAAGGATAAGTAGTTAGTCCACGTCCCTTAGACCAATGCTATATCCAATATACAAAATAAAATTTGATATATCATGAATTTGCTGCATAAATATGTATGTACGTTTTTGACATCTTTCCTTTAAATACAACAGAAAAAATACACATGCTCTGACAGGATAAGTTCTATAATAACTGGAATATTAATTTTCCTGATTTTCATGAATATTTCATATATATATATTGGGCAGCAGCATCATGATGTATGTGAAATTTTACAGCGTAAATATTCATTCCAATGGGAAAAACTTGTCATCTAAAGGGTTAATCAGCCACATAAATCTATTCCCACTCTTCACACACAGAGTATGAATAGGGACTTCCCCTCATATGCCCCCCTCATTATTTTACATTATAAGATTTGTCATATATCCTGATTTTGTTGCATTACCTCACAACCCCCCAGCATGCGAAATACCTTACCTTAAGGTTTGTCAGCCACTTAAATTCACTCCCAAACTTTGCACACAGGGTGTCGATAGGGTCTTCCCCTTGTATGCTCCCCCCATTATTTTACTTCATAAGATGTGCCATATATCCTGATTTTGTTGCATAACCTCACAACCCCCAATATGCGAAATTACGTACCTTAAAATTTGTCAGTCACATAAATTTACTACCATGCTTTGCACACAAAGTGTCGAGAGGGACTTCCCCTTGTATGACCCCCCCATCATATTATTTCATAAAATTTCACTCATATCATGATTTTGCTGCACATTTCACAACCCCCATCTATATGGGAAATCGCTTACCTTAGGGTTAATCTGCCACATAAATTTATTCCCACACTTTGCATACAGGGTGTCGAGAGGGACTTCCCCTTGTATGCCCCCCCCCCCCATTATTTCACTTCATAACATTTGTCCTATATCCTGATTTTGTTGCATAACCTCCCAACCCCCAGTATGGGAAATCGCTTACCTTAGGGTTGATCAACCACATAAATTTACTTCCACGCTTTGCACACCAGTGTCGACAGGGACTTCCCCTTGTATGACCCCCATTTTTTTACTTTATAAAATTTCACTCATAACATGATTTCGCTGCACATTTTACAATCCCCAAAAGTGCAATTACTTACTTTAGGGTTGATCAGCCACATGAATTTACTTCCACACTTTGCACACAAGGTGTCCATAGGGACTTCCCCTTTTACAGCCTCCTTCACAACTTCCTGTTGCTTCTGTTCTTCATCTTCCACGGTTCTGGAAAGTTGGCTGAAAAGAAAGACATGAAAGTAATTCTGTGAAAATGAGGTATGAAATAAATATTAAACGGGGGCATTTTAAATCAGTGTTGTGATTGAGTCACTTCACCTCGTGTCCCGAATCAGGTCGAGTCTTGAGTCGAGTCACTGTACATTCAAGTCGCAAGCCAAGTCGAGTCATAACATTTCCGAGTGGCAAGTCGAATCACCAGTCAATCTCTTAATGTATTCAACAGCAATGTCAGATCAATTTGCCATTCCGTACTTTTTATAAGTCCCCGCTTAGAATCATCATTTTATCATTATTGGGCAGACGAACACGTATTTCACAGCGGGTAACATTGCCAGTTTTATATCCTTCTGGCGTATTTTCTTCTCTAATGAAGCATTCGACCGCAGACAACGTGATTTTTCAAAAGGTAATCGCAGACTCGGGACAGACTAAATTTATATCAAGCTCCGAGTCAAATCGAGTCTGCGATCCGTCTGCGAAGTCGATTATGAGTCGAGGTATTTAGCTACGATGACTCATTGAAAAAAGTGACTGAGTCGAGTCATTGACCCGATTCTCCCCAACACCGTTAACAACGATAATTCTCTTTAAGGAGTTCCGTTTTTTTATTTGGAAGTGTTGAGAGGGTTCATTTACGTTGTAAAAACCTGCTATGGAATGTAGAAGCGGTAACATATTTATAAGTAAGAAGCATCCTATAAATATCCTGCAGTGTTCTTTCCTATAGGAAAACAGTGCAGCGAGTCGTTTGGAATTCGAATACGGGTCGAATAACTATTCCCATGTAAATAACAAATATCCCATTTTCACTATTACAATTTGTCTCCATCACGATTATCAAAAAATTGATAGTTTGTAGTGTTTGTTCAATTCACGTTACATTGTCTAAGACCAACAATATTTATATTTTAAGGCAAAATGCTATCGATTTTGGTCAAATTTGACTCGTACCCCACCAATGTTGAAGATTTGCCGCCGCCCTTGCTCTGAGGTAAGCATGGTATCTAGTCATTGGAAAATATTATTAAAAATTTATTCACACGGTGCGCGCGCTCAGAACCTTTTTTTATTGAAATTTACTCTGAGAAAGGCCGGAAGCAGTGCCTAAAAGGAACCAACTAACGGCCACTCAATAGCCAAGAGCTACTAAAAGATGTAGTACCAGCCACCGCCATCTAAACGGAAAACATCCCTGAAATAACTGAACGCCCATGGTAAAGTGCAGTGAGTGGTATCTGCCCTGAGCGATAGTACCACCACCTACCACTTGCTTCTTTTTAGTCGCCTCTTACGACACGCAGGAAATACGTTAGGGCCATTCTAAAACCCGGACTTACAGGGTCGAACATCTGCTTATTCAACGAGATTTTTTGATGACTCAAGATGAACATCTCAAATCCTTCATTAATTGTTAAATAATATTTCCCACCTATCGCTACCACGGATGCGGTCAACTATAAGATGTGTTTTAAGGGTCCTGCCCGATAGTTCAATATTTACAAAGGGAAAATATGCGTTGATGTCGATAGAACGGGGTCAAAATTGAAGAGGAAAGTTTATAACCTTTGTGAGAAAAATATCTCATTCAATATTCGCTATTTTATTCGGACTAATTAACGCATCTCTGATCGTGACGACGCAAGTTCGAATCTCATGGAGGATGATGATTATGTCTGAAAGGTCTGGTGGACGCGGTATATGGTGTTGTTCACGTAAGCACTGCTTACGTCTTCCTCCACCAACCAAGTCCATGCACAGGAAAAATGATAAATATGATAATCCAAAATAATTCACCCCTATTCGGAACTGGTGTGTGCACGATCGGGCGTGGTTCGCCATATGGTTAAGCTGTATTCTCGGTTTTCCTCTCCCGCAGGATGTAAATGAAATCCTATCCTATATCTACAGACAAGGGAGATTTTATATATATGGGAGAAAGCACTTAAGAACAATTTGACAGAATTAGCTAAATTTTGAATTTATTTTTGTGTAAGATTTGAAAATTCTCTGAGAGCACTGCCCCCCGCCCCCACATCGCTACAATTCGTCAACCAAAAGGCAAGTCTAGCAAACAGTAAACGGTTTTATCTCCCAGGTCAGATACACAGTTCAGGATTGCATAAAATGTTATCTGTTATCAGTCGCATTTATCTTTTAACTTTATTAGGTAATGAATCGGACCTCATCAACGGCACAGTTTTTATACACTATGAGAAAATACGGTAAATTCCCTGTTCATTTACAGTAATTGTGTGTTCGAAAACCGAAACCGCGTCGTTGATGAGTATGCACCTTAACCACACCTTGACGATGCGTTCCATCAACAGTCCATAATTGGCCAAAAAATGTCAATGTCATAGTTTTATTTCAATATCAAATAGTAGAATTACTGCAAAAGAGAAGTGATTTTACTGCATTTTTGTTACAGTGTGGTCTAAATTAAAGAACGTTGTTACTTTGTAGAATTTTTTTTCTCGCGCACCTTATTGGCGCGATCCACCAGTGATCAAAGCTTGAGTTAAAATGTAAGCAAGACCCTAGGCGGCGGAAAGTGTCAAATTGGGGTAGGGGGTCGCTTCGGGCTCAAAAGTGCAACAAGGAATGAATATTCATAAAAAAATTTAACATTCTTTTGTAAAATGTACTATTTATGGACAAAAGCAATGAGAATATATATTTATCCAAATGCTAATGCCGATGGCTCGCGAAAAATTCGCACATTTAAAGTTGTTCTCATATAAAATCCCAAAATCTTGGGGGTGCTCCACCTTCCCAAAACTTAGGGAAGAATTGCTATAAGTGATGCAGAGCATAGCCAAAGAACAGCGATTTCACCGTATTCTCGTTACAGTGGTAAAAAGACAAGCTCAGACAAGATATATTTGTTTTCTGGGTTGGTCGCTTTGTAGTAAGGATTGGTATGTCTCATGAGAAAGCTCTTAAACTCAGGTTTATTTGGTTTGGAATTACGAATCGAATTTTACAAATTTTTGGAAAGCGCATATCGTAGGTTTTATTATTTTTATTTAATACAAGTTCGCTTTGAGCAAGGCTGAAAGCAGAGCTTAAAAGGAGCCGACTAACGGACACTTAAATGTGAAAGAGGTACTACGAGAAAAATACCAGCAATTGCACTCGAAGCATAGAACACCCCGTACAAAATTAAAACAACAAAGGCAGTGAGTGGTAGCTGCCCTGGGCGATGAAAAAACCGTTTACTACTTCGAGTATGAGTCACTGATGGATCGCGCCTGGACGGCGCGATACATCAGTGGTCATACTCGACATCGCCTGGCAATTTGTGCTTCTTCAAAGTACAAAGCTCGGTAACTTTTGGGTCTTTTTGTTTTAGACTTAAGGCCTGAATTTCATTTTATTGGTTTTTGACAAGTTTTTTTTTGCCAAGATAAAAAGATTCAGTAAATTATGAGCAACGGGATCGGTGGAAAGACCCATCAATGGCTTATACTTGGCGTAAGTTTTATTACAATACTCCGGAAGTTGGACTTGAATTTCGATTTACGACTCGAGTTTTACACATTATCGGGCACGACTTAGCAAAAAGCATACATTGAAAGTTGTTTTTATTCAAGTATGAGTTGTCGATGCGTTTGTTATGAAAAATCTGAAAAATATCATTTAGTCAAGCATGATCCGTGGAAAACTGAGTGCCGGTCGATTTCACCAGACATTACGTTCGGTATTTCACGCGAGCAGAATGCGCAACGACGGTTACACTACACGTTTGCGTAGGCTGTGTTTTTCCTAGGTTTGTTCTATTTTACCCTTGCGTTTCACGCAAGCGCAATGCTCTGCATGCATTTACTTGCGTTTTCCTATGAAACGGAACGGTTTGCTATGAAAGCTGACCATGAAAGCTATATTGCCGTTTTTACTTTGTTACCCAAAACGCAAGACAACTTCACGTGTATTGCGGCCTTTAGCATTGGAAATTATTGATCGATATTAGCATCGATTAATAAATAATACATCGCTTTTAAGTCTGTTTAAGCTAATATTTGTAATTCGTAACTGTGAATTTTTTAATTGTAATAATGGAGACAACAATAGTAATAATAAAGATGGGATATTTGTTATTTTTATGGAATCAACAATTCGATCCGATTCGAAAAAATTATTCGAATCCGATTCGAACTCCAAATGATTCGGTTTTGCCCAGCCCTACTTGTAAAGTCGGATCTGCTCGGTTTAAATGTCTCTGTAGCAATAAAAATGTTGCCTACATCGAAAAAAACGTGAAATTATTCTGTCATTAATCACAATCTTGGATGAGATTGATTAATCAAAGCTTAAAGTGAATTTCAATAATTTATCGAGTAATAGGGTTATAGATAGATTGCACCTTCAATGTCCGACGCTCAAGTTTTTCTGATTTTTTTTCCGTATAGGAGATAATTATTCCCAATTCCGTTCGACTCGACCTTTCTTACAGTACAATTAGGGATTCGAATCATTTCGAAGCACAATTTATTCGAATCAATCGTGGACCGTTCATAGGAACAAAAAATTTGCTTAATGAACTAGAATTTTCATTCTCAATGACAAAATGAATATAAACTATAAATTTCTTGATTTTCACAATGGAGACAAGTTGTAATGGTACAACAGCCTTACTTTTTTCCGCATGAGAAATAATATTAACCGATTCTGTCTGATTCGACCGTTCTTACAGTATATTCTCTTGTTTACAAAATCCTACATTAAATGGTGCTTAGACTACATTTTCGGGTTTACTCTAACGCATAATATAAGCAACAAATCACGTTTCCCTAATTTTTCCCGCGTGGGAAATAATCTTACCCGATTCTGTCTGATTCGACCTTCCTCACAGTATAATCTCTCTTGATGACTTGCAAAATAACTTTCTCCTCCTCCTCTGTCAGAGATCCCAGATCCAGTTTTCGTCCCATTGGTTGGCTTATTTGATGGATTATTTACAATTAACACTAAAACTGAACATAGTAGAAAAAAAAAACGATTTGACTGTTAATAGTTCGGTTCTGTATCACAAAATGCAACAAAATGCCTGGTTTTTGACAGTAATTTTACTAGGCGGTATTGAAAATAATTCAAAATTGACTTTTTTGGCCAATTGGATTTCAAAATTGCCTTAGCGTATTTTCTGTGTTTTTTTCTCAAAAAAAAAGTTCACTGAAAGCAAGGCCGGAACCAGTGCCTAAAAAGAACCAACTAATGGCCACGTAATAGCGAAGAGCTACTAAAAGACATAGTACTAGCAACTGCACTCTAAGCAAAAACACCCCAAATGTAACTGAACCACTGTGGTAAAGTGTAGCGAGCGATAACTGCTCTGGGTAATGATAAAACATTTATTACTTTTTAATTTTCACTTAACACGTTTCCGAACAAGAAATTTCTGACCGTGAAAAATAAAACTCAAAATAGAACCATCAGTAACGATATATAAATTATACCTTTAGGCAAACTTCTAACGACCTATAAAATCGATCGACTTTTAATATCACCCATAAAAAACTAATTAAAATATAATTGAATTTCATAACAATGTAGTCAATGGAGCGTTATTCTTTTGAACTCTACCAAGAAACAAATATTTCCTGCGAACATTTTGTTTAAGTTAAGCTTGAGTCACTGATGGATCGCGTCGATGACACGCGGTTCATCTGTGGCTCATGCTTGAGAATATGAAAATTCCGATTGGGGCCGATATTCACAATTTAGCGGAACCAGAAATTGTCGGTGAGGGGGGGGATTTAAGCGGTCAAATTTTTTGCGTCATAATATACACCGCAAATTCTCAAAAAAATACTGAAAAATAAATAGTTCGCATAAGAAATTGGGCCGAAGCCGTGAAATTTTGAGGGCAAAAATATTGACAAGTTTGAAAGGTGTTCAAAATTGTTTCTCTCACTTCTAAGCCTCAGATAATTGATGATATGAACTGTTTTAGTATAATTTTTTTTTGAAATAAGAGTTTTTAACCCCCCCCCCCCCCCCCTGTATCTGCGTCTGTGAAAAGATTGAAAAATTGTTTATCTAAACTGGCTTCTGGCATTTCTCGAATCCCAAAGAACTCTCTCCCTACATCAACTGAACAAATACTAAAAAAATGACAAAGCATATTTGGGCGATCATTATAAAACTCACGCGAGTAAAAATTCATCATCATCATTTCAATTTTATCAAGCATGAGCCACAGATGGATCGCGCCGCACAGGCGCGGTCCACATGTGGTTCATGCTTGATAAAACATAATCTTTCAGACAAAATCGATCGCTAATTTGATAACACTATTAAAAAACGCATCAAAATAGAATAAAATCACACAGTAGATTGAAATTTTTACAGGTGGAAAATACAAGCACTAAATCTTCCTTGACCAAGCATTAAACATAGATAAATCAAGCTCATTATAAACAAAATATTAACCGACGTTGCTTGGAAAGGTATTAACTGTTTAAGTTTGCTACAATCACCCTGAAACTTAGTTGAATTTACGTCTGTTTAACAGCATAGGTGCCAATTAATTCGTCATTGCAAAAGATTAAAAATTAGGTGTCATCGAGTGAGCCTTATGATCCGGCGATTGATTTACAAAATTCATTAATTATTCCTTAAAAAGTTATTGAAGCGTTCAGTCGACGTCACAAAACTCTGTGAGGTCATCTGGATGGGGGCAGCGTTTCCAGAAACTTCATATGAAAGGTAATGATTTTTTTTTGTTGAAATTCACTCTGAGCAAGATCAGAATCAGTACCTTATAGGAACCAACCAACGGCCACTTAATAGCAAAGAGCTTCTAAAAGATGTAGTACCAACAACTGCACTTTAATTAAAAAACATTCGGAGCAGAATTGAACTTCTGGGATAAAGTGCAGTGAGTGATATCTGCCCTGAGCGAAGGTAACCCATCCGTCTGAAATCGAAAAAAGGGGTCAGTCTATCTGTGTCGATACGGTTCCTTTCTGGTCAGCGGCGGAAAATTAACTTCGACATTGAGGGGATCCGATTCGCCGGGGAAAAGGTAAATTGTCAGTTTTATATCAACGAAAAATTATTTGCAAAAAAAGACAAATTTTAACGGAAAAGAATATTTCGATTTTGTTCAGAAAAGAAATTTGCGTCGAGAGCGCGCGAAAATTCAACGATTTTTTGCAATTTTCTCATAATTTTTGCTAATTCAGGGTATCGGACACCCAATGTTTGGCATTGAGGGGGATCCAGACACCAAGCTCCTAACCACCTCTCCCCGCTTTCGCCGCCAGTGTTCCCGACACAGCGATTTTTCCACAATTTTATCATAATTTCTACTGCTTTAGAGGGTGGGGGCGGACACCCCCCAATATTGATGGGGATCCAGACGCCCCGATCCTAACCAACAAGCACCGCCAGTGTTTTCGGCCCGTCTATTACAGAAAAACGCCTCCTGCCTGTCTCGACTAACCATAATCACGATTAAAATTAACAGCCCAGACAACGCAAGTTATGCACACACGGCCACAAGCAAATATTCTACAGAAAAAATGTGGAATCTGACAATGTGGAACCAATATACAATATTAAACGGTCTTTGATTTCCAAGAATTTCTCCAAAATTATAGACTTTGTCTGTAACTCCCAAACCAGCCAAGCGTACTAGCCGTGAAGCGTGCTGCCGAAAACCATAACTGAATCCGACGTTTTAAATTCATTCACCAGTTATGCAAGTAATATCAGTTTATTATATAGAAACTTATAGACGAGTGCTCCGAATCACTTGAAATTCGAATCTGATTCGAATAATTTTTCGAGTCCGATCGAATCTTCGATTTCTAAAAAATAACAAATATCCCATTTTTACTATTACTATTATAGTCTCCATTATGATAATTAGGAAATATACAGGTATGAATTACAAATATTAGCATGCACTGACTTAAAAGCATTGCCTTGCTCAGCGGCGCGATCCATCGCTTAACTAAGCGAGTCTTGAGAAAATATATGTGGCCGGAGAGATTATTTATCCACCTCGTCTATCTTTGTGCAAATACGTTTTGTTAAGTATGAGTCACTGATGCTCCACGCTGCCGAGGCGCATGATCGACAAAGTAATGATTCTGATCGGGTTGATATCAGGAATGGACAATTCGATTCGGTTATTCGAATCGATTCCAAGCACGATTAATTCGAATCAATCGTGAATCGTTCATAGGAACAAAAACTTGGATTTTCATTTTTAACGACGAAACGCAATCGATTATGGTTAAATTTAACCAAAATCGATTATATTTCATCGATAAAATATGAAAATTGTAGCTCATAGTGTGAATTGAAAATACACTATGAACTATAAATTTCTTCAATTTTATAATGAGAAAAGTTATAATAGTAAAAACGGGATATTTATTATTTAAATAAAATCGATGATTCGATCTAAATAAATATTAAAATGAAAATGCTAGTTCATTTAACAAGTTCCTGTTCCTATGAACGATTCACGATTGATTCGAATATATCTTGCTTCGAAAGGCGTGCCGGACCTCGTCGCGACACAGTGGCCCACGTAGGAACTGCTTACAGCTTACCTCACCAACAGGCCCAGGAAAAATGATTGAAAAGCTAAGCTCAGATCCTCACTCCCTATTCGATACGGGCGTCTGCATGGGAGGTCGTGGTTCACCATATAGTTAAGCCGCATTCTCGATTTCCCACTCCCGCAGGATAAAATGGAATTCTACCCCATCCTATCCTTAAATCAGAATAAATCAGCCCAAACTTTAACTCAAATGCCCCAACGAAAAGCGAGTCATAAGATGTTTAGAAAACAAACCCGTTCACCGCAGTTCAATGCCAGTCAAGCAAAACTACAAAATAGACAATCAGACACTGTTAACTCGATGCGTAAACTAAACTTGAATTTCCTATATAGAGCGGTTCAATATTTTCCCAGTCAAATCAGAAGAAAAATCAGAAGAAATCCTTCAATTATACAAGCGTCGTCATGTATGAGTCACAGATGGATCGCGCCCTGAAGCAGGGCTAAAATGGACCAATTAACGGCCACTTAAAAGCAAAGAGCTACTAAAAGATGTAGTATCTGCCATGGGCGATGGTAAAACCATCTACCACTTCTTTGTTTGACTTTTGGTTCTAAAAAATGCATGGATCTGAACTTTTTTGCGTTCCTCCGGCGTTTTTAATTTACTCCACTATTAGGACAATTCATATCTCGAAACCGCTTTTTTGTCATTAAAAGTTGAAGTGGGAAACATTCAGAGGTGACTGAACCACTATACCGAAGTGCAGAGAGTGGTATCGGCCCTGGGCGACGTTAAAACCAACTAAAACTTTTACAACGATATATCTAAGGCTCATGCTTGTCAACTCATAACACTTGATTTCAAATAAATATCCCGTTAAGCCACGCAAGCAATATGTCAGGACTATTCTAAAGCCTGCGCTTACAGTGCAACCAGAACTCAATATTCCCCAGTCAAATCGGAACAAAATCATTGAACTATGCAAGAGTCGCCATGTATGAGTCACAGATGGACCGCGCCTACGAGGCGCGGTCCATCTGTGGCTCATACTTGGGAAAATAAAAAATATCTTGACTGTTACGTCTGACGAATAAACGCCAGTCAAGCAAAACTGTGAAGGCAGATAGAACCACGCTATTAAGCTATACGTAAAGTTAACTTAAATTCTTCCAATAATTGAAAACGTTGGCGGCGGGATCTATATCTGCGGCTCATACTTAACAAAAGATTCATAGGAGCATCAGTTAAACGGGGACAACTAGCCCACACTGTTAACATATGTGTAAATTCAAGTTGAATTTTGCCCTGTATTTACGGCTTCAAAATAGTCCTAACCAGTGAAGGTAACATAGTTTTCATTTAAACTAAGGGAATTATTACTATGTAACCTAGTCCAGTTCTTTTAAAACTAGGTTGTACCTAGATTAAAACCGGGTAAACTTGGTAGTTTTCGCTTCGGTGCATTTCAGATATTTTTAATAGATTTGAAGTCTGTAATCACTGAATTGCAAATTTCAAAAACATTTTCCCATTGAATATATGGTTTACCTGGTATTTGATTCCAAGTACAAATACCTTTTTTTAACCAGGTACATAGTTAAAAATCAGGTAAATTCACCCTATTTACCTAGTAAACAACCAAGGTAAAACTTCAAACAGAAAACTCTGTAAAAGTTGAACCAGGTAAATCAGATATCAGTGAAACTGGTAAAAGTACTTTGAAAATAAACCCAGCAAACTAAGTATACTGGGTAAACTGGGTACTTTTGCCTAGAATTCCCAACACTAATCTAACCTATTCCCTGCGTGTCGTAAGAGACGACTAAAAGAAAACAAAAAAGTGGTAGATGGTTACATCATCGCCCAGGGCAGAATGGTATCACATAATGACAAAGACCAACCAAAAAATGTAGTACCAGCAACTGCACTCTAAGTAGAAAACATCCCAAATGGAACTGAACGTACTGTACTAAAGCATGACGAGTGATTTATACCCTGGGCGACTGCAAAATCACCAACCGTTTTTTATCGATATATCTATGGCCGCTGATTGTCAAACTCTAAACCTCATACAAAATAAAAATCTCGTTAAGCTAATGCTCGTACTCATATAGCTTTACTTATCAAAGCCTGATAGGAACCAACTAACTAACGGTCACTTAATAGCAAAGAGATACTTAAAGATGCAGTACCAGCTAGGGCTGGGCAATTCGATTCTGTGATACAAATCGATTCGAAGCACAATTTATTCGAATCAATAGCGAATCGTTCAGAAAAACAAAAACTTGCTAAAAGAACTAGAATTTTCATTTTTACGAGAAAATGCAATCGATTTTGGTCAAATTTGACCAAAATCGACTATATTTTGCCGTTAAAATATGAAAATTGTTGCCTTAGGACACTGCGTTTGAATTGAAAATGTACAATAAATGATTTGATTCTCACAATGGGGACAATTTGTAATACTAAAAAATGGGACATTTGTTATTCACATGAAATTAGTGATTCGATCCGATTCAAAAAATTATTCGAATCAGATTCGAATTACAAATGATCCGGTTTTGCCCAGCCCTAGTACCAGCAACTGCAAGCGAAAAACATTTCAAACGAACGGAACCACCACGATAAAGTGCAACGAGTGGTATCTGCCCTATCATCTACCACTCTTTGTTTTATTTCAGTCGCTTAAAAAATATTTTTTGCGTTCCTCCTGCGCACATTTTATCTCAAATAAACATCTCGTTAAGCTGATCCATGTACTTATAATGTATACGATCTTTGTTTACCGAAGTCCCACGATATATTGACTTTTGGTTTTGAAATAATAAGAAAGGAATCCAACCACGCCTCGGGAGTAATGTTTACTTTTCTACGAAGTTAAGCCTAGTAGGACAAATATTCATGTTTTTCCAAGCTTGTGCCACTGATGGATCGCGCCTACGAGGCGCGGTCCATCTTTGGCATGATTGTCAAAAAAATTCAAACCGATAGGCGGTTTAGCCTGTAATGGATATTTTAGCATTCCTCGTTTTTATGTATTTCGCCTTTGAATACTCAAATTGAAACTCCCGAGAAACTAGAGACAATATTCGCAATATAGATAGGTTTTAGCATCACCCAGGGCAGATAGCACTCACTGCACTTTACCATAGTTTTTAATCTTCGCTATATAATGATCTTGCCAACTTGCGATGCTTTTTCTTCTAAATAACGCAAATTGAAACTTCCTAGAAATGAAATAGACAAAGTTTGCAATTTTGACCAGTTGCAGATGGTTTTACTATCGCCCAGGGAAGATATCGCTTATTGCACTTTGCTATAGCGCTTATTTCGTTTGGGATGTTTTCCACTTAGAGTGCAATTGCTGTTACTTTATCTTGTAGTAGCTCTTTGCCATTTGAGTGGCCGTGGGTAGGTTACTAACTGGTTGGTCGCCCAGGACAGATGCCACTCCCTGCACTTCACCGGTTGAGTTCTATTTCGAATGTTTTCCACTTAGAGTGCAGTTGCTTGTACTATATCTTGTAATAGCTCTTTTGTATTGGGTGTTCGTTAGGGTAGTTCTTTTAGGCACTGCTTTCGGACTTGCTTCAACGAGAAGATATGTTTTTCGACTTCAAATACTTAAAATGTTATTTTGATGACATGAATTTTTTACATTGAAATTCACTCTGAGCGAGGCTGGAAGCAGTTCCCAAAGGAACCAACCAACAGCCACTCAATAGCAAAGAGCTACTAAAAGATGTGGTACCAGTAACTGCACTATGAACGCAATTCGCAATTCTGACTTGACTTAAGTGGGAATGAACCCATAAGTACGCTACATCAGGAAACCTTTCCCAGCAAAAATATTGCATATTGAATTGAACAAATGTAAGGTGGAGTGATTACTATCTGCCCTGGCTGATGAAATAATATCCACCACGTCTATAAATATAATTAAAATATGTAGCAAAATGATGAGTTCATGTCAAATTCTACAATATAAATCATGATTTTGCTGCAGAACGGCCCAACCGTCTTTTTCCTGGCACCATCCCCCACCCTAACAAGTTCCTAGTGTTTTAGTGCACATACTTTACCAATGTACCACAATATATTTGCTTATTCTCATTCCGTTTTATATAATGAGAAAATAAGTCAGCCACACCCTGGGAGTTTTATTTACATTTGTACGAAGTTACACTGTAACAAAAAAAATCTACGAAATCGCTGGTCTTTGACAGTAATTTTACTTGGCGGTATTGAAAAATATTGAACATTGACTTTTTTGGCCAAATATGGGGTGTTGATGGAACGTACCGCGAAGGTGCGTTCCATCAACAGCCCATAATTGGCAGAAATCTCATCAACATGACGATTTTTAACTTTGGAAATATGCAATTACTGCAAACTTTTGCTAAGGTGTAGGTAATCCAATATTCAGATTCTAAAATATTTCGTTTCAAATGATATAATTTTTTTTCCAACTGAAATTCGATCTGAGCAAGGCAGGAAGCAGTGCTTAAAGGGAACCAACTAACGGGCACTCAATAGCAAAGAGTTGCTAAAAGATGAGGTACCAGCAACTGCACTCGAGACGGAAAACAATCCCAAACGGAACTGAATCACCATGGTAAAGTTCGGTGAGTGGTATCTGCCCTGGGCAATGGTAAAACCATCTACCACTTACAAATATCGCATTCTCAACCAGCCTCAAAAATGAAAAAAGTGTGAAAAAATAACAAGAAAATGCGGAAATTAATCAACCTATCAACCTAATCCCCCCCTAACGTAGCTTGGTATGGATTTTTCACAGAATCTGTCGAGCACGAGTCACTGATGAACCACGCCTCCGAGGCGTGGTCCATCTGTGACTCAAGCTTGACAAAATGAACCCTTCTGACCGGGAGAGTGAGAAGATGTTTTAATTACCTTCCTACAAAATTAAGGTAATCAAACGTGTTATAAAGAACATATTATGTTTGGTTTATTAGGAATTAACGTTTTATAAACTATGAACTAATGAATTGAGTAGAATGGGGACGCATTCCCACATGTCCCCAAGAAGTAAAAGTGTAAAAAGGTCAAAAATTTAATTATCGACGTAATGAAATTTTACATAATTTCAAGAAATTACCTCTTATCACATTCATCCCTTCCAGATTTTTAAAAATTTGATCACTTATATAAAAAAATCACATTTTCCAATATATTTGCTGATTAGCTATCGACTTTTTGTGAAACGGGAAAATATTACAGACACAGCTGTGGAGTTTTATTGACATTTCTTATAATTATCTCTAGGTAATGACGAAATATATAAATATATGTAAATGAATGCTGGATTAAATCCTAAATTTAATAAACATAGAAAAGTGACATGGCACCTTATTATTAGTATTTGAGCTTAAACGGTTTTGTTGCGACAAAGGAGTTCCAGATACAAAAACGTCACTGACGGACACATTAGATATATAAAGACAAATAGACCCATTTTCAATAGAAACGGTTAAGGCTGCACTACACGTTTGCGTAGGTTGCGTTCTTTTCAAGTTTGTTTTATTTTACTCTTGCGTTTTACGAAAGCGCAATGCTCTGCATGCATTTACTTACGTTTTCCAATGAAACAGAACGGTTTGCTAAGCAAAATAACGAAAAGTTCTCGTTTCGTTTCGTGCGTTTGTATGAGTATGAACACGATAACGCAAAGCAATGCAGGCGTGTATTGGAATATTGGAATATTCGATTCGATTTCAAAATAGAGGGATATTGGATTTTGGCCACCTCCAGTTGGGGTATAACCCTGGTGCTTATCTCGGTTTCGTGACCCGGAATGTTACGTCGAAAGACTCCGTGCACATCTCAAGATCATATCTGAAGATAAGTACCATTCGGCAACGTTTGAAAACAGTGCCGACAAAATATATGAAGCGGGAAATGGATTCTTCTTTGTATTACAATTAGGGCTGGAGAAAATCGAATAATTTGAAATTCGAATCTGATTCGGATAATTTTTTCGAATCGGATCGAATCGTTGATTCCATAAAAATAACAAATATGCCATATCTACTATTACTATTATTGTGTCCTTCATCATAATTAAGAATTTCACAGTTACAAATTACAAATATTAGCTTAAACAGATCTAAAAGCGATGTATTTTCAATTCCGCTCTGGTCCAAGGGCGAACATTTTTATTTTAACGACAAAATAGAATCGATTTTGGTCAAATTTGACCAAAATCGATTGCATTTTGTTGTTAAAAATAAAAAATTTCTCTTCATTTGGCAAGTTTTTGTTCCCATGGTCGATTCACAATTGATTCGAATAATCTCTGCTTCGAATCGATTCGAATCATCGAATCGAATTGCCCAGCCCTAATTACAAGCCACCACAGAGCAAACGCTAACATCTTTATCATAATTCACCAGAACATAATTAAACGTAAACATAGGAGCCGTACTATTTGCTTTTTATATGAGTTTCGTGGAAATAGGGACACGTCATTCTTAATGAGATAATAATAAATTAATAATCGCGGATATTTCTATGAAAAACAAACAGCCTGGTTTATAAAGAAAAGCTATTACCAGCGACTGTAATAAATGATAAACGTCCCAAACGAAACTGAACCGGAATAATAAGGTGCAGTGGGTGGAAACTGCCCTGGGCGATGGCAGAATCATCCTACACTTTTAACTCAACACTTTTGTGGGCGCGATGCCCTAGTGGTTAAACATGTCGGCATCGCAGGTTGAGGATATCGGGTCTGACTCGCTTATCCATGCCCCCCACTCAACTCAGGGTGTAATTACTTGGGTAGGCTAAGCTGAACAGGAAAAGATCATACCTTCCCAGTAATTGTAACCCTATAAATGGCCGCTGTTACATGGCCTTGGACAGGATGGTTCCCTCTATGAAGTGGCTATAAAAAAAACTCACTTCTATCCGACCCGTTCACGCAGTGTCAGGACAGTCCTAAGCCCGCAACTCAAATAAACCAGGGCACTCATAACAGTTAAGGCCACAATACACATGAAGTTGTCTTACCGACGCGTTGCATAACGTTTCAGGCGACAAAATAAAAACGGCAATACACGCCTGCATTGCTTTGCGTTAATCGTGTTCACATGTGTACAAAGCAAAAACGCACGCAACGAAACGAGCACTCTTCGTTAGCTTGCATAGCAAACCGTAGTTCTGTTCCATTGGAAAACGAAAACGTAAGTAAGTTCATGCAGAGAATTGCGCTTGCGTAAAACGTAAGCGTGAAATAAAACAAACCCAAAAAAACGCAACCTACGCAAACGTAAACTGTGGCCTTAATACATTATTAATACATTATTTTGACATTGCGTCAAAAAATAAATATCTTGTAACGTAGCCAATATATTGACAACTCATTCAGTAACACAAGAATATTAAAATTAAATTCTGCCGGGCAAAAGTCACTGATCAATCGCGCCGCCGCCTGCCTGATCCCACCTACGCTGGAGACACAACTATGGGTGGTCAAAACCGAATCATTTGGAATTCGAATCTGATTCGGATAATTTTTTCGAATCAGATCGAATCACTAATTCCGTGTAAATAACAAATAACCCATTTTTAGTATTACGACTCGTTTCCATTATGAAAATCAAGACATTTATAGTTTATAGTGTATATTTTCAATTTCAACACTCCATCTGAGAGCAACAATTTTCATCATTTAACGACGAAATACAATCGATTTTGGTCAAATTTGACCAAAATCGATTGCATTTTAACGTTAAAATGAAAATTTCACTTCATTTGGCAGGTTTTTGTTCCTATGAACGATTCGCGATTGATTCGAATAAATTGTGCTTCGAATCGACTCGAATCACCGAATCGAACTGCCCAGCCCTTGTCACTAGTGTTACCAATATTAGTAAATTATCCTGTTTATCTGGTTTACCTAGTTTCACTAATTTACCTACTTCAACTTCTACCAAGCAAGCTACCTGGTTCAACAACCTAGGTACCAAATATAAAAAAATGGTAAATTATAGTTTCCTTACGAAAGAAATTCGGAACATTCAAAGATTTTAACCATCAAATATATTGAATTACCGGGTCTCATGAAGTTTAGTACTATATATCCGATTATCATAAAACTTTTCCATGTTGCAAGCGACTCATCCTAACCCGGGAGACAATGACAGATGCTTGCAGCATTGGCGCCCCTTAGTCAGGATGAGAATATTCTGCCAGTTTTTATTTTGATGACATTCGGGAATATGGTACTAAACTTCACCAGACCCGAATCACCTTGACTGCAGCTGAACGACGATTACCTAGTTTGCCTAACTTCATTCAAGGTTCTACGCAGTTTTTGGAGTGAAACTAGGTTGCCTAGTAATGTTTTAACTAGCTCGGTGATAAATTCGTTTTACTTTACTTAGTTAAAGAAAGAACTATGTTGCCCCCGCTCCTCACAACTCTTCTGTTGAGGCTATTATCTGACTGAGCTTTCCACGGTCTCGCGCGCTTTCCATACGCTATAGTATGACGTCATAGATCAACACTATTATCTTACACAAATAACGTTTATGATGGAACAGACAGATAGTTTCCGCTTGAGTGGCATATGACACTTCAATTGGAAATGTATTCTGTCAAGCATAAGCCATAGCTGGACCGTATATAACAAGCATGATAATTGAAAAAGGTTGAATAATGATTTTCACGTCATATCGCCATAGTGAATCCATTTGCTCAACCGGTGATGTGCAAACGATATTTTATATTTTGCCAACGTTTCAAATGTCTATACAGACGTTCTTCATCAGGGCAATGGGAAGAACGTCTGTATAGACATTCGAAACGTTGGCAAAATATAAATATCGTTTGCACATCACCGGTTGAGCAAATAGATTCACTAAGAATTTCCCTGGTGGCAATCACTCAATCTTTAGTCATATCGCCATGTTTGTTGGATCGGCCAAGACTCGGCCAGAAAATGCAACGCTAATCTTCGCACGATATTCATGTTAAGATGAGGGAAATGATGTTTATGTATACTGTTACAAAGAGAACAGTAAATTTACTGGTCCTTTGCAGTAATTGCATATTTCCAAAGTTAAAAAACGCCATGTTGATGAGAATAGAGCCAATTATGGGCTGTTGGTGGACCGCACCTTGGCGGTGCGTTCCATCAACACCCCATAATTGTCCAAAAGAGTTAATTACCAGTAATAAATATAGATAATAAATTACCAGGAATACTAAAAACACTACGGTCATACCCAGGGCTGGGCGAAACCGAATCATTTGGAATCCGAATCTAATTCGAATACTTTCTCCAAATCGGATCGAATCGTTGATTTCATGAAATAATAAATATCCCATTTTTACTATTACTATTACAGTCTACATTATGATGATTAGGAAATATACAGTTACGAATTACAAATATTAGCATAACCGACTTAAAAGCGACGTATTTTCATTTTAACGACGAAATACAACTAAGTTTAGTCAAATTTGACCAAAATCGATTGCATTTTGTCGTTAAAATAAAAAAAAAATACACTTCACTTAGTATTTATTCCCAAGACCGATTCACAATTGATTCGAATATTCTGTACTTCGAATCGATTCGATTCACCGAATAGAATTGCCAAGCCCTAGGACTCCTGCCTATATAACTCCGATCACCATCTCTACTTTCCTTCCAAAGCATTCACTACACACTACAAGAGGCTGTCGGTCTATATAACATCCCCGTCTGACATTTGATACTACATTTCCGCTCTATTGTTTACAACCAAATCTGAAAGCTGCTGCACTGTGATAAAATACAGTAAAATTACCCTTCAATTTGAGATAATTGTATATTTCATATAGCCTTTAGAATAGTCCTAACGCATTTCCTGAGCATCGTAAGAAGCTACTAAAAGGAAACAAAGAAGTGGTAGGCGATTTTACCCTAACCCGGGGCAGATACCGCTCACTGATCTTTATATAGCGGTTCGTAGCTCTCTGCGATATAAATGGTTGTTGATTGTTTTTTAGCTGTTTTCTTCAATATTTTTAACGAGTTTCAGGAATTAAAGAAATAAATTATCACGAATGGTATGTTTATTTTGACTTTCTCGTAAATTTACACGATTCGTTGTTATCTTGCAATGAACTACCTATCCCTCCTCCTTGTTTCCTCAAAATCCTGGATCCGTGTGTGAGAGAATTCACAAGGGTACACGAATGAGGTAATATCAAGCTAATATACAAAAATATCATGTTCTCATTCCACAGAAATATAAGTTTCTTGTAAGCTTTCGTTAGAACATAGTCAACTTCTTCAGACAAGATTAAAGTGCAATGAATCTGAAAAAGACCAGATTTAAATTTATTGGTCATTTGCAGTAATTGCATATTTCTAAAGTTGTAAAAACGCCATGTTGATGAGATTTATGCCAATTATGGCTGTTGATGAACCGCACCTTCGCGGTGCGTTCCATCAACATCCCATATTTGGCCAAAAAAGTCAATTTTGAATATTTTTGTGACAGTGTACTTCTGTCCCGCCCGCCCGAAATAAAAAAACAAAACTGGCCTCTGATTCAAAAAGTTCGCACAACCCTGGTTTACATTGCCGTCGTGTAGTATATAGAAATATATCAATCGGATCTCCCCCAATACCTAAAATATCCCATCCTCGTTCCAGCCCCATTATTGCTATACACCATTGCCTAGGCATCAAATCACTCAAAACCTTCCGCAGCCGATCTCGACACCTTTAAAACAGAAATTGCGTCGTAAGAAATCACGCATAACATTCCTATTGTAAGCGAAGCAAATTAACATTTATCAAGGGCGTGGTACTTCGCCTCGCTGAAAAGTTTGATTGATTGGCAAAACCACGCCCACGTATGGGCCAAAGATAAATCTCGACATTATGAAGAAAATGTTGTATGTCATGCATGCCCCATAGATTAAACGACACATTCTGTAGAAAATTGTATTAGTCATGTACGTGCCATAGATAAATCCCGACATTCTGTTGCGATTTATGTATGGCACGTACATATGGTTGCACTTTTTTTAACGAGTAATTTCACTTGTAATAAAAAGCTTGAAAATTTACTGGAATTTGGTAGTAGTTGTAATTTAAGGACGGAGCGTAACTGAAAGGCATATATAAATTAGAGAAAAAATTCGCGCGCCTTCAAGCATAAATATTGGCGGGTGATAAAGAATAGAAAATAGGGCTTGGACTGAGAGGAATCCCTTGGACCCCAAGTATGGCAGTAGGTAAAATTTCTTCGAGCCTTCGGCGCAATCAATTTCTTTGCACCATCCATCTTTGGTTCATACATGGAATGCATTATTTTCTTCCATCTTGTTAAAAATCAAAGCAGTGAAAGTAGGGCTGCTCAATTCGATTCGGTGATTCGAATCGATTCAAAGCACAATTTATTCGAATCAATCATGAATTTTGGTCAAACATTGACCAAAATCGATAGCATTTTGCCGTTAAAATATGAAAATTATTGCTCTTAGACAATGTAGTGTGAATTGAAAAAACACTATAAGCTATCGATTTCCTAATAACGTGATGGGGACAAGTTATAATAGTAAAAATGAGATATTTGTTATTTACATAGAATTAGTGATTCGATTCGAAAAAATTATACGAATCAGATTCGAATTCCAAATGATTCGGTTTTGCCCCATAGTTTTAAGGTAAGATAAAACGAATTTACCGGGGAAATAGGCAAAATATTACTAGGTAACCTAGTTTCACTTTCAAAACTATGTAGAACCTGGATTGTAAACCAAGTAAACTAGGTAATCGTCTTCTAAAACGATTTCGAAATTTTTTTGATTGATTTAAAGATTAAATTTTCAAAATTTTAAAGCGTCATTTAAAAATTGGGTAAATATATCTGATTCATTAAAAAATTTTACTAGACAAAACTCCAAATTGAAAAATAAAATAAACACAACGGAACCTATTTTTCCGCCGTTTTTTCCGTGACTGACGAAGTTACGCTCATCCCCGGTTAGCATTTCTTGACCTGCAGAAATCCTGACTCAATCTTTTTTTACCATTCCTTTAATGCCAACGTACGAAGTATCGCCATAAAACCGACGAAGCATTAAAGGTTGCCAATACTAAATATAATAAACGTAAAAATATTTTGTTTTTCTGTGGCTTTACTGCATTTTTGGGGTTTCATAGGTGATGGGATGAGAGGTTTCATCCCCATTTTCTTATATCCGCACCTGTGAGGGAAAGCCGCAATACATGTTTGCGCAGGTTGCGTTATTTCTTGGTTTGTTTTATTTTAATGTTGCGTTCTACGTTCTACGTTGTTCACGTTTTCCAATGAAACAGAACGATTTACTATGAAAGCTAACGAAGAGTGCTCGTTTCGTTGAGTACGTTTGTGCTTTGTAAGCATGTGACACGATTAATGCAAAGCAATGCAGGCTTTTATTGCCGTTTTTATTTCATTATCCCAAACGTAATGCAAGGCATCGGTAAGACAACTTCACGTGTATTGTGGCCTTAATGTCACAGAGACGCGGTCAATTTTTGGCTCATTTTTAACAAAATCCTACTAAACGAAGCACTAAACGCGTTTTCGTTTTGATTTTATTTCATAAAAGACCCCAATATCGAATCTTCAAAAAAAAAATTACAACAATTCACAGACGACCAATCAGTCAAAAATTTCCTGACAACACAAACGCGTAGTAATTAATCAAGCAGGGGAAATACCCCCTAACTAGCCACCATCGGATGCTCGGTGTAGTTTCTTTTACTACAATTCACTCAGAGCAAGGCTGCAAGAAAACATTTCATCCTTGAAAGTCTCATGAAAACCTATAACTGCAAACCTACATGAAATGCTGGAATATGAGCTAACCTCATCCCTGACAAATGTCTATTGACGCGAGCCTCTTCATCTCGATTGTACATTAAATAAGTTACGAATCTTCAGATTTAAAATGGGGAGAGGGCGATTGGAAAATGCTTCTGACCAAATTGCAGCTGCATAAATGTCTCCGCGAATTTTTTTTCCTAAACCAACTTCTTTCATCGTAAATCAAGGCGAAATAGTCCGTCGACTTTGCAGTCATATATTTTGTCAAACATGGTTCACTGATGTATCGTGCCGCCGAGGCGCGGTCCATCTGTGACCCATACTTGACAAAATACAATATCTTAATGGATCCTAATACCGAATCTTAAAAAATATTTCATAACAATCCACAGACAACCAACCAGCCATAAAAATGCGGTAATTCAAAGAATTGTTTGATAATAAAACATAGAAAATACGAACAATGGGGATCAAGAAACGTAACAAAGCATAAAATGTCACGGCTATGACTAATAATAGAATAATTCGACTTTGCCGCCAAGTAGAAAATATACCTTGGATTATAGTTTCATTATTATTGAAATGGGGTTCAAAGTGTGGGGCAAAGATAACAAGTGGTAAACAGTTCTATCATCACCCAGGGCAGATAACATTGCACTTTACTATAGCGGTTAATTTTTTGTGGGACGTTATTCTCTTAGGGTGGTTGCTAGTACCACATTTATCAGTTCCAGTCTTAACAAAATAAACTCTTGGCAAATTCGGCTCATACTTAACAAAATATACATTTGCTCCAAAATTGAATAATGTATTGATTGATACACACATGTTTTTTTTTTATTATTACAATTCACTCTGAGCAAGCCGGAAGCAGCTCCCAAAGGGAACCAACCAACAGCAAAGAGCTACTAAAAGATGTAGTGCCAGCAACCGCACTAACAGCGGAAACATCCCAAACGGAACCGTCATATTAAAGTGCAGTGAGCGGTATCTGCCCTGAACTTAGTAGCATGTCTTAGTAAAGCATTGACATAACAACCGACACCAGTTCGGGCAAATACACTCTGAAATTTTCATTTGCATTCACCCGTCCCTAACAAAAATCAATTTACCGTCTATATGTCTAGAATTTCTTTGCATTTTTTTTGGACAGAAAATCAACCCCCCCCCCCCCCCCCCAATCAAAAAAGGTCACCCATCACCCAAAAGTTTAATATATAGACCTATCACTGTTGTTTGGTCACAAAATTTAGGTGCAGTAAGTGGAATCTGCCCTGGCCTCCGTCTTAATAACATGATATTAACACCATAATCGACAGCGACTTGGGCAAATACACTTAGGAAAATTTCAATCGCGTCCCCCTAAACAAACAATCCCTGTCGATACGTCATAAAATTTCATCCATTTTCTTCCTGGGTTAAAAACACTCTCTCCCATCCTCAGGAACCCCCAAGCCCCCCCCCCCCTCCCCCCTCAGCTCAAAAGTAATAATATAGCCGTGTCGCAGTTGGGTAACCAAACACTTCCAAATGCTGTCGAAACAAACCATGATTCTGGGTCCCGCCTGTACTTTTTCAACTTGTGATCTGCTCCTCCGGAATATCACAATTTGAAATTCGATTACATCAAGTATGGGCCACTGATGGATAGCGCCGATGAGGCGCGGTCCATCTGTGGGCCATACTTACCAAAATATATTCACCAGAACGAAAACCGAGGCTCAAAAATTGAATTATGTATCGATTTATAATAACTCACATTAAAATGTACGACAGAACGACACTTCTAAAAAGTTTCGCAAAAGTACTAGATTTTTTGTGTAAATAGCATTCTCAGGAACTTATCGGAGTACGTGACAACATTATGTGGGTTGCACAAGTAGGATTGCACTCAATCGGATTGTACATGGTATAATCCCACCCTTTACTCCAATATCACTGGGTGCAATTCCACTTTGTACAATTTTACTGAGTGCAATAGTACTGGGCGGAATCGTACAGGATGCAATTAAAACTGCAATATTTTCTGACTGAAATTTTTTGGGTTCAATCCCGCGGCTAAAAGTCACGAAAATGTCGTCAAAATGATGCCCAGGCATAGCGATACAATTTGATCCTTCGCCGTTCCACCACCGAGCAAAGGAATTCGTGGGCAGCTGTAACACAAAACAGATGAATGGTCATCACAGAGGTAATTGTTAGGTCTAGTCGAGCATCTTGGTTTTTTGATCGGTCGATCAGGGCATTACGCCCCCAACTCCCCCCCCCCCCCACAATCGAGCTTGTGTTGGTTGACTTTGATTTTATTGCAACATTTTTGATTAGAAGACAAAAATACCACCAAACAACAATTCATTTCACGAAAGGTCGAAACCAAGTGGGCAACCAACAAACAGGCAATTTAAAATAAAGTGCAAAGCACGCCGAGCGACCAATACACTCGACAAAATGATTTTTTTGGTTTTGTTAGCAAGTGGCTGGTAATACATCTTTTAGTAGCTCTTTGCTATTAAGTGGCCGTTACTTGGTTCTTTCTGATGGCTCTACCATCGCCCAGGGCAGATACCACTCACTGCACTTTACCCTGGTCGTTCCGCACCGTTTGGGATGTTTTTCGTTTAGAGTGTAGTTGCTGATAATACATCTTTTAGTAGCTCTCTGCTTTTAAGAGGTCGTTAGTTGGTGCCTTTCAGGCACTGCTTCAAGTGAATTAAGTTCAAAGAATTTCAAGAATTAAATTCAAATATTTTTATTTTTGTTACAGCCACTTCCTTAACTAGATCACCCTGTCCAGGGCGCTGTAACATTACAGACGGACAGGGTTATAATTGCTGGAAAGATATGATCTTTTCCTGTTCGGCTTAGCCTACCCGACTTATTACACCCTGGTGGGCGTGGCATGACTCGCCGAAACTCAAAACCGAGATCTTCAACCTGCGATAGCAACATTGTTTACCCAATAGGCCATCGCGCCCACAAAATGATGCCTGAAATTGCATAGCTGTGCATTCAAGCAACCAAATATTGATTTGGAACGAATTTTAGTTCAACTACAAAATGAGTCTTGAAATAAAAGAAAATCGAACTACAGTGAGAATTCCAGAATACTTAGTCAAGTTTGCTCAATTACTTTTCCTAAGAAGAGCTGGGTCGATATTTGAGTCAGGAAAAAATGCGAGGAAATTTGTGATGGACCGCCAGGAAATTGACTTTTCTTGGGGACGTACGACGTAAACTGTCGTATTTGCACAAACCATGGTCAATTGTTAACACTGGTGCATTGATAATCTTAATCTATAAAATGGAATTTTGAATACTGCTTGAACTTAATTAAAAAACCTCGAAGAATAGCCATAGTTTGGGAACGATTTCATTTTTACCTTCCGGATAAGGCTGGGCAAAACCTAATCGTTTGGAATTTGAATCTGATTCGGATAATTTGGTCGAATCGGATCGAATCAACAATTCCATATAAATACGAACAACCCCTTTTTTTCACTGTTACAACTTGTCTCCATTACGCTAATCAAAAAAATTATAGTCAATTGTTACTATTAGCATATACAGACTGGGACAGGAAGGCAATGTTTTTCCAATTCACAAAAATTTTCATATTTTAACGACAAAATACAATCGATTTTGCTCAAATTTGACCAAAAATGAAAATTACACTTCACTTAGTAAGTTTTTGTTCAAGAAATTCGGACAAACTAGAATCACCGAATCGATTTGCCCAGCCCTACCTGTAAGCAGCGCTTACGTGTGCCACCCACCATGCACCGGAGATATGTTCAGCAATTCCGTGGATCGCGGCTACTAAGATTTCACAGTTAATATTGTTCATAAACCAAGTTTGTACTCTGTTCTTCATTAAAAACACTGTTCAATTTAGACCGTATCTAAAATAGTGAAAATTTCAGCTCCAACATATTTATTACTCGGCCAAAACCGAATATCTTTGGGTTTCAGAATGAAACGAAATAATTTTTTCGAATCGAATATTCGAATCAGAAGTCATATAATAAACCAGCTTATAATTTACGTGAAACTTCACACTTATTTAGAAAAAATTCAGATGATTGATGATTTGATGATTCCGAATCGAATATTTTGGACAGCCTTACTCGTCGTTAGAGAATTGATTCTATCTGAGGTAATTATGAAGAATCCTGAGAAATGGATTAGCTGTAAAATAATTGGTGCAGGATGGGACTTAACTTTTATCCCGCGGGAGAGGAAAGCCTAGAATACAGCTTAACGCCAGTATGGACGTATATTGCCACTTATCGTTCTAAACCTCGAACACACCAACCGAGTACTATACAGCAAAGTATATTAACGTAAACAATAAACACAACCTGAGGACAGACAATGGATGACTAAATATGCGAGCACTCATTCGGCTATGGCCGAAAGGGGGAAAAATGCGACACGACATGCATGAGCAAGTTTAAGTGTGCATAGCGACTTTTTCGAGCACCTTCTGCGTTATTTATCCTGTGTCAATTCCCAGCGCTTTAATAGTTCAACTAGTGCAACCAGAATTTTTACCATAAGAATGTTTTCGACACAGGTGAGGATATACAGTATATGGTAGGTTATCGCATTTTCATCACCGGTAGAAGATATGAATAACATAACAGACTCGCAGACTCTAGCGAACGTGGCGTTTTGCCCAACGCATTGCACACTACCGGAACAACTATGAGATATCAAGCGATTATCTACCTACTTGCACCCTGCGTCCTCCGTTAGCTTGCATAGCAAATCAATCGGCTGTGTTGGAAAACGTAAACAAGCGCATGTGCCGCGTTGCACAAAAGCCCGGTTAAAATGAAACAACCTGGGAAAATGTGCAATACATATTTACATACATATTACCTAATACCGATGCATTGCGTTGCGTTTTGGGTACTAACAGAACAAAAACGGCGACTGCATTGCTCTACGCTAACTGCCTGCAACGCTTAAACTTGCGCAATGACACGAGCACTATTCGTTAGCTAGTACAGGTTTTCCCAAAGTGGGGTCCGCGGACCTCTGGGGGTCCGCAAAGACTGCACAGAGGGTCCCTGACCATATGACAAAAGGGAGAAAACATGCTTGACATTGTACGGTGCCGTACGTCCATTGTCGCAGATGAATGTCGCTGTGATTCGTTACTAAAACAAATTATTTAAAGAATGTTAGGTCTTGTCACTCCTGAATATTTAAAATGAATTGGCACGTCTTGGGAGTTCTATCTCAAAATTGTATTTGGCGTCTGCGATGTAACAATTAATCGTGTACGGTGTATGTTTGTAAGGAATGTTTGCTGTATAGTTACAAGGCTAAACTGTTTACCGGTTAGCTACCTGTAAGTCTATGTAGTCCGAGCATTAAATAGATAACCCAATAGGTGATCAGGTTATGAAGTTCTGAAGTTTTAATTTTTGTACCAATTGACCCTAGGCCTAGTTTAATAAGCGGCTGAAGCGATAGCCTGTTGCTGAAGGTTGTGCAGAAATAAATTTGTCACACGTGTTCGGTAGTCAGCTGCAGTGCCACCTCTGCGATTTTTCTAATATCCAGACTGACATGGATATTTTTTTACAAATATGAAGACAAAATAACGGTCTATACTTTTCATAGACTCTGAATTGCGAGTTTGCTTGTCAACTCCTAGCATTGACAAGTTGTGCAGTAAGAAGCAACCCCATCCACCCCATTGATGTTGTCATTTCGATTAATAAACATGATTCAGTGTTACTTTATTTTGTATTAACCTTTATCGCTGGTTAGGCGGAAAATTAATGCAACATAAGATTGGGGTCCGCGAATCACTACATTGACATATAGGGGTCCATTGCCCAAAAAGTTTGGGAAACCCTGAGCTAGTATACAGTATGGCAAACCGTTAGGTTGCGCTGAAAAATGTGAACAAACTAGTGTGTTGCACTAGTGTAAAACGAAATATTGTGCTTTCTCCGTCGCGAGTTGGCGCCAGTACGCCACGAATGCTTTGTGTTTTCAATTCGTTTCCTGGTTTCGCCATTCTGCGTCAACTTCGCTCTTTCCTGTTCTGCTTTGTATTGTATTTTCTGGTAGTTATGAGTTATATAGTATGGGGCGTATTTAGTCACATCAACAGCTTGGGAATATCTGAATTAAGTCAATCTTTGTAGAAATTAACATGTATAGGCCTGTGTATACACTGTTTAGTATATTTAAGTTGCCTGAATAATTTGCTACTCTGTACTTGTGCTGTGTACCTGTACCGTATACTTGTCTACATACCGTACGGTACCGATAAGCTTGCAGCAGGGTAAGGAAATATCACAGATCAAAATAAAATAGGAGGATACGGTACCGTTGGATTCCATTTTTTCATCCTGTGGTAGAGGAAAGCCAAGAGAAAGCCTCATTGTGGGGGAGGGGGTCCCGGCATGATGAGTGTGGCGGAATTTAGTACGATAATATTTATATATACGGTACCGGTACTCTTTTTGGTCTAGTGAAGTTTAGTACGGTACCATATTCCCGAATGTCACCAAAATAAAAACTTGTAGAATATTCTCATCCTAACTAAGTTAGCTGCCAGGGGACGCCAATGCTGCAAGCGTCTGGCATTGTCTGTAGGGTTAGAATGAGTCTCCTGCAACATGGGAAATTTTTAGGATATATATATATGGATATATGGTACTAAGAACATGAGACCCACTTTTTGTTATAAATAAATATCAATTTTCATGTAAATTATAAGTTGAGCCTATAAAATATAACTTTGTTTGTTTATCATTTGACTTCGATTCAAATATTTGATTCGAGTAAATTATTCGATCCGATTCTGAAACCAAAATATATTCGATGTTGGCCGCCCTTGACAGACATCTGCTCTGAAACCAGTCGAATAGTTTTGGCTCGACGTTGACATTTTGCTCATTTTTCCCATGGACATATGACTTAGGACATATGACTTAGGACATATGACTTAGGACATATGACTTAGGACATATGACTTAGGACATATGACCTAGGACATATGACTTAGGACATATGACTTAGGACATATGACTTAGGACATATGACTTAGGACATATGACTTAGGACATATGACTTAGGACATATGACTTAGGACATATGACTTAGGACATATTTCTGAACTGTGAATAATCATTGGCAGAGTTATGTGTGTGGAGGTAATAGCATTTTATTCGTAGGGAAGCAAATTATTATAATAAGAGTTGAGACAGAAGAATTTTAACGATTCCCCAAGCCCTAAAAATTTCCGACTCCTTGACTCCACATTCCTGTTGGGAATACTATCCAAAATCACATTTTGAAACACTTTGCTTTAATCGAATCGCAGAAACCGCATTTTAAAAATTAAAAACATGAGATCGTCATTGTGTGCGTTCCCGATTGTTCTGCTCTCACTGTTATCAGTTGCAACGGCTCATGGAGGGCTTATTGGGGGATTTACACACGGAAAAACTCCTTCAAAAAAAGAGACGAGGCTTTGCGAGGAGGTAATCAGAGTCGTTTTTACTTTTTTATTTCAATTGTGTGTCAATGTGTCAATTATGTGCTTCTGTGAGACGGAAAGCTTCAAAATCATCAACACTGCTATTTCATAGCATTATTGATGATTTTGAATCTTTTATACAGTTTGGTTATCACCAGTTGTTTTAACTTTTTTATCATTTTTTCACCTTAATCTGAGCATTTGTGGTATTGAATCTTGTAAGCTCTTTTTGATATGAGTTGTTGTTAGTTGGTTCCAGAATTTTTCTTTCTCTGGGTGTCTGAATGTTACATCATTTTCTTTGTATGTAAAAATGGCCCTGTTAATGGTTTTGAACTATTTTATACAGTTACGCTGCAACCGGACGTGTAAAAAGAGACATTGAAATTTTTGAGTCATAGATATATATATCATAGGTTAGCTCAATCGGTAAAGCGTTGGGAATACGCTTCGAGCTACACATCTCTGATCATTATGACGCGGTTCGAATCCTTTGAGGGATGATGATTATATGCGAGAGGTCTACTGGACGCCTCGTCGGTGCACGGTGGTTCACGTAAGCACTGCTTACGGCTTCCTCCAACAACCAGGTCGATGCACAGGAAAAATAAGAAACATAATATTCCAAAAACCTTCACCACGATTCGGACCTGGTATCTGCACAAGAGGTCGTGGTTTGCCACATGGCTAAGCTGTATTCTCAGCTTTCCTCTCCCGCAGGATAAAATTGTATCCTATCCCAATACTGCATTTTCTGAATTTTTTTTGGTTGTCTAAGCAGCAGGGTAGCTGGCGTTCTGCCTGTCTGGTTGGTTCTTTCAGTTGGTTTCTCTCAGGCCTAGTTTCTGTCTCTGCTTGTAGGAGAAAATTTTGATACAAAAATGCTGCACGGTCAGCAAAATATACTTGAAAAAAAAGCAGGAAAATGCAAAACGAGTTCAATTTTCAACTGTTTATTTTTTAGTCTCTCAAAACTAGGGTAGAATTTCAATGTTATCTTGGGTTAGAAAAAGTCGAGAACGAGGCAAACCATGACCTCCATTGTGCGGACACCGGTTTCAATATGAGGGTTGATATTTTTGCCTCGTCATTCACTTTTTTTTTGCTGCATGGACATGGTTGGTGGAGGAAGTCTTAAACGAGGATTACATGAACCGTCATTTGACTGTTAGGTTTCCGGGAACTAGGGATTTAAATTTTGCAATATCGAATAGATTGGAATTAATTTTAATGCAAATTGATCCTGAGCATTTCTAGAAAATTCACTGTTATTCTTGTTATATCATGTATCCCAAGTTCTTTCGTGTCGGAGGTTGAAAGAAAACATTTTAAAATTACTTGGCTATTTGCTCAATTTTTTATGGTAACTTTTTGCCATTCTTATTGCCCCCTGTTGTAAAATCAGTTTCGTTCTTGTTAAGAGTTGAGTAACGAATGTGTTTTTTGTCAAATCAACACACAATTGTTTTGTTCTTGTTTAGTGTTGAACAATTTATGTGTTTTTTTGGCTTTGTAAATAAATAGAATGGCAGGGAACGAGCTTTAAACAAAATCATATTCGAAATTATTTTATTAGAGATTCGATTAGAAAAGAAAAAAAAATTCTGGAAACTCGCGTCCCTGCCAGTCACACTCACATGTGATCGTCTCCTTCAACATTTCATTTCAATCCTCTCTTTTTCCAGTTCAAGTCTGAAGTGGAAAGCTCTCTTTGTGACAAGGATATGTACTGTGGCCCTCTACAGCACTATGATGTGGTGTCCTGTATGACTCAAGTCGTAGCCGGGATTAATTACATTTGTGAGGTTGGTAAATAGGATAGAGCGGAGTGCTAGAATCTTTGTTTTCCTCGGGTGTCCGAAATTTTTATATCATTTCCTTCTGCCTTGCTATTTCATAGCAGAATTTTATAATTTTGAAGCTCCTTGTTCAGTTTGGTTGCTAGCATGCACTCAAAAAGAGGCACTAATATTTTTAGTCGCAAATGTGACATTGACTCATTTGCCAAATCATGTTTTTCTTTGGGTGTCCGGAGCTGTCAAATCATTTACTTCGGTCGACCAAAAAGCTTCAAAATCATCAACACTGCCATTCCATAGCAGTATTGATGATTTTAAAACTTTTTGGACAGTTTTGTTGATGTCAGAGCATTGAAAAAGTCGTTTAAACCTTCCAGCTAGAGATATATTATGAAATATCACCCGTCTACCAAATTTTCTTCAGATGAAACTCATTTTCTTCGGGTGTCTGGGTAGCAGAGTAGGTGGCATTTTGCCAGTCAGGCTTAGAGTGTTGTATAAGCAACCGTGAGTCCTTTTTCTCCGTATATTTTTGACCTCTGATTCGTATGTCACTCTTATCCCAAGATGCTTGAATGAGATAGTATTAAAGTCAAATACAGAAACAACATGATGTCATTTCACCAGTTTCATGGAACGAGATCATGTGGATTTTGCTTGTAAATACGACTGTTCTTATTATAACTCATTTTTTTTTTCAATTCACTTTTGGTTGGTCTTTTCAGGCTCTACTTCCGGCCTTGCTCAGAGTGAATTTCACAAAAATAAAAATAATGGCAATGTCATTTTCCCTAACGATAGGGGGGGGGGGGGGCTTATTCTAAAAGTCAGATATTCTACGCTTGGGTTTAAAAATAGTTTTGTTTTCGAATATTATTAATTTGATTCATTTTGCGGTTAATTCATGGTAAACTAGAGAGGTTCAAAGTCTTGCTTCACACTTACACAAATTTATTTCGTAGATAATTATTTACTTTAAAGCATTCCTTTCTTTATATTGCATGTAAACTTCTTTTCGTCACATTTTTAAAATGCTTGTCTGAAGAAGTCTGACTTTGGTCAGACGAAACGTTACAGAAATAAGTGTTGAACTTCTATAGTTAGTCATAGTTACTCTTGCTACTGTATCCTTGCGTTTACTGCATACGGATCCGCAAACACAAAGGCACAGAGGAAGGATAAGTAGTTAGTCCATGTCCCCCAGACCAATAGCATAATCAATGATATAAGCCAAATATTACAACGTAAAAATTATGATTTTGCTGCGAAATGGTCAAAATATCGACAGTTTATCTGAAATTTGTATGGGATTGCGACGGATAAATGTATCACAAGGTATTTCAATTTTGAAAAAAAGTTGACATAAATCACGATAACGCTGCTTCAAAATGGCCAAAAAATGGTGGAATATCATTGATTTAATCTGAAATGTTAAAACCTTTCATTTATGTAGTGAATTTTGAGTTTAAGCTGAACTTCCTGTCTGAGAGTCTGTGAATGTTGAGCAGTGGCTCGTGGGCTGTGATTAATAACACGTATGTACGTAATCAAGACAGATAATGCATCATGAAGCATTTCAATTTTGTGATCTTTGAAATAGAAATTTACAAAATCAAGTTTGGCATAAAACATGAAACATGGCTTCACAATATGGTCAAATATCAGAAATATCAATGATCTAAGATATTGAAACATTTTTATTAGGGGTTGGCCAAGATTGAATATCTGTTGAAACGTATAATTTTTACGAATCCAATCGAAAATTCAAATCAGCAGTTTTATAATAAAAGCAGGTTAAAAAAAATTATAATAAAGATCTTCTCAGAAAATTATTAATGACATCAAAATTGACATATATTTTTGGAAAATGTACTTTTTTGTTTGAATAAGTTGATTTCGAATCACTGGGAAATCGAATTGAAAAATTCATGTATATTTTTGGAAGATATATACTTTTGTTTGATTAAGTTGATTTCGATTCACTGGGAAAATCGAAAAATTTTTGATTTACGAATCGAATCTATTATTTTTGACAGACCTAACCCAGTAGGTAATATATCTGCTGGTCAATAAATGATTAATCAACAGCTGCTTATGATGAACTGTGACTCATGGCACATTTGTATGTAATCAGGACAGGACAATGCATGGCGAAGTATCTAATCTAAGTTTGCAATGATTGCAATCGCAAAATTTGACATAATTCACGACTTTGCTATTATTGGTCTGGGGGACGTGCTGACTACATTTTTTTTAATAGCCTCTTCTGTGGTGGATCACCCTGTCCAAGGCTCTGTAACAGCGGCCAGGGTTACAATTGCTGGAAAGATATGATCTTTTCCCGTTCGGCTTAGCCTACCCAAGTTATTACACCCTGGGTTGAGTGGTGGGTATGGATATGCGAGTCGGACTCACCGGGACTTGAACCCGAGATCTTCAACCTGCGATGCCAACATGTTTAACCACTAGGCCATTCTAACATAACATCTGAATCCGGTTGGGAAAAATAGACAGAAACTATGAATAACCCTGGGGCTGGCGGCAAGCTCTTGATATTGCAGCACAAGTTGATTTTAACTAGGGCTTGGCAATTCGATTCGGTGACTCGAATCGATTCGAAATACAGATTATTGGTATCAATCGTGACTTGGTCATAGAAGCAAAAACTTGCTAAGTAGGATTTTTCATTTTTAGCGACAAAATGCAATTGATTTTTGTCAAAAATTTGGCCAAAATCGATCGTATTTAGATGAAAATCCCCACTCTTGGACTGTAGTGTAATTGAAAATGCATCGCCTTCAAGTCTGTTAGGATAATATTTGCAAATCTTAACTGTAAATTATCATACTGGAGACCATAATATTAACAGTAAAAATGAGATATTTGTT
The DNA here is from genome assembly GCA_963675895.2 of Styela plicata. Taxonomy (NCBI): domain Eukaryota; kingdom Metazoa; phylum Chordata; class Ascidiacea; order Stolidobranchia; family Styelidae; genus Styela; species Styela plicata. The sequence continues at coordinate 1,912,259 of OZ023149.1, forward strand.
ATTTTTATGGAATCAGCGATTCGATTAAATTCGAAAAAATTATCCGAATCAAGTTAGAATCCCAAATGATTCGGTTTTGCTCAGTCCTAAATTTAACAAGTCTAGCAGGTGCGGGATTCGGAATCGCCCTAACATTTCCTGTGTGTCGTATAGTCCATCAGGCGACCAAACAGAGCGGTAGAATGATTATCCATTGCCCAGTGTTGATACCACTCAACCACCGTTCTCAGCGGCTCATTTCTGTGTTATAATGTTATTCACTATCGCTTACAACTTCAGTTGTTCGTATCATATTTAGGGTTGTCCAAAGTATTTAGTTCGTTCGTAAATTGTTCGATTCCATTTTCCCAGTGATTCGAAATCAGCATATTCAAAAAAGTGTTTGTTTCAGAAAATTGACGTTTATTTTGATGTTTTAGCAATTTTCTGATTTGTTTATTGTAATACTGCTAATTCATAAAAATTATTCGAATCGATTTTAAATTCAATGGATATTAGATTTTGTCCACCCCCTCTTGATGGAACCCACTGTTTTTTTGTCTGAGTAGCAGAGAAGCTGGGTTTCTGCCAGTCAAGTTTGGTCTGTGAATCCTTTATAATTGCTTACTCATGATTAGGGCTGGGTGATTCAATTTGATTGGGTATTTGAATCGATTCGGACGACAAATTTTGGAATAATTCGGACATCGCTCATATCGCAATTTGGGATTGATATTTTGTCAAGCATGAGCCACAGATGGCCCGTGCCTTGGCGGCACGATCCATCAGTGTTTCATGCTCGACAGACAATTCTTTCATCATTCAATATTTCAGACCGAGATAGGAAAAGAATAGGAAAAATCAAGTGAAATTTCCAAAGTTCATTGAATTTAACGGATTCAATTTTGGCCGCCCTTAATCATATTTTGTAAAGCTTCTTGCCATAGAAGTTGGTCACTGCTGGGTTGCTTTTAGGTACATGCTTTATACTCAGATATTTGTGAGTGAAAATATTATCTTTCACATGATTGAAAAATTCGTAATAAAAATATTAAATTTTGAGGATTGTTTGATTAATGTTTAGGAATAATGCGAAATGTAAACATGCTTGTTGAAATCGATAACCTTTGACATTCGTTGTTTTCTATTTTCCAGGTCAATATTGGAAGAAAAGAAAACATCGCAATCAAGATATTTATGCCCCTCCCTTACACTAAGCTGCCCCCTCAGTTCAAAGAGGTGGTAGTCGTGAAACCCAATCAGGCTCTGGGCCCCCTTCTGTTTGAGAGAAAATTGCAGAGGAGTCTGGATATCGAGTAGAAATGGAGATTGATTTTATCGTTTATTTCATAGTATAATCATTAGCATTTTTTGTTGTTGTGTTAAATGTTAGCACTTAGCTGTATTAGAGATATTTTGCACATCGTCTTAAGGTTTAAACACTTGTTTATTTGTAAATTGTAAAAGAAAAATTAATCACAACCAATATTGCTTAAAGTGAAAAGTATAAGTCACTGATACGATATTTTGAAAAGTTTAAGTCTCTGATAGACACGTCTTTAATCAAGACTATGCATGTTTGCCTTTTTTTTTAAAAAATTCGCTCCAAGGGCGGAAGCAGTGCTCGAAAGGAACCAACTAACGGCCACTTGATAGCAAAGAGCTACTGAAGGTGTTCCCTTGATAGTAACTACGCGTTTACGGAAGTTTAGAGATTTAAGGTTCCTCCTTTTGATTGGTTCTCGGTCTTCAAGTCCTAATTTTTTATCTAAATGAAGCATGTCCATGGTTGTTACTTGGTTACTTTCATGTTCTGCTTCAGTCCTTGTATAGACTTTATAGGATTTAATTGGAAAGAGTCGTTATCTCGTCTTCACTCTGCGTCGGATGATATCCTCACTTTCTTTATCTATAACTCAAACTTCCCGAAAAAAATTGGATTTTTTTTCTCATTCTTTCCTTTAATTTTTGTTCTGAATCAGGTTTGTTTATATAGTTGCAATAATTGATGTCAACGTATTGTTTTTCTTCATGTCGTGTGTTCGCAACCAGGGTTATTTGTAGTTTCTGACTATTTTGCACAACCTGTGAAATGTAAGCAATGTATTTGCCTACGTTTCGTATATCTATTCTGATATTCCTCATTAGGGCAATGGAAATGGATGGCGATAAGGCATAGATTGCCTTCTGAATTAAATTTAATATAATTATTGTAATTCATTTCTATTGCCCTGATGAAGGATATCTGAATAAATATTCGAAACGTTGGGAAAACATCGTTTTCATTTCACCGCTTGTGCAAAATAGTTAAAAACTTCTTTTTTCTTTGTTGTAATAAAACAGTAATGTATGAAGAGTATTTCTCAATGAGAGATCTAGATGCACAGACGGTGTCCAATTAGAAGTCAAACCAGAGCCAGTGATGGATCTGGCCAATCCATCGACGATTAGTACTGTACAGAGCTCTACGACAAGGATTTTCTCACTTTGTAGATTCGCCCTAAGTGTGACATAGACAGTGGGGACTTTAGAACGTTGGGAAGGTTAGGAGGCGTAATTTGGAAAATTTTCCAGACTAAATCATAACGTCACAATGGGCGTCGCAGGCGAAAGCAAATTCTGGAGAAATTTTTGAGAAAAGAGTTGCGAAGCGAAAAAAAATCTAAAGAAGTGTGAAATATGGAGCTTTTAAAAGTTTTAAAGCGCTTAAATGTTTTTTTCGCCGAAAAGGGAGCCATGGTCCTCTTGAACACGCTATTGGGTAAGGGTGTTATTTTTTCTATTCGTATATAAATTCTCTCATGGTAAGGCTGCAAGAGCCGTCATACTTTTAAAATCTCCTGAAACCACGATAATGCAAAAAGTTGCAAGTTATGTAGGAATAAGAACTAAGGAATCCCCAACCCTGGCGGATTTGTGTTGGCGCGAGTCAGCCATGCAAATCAACACGATCAGGAAAGCAGTGATAAAAGCAAGGAATTCCAAAGTTTAGAGATTCTTGGGAAATGATTTATTACATAAAACTGGTTGTGACTCTGCGAAACCTCCGCAGTGAATTGGAAGCCAATCGAGTGGACCAGTTGAATATGGTGTTGGAAGGAGAGACAAGACAAGAAACGAAATGCTACGTTGGTGCTGGCTTTAGTATTTCCAGCGTACGTTGTCAGTAACAGGCAGAATGTCAGCTACTGGGAAATCTGGATAAAAGGGTTCCATTGAAAAAAATGCTACAAATACGATATATTTCCCGATATATCTGCTAGAAGGAATAGAACATAAATGCCGTGGTGTCAAAACGTGAGCACTGAAGGCCTGTGATATTTCTTGCCTTCTGTCCAGAAAATATGACTGGACATAATACGTAATCGCAATAAATTGAAGACAGGTGTCACGTCCAGGGATGTAAGTTTCGAATTTTTCGAATCGAATCTTCTCGAATACGCTTCTATTTAAGAAAAGTTTTCTCTCCACCGCTTCAAGATACCGGTTCTACACTAGTTTACAGAACCAAAAACACATGCTAAATTTTTCGCGCGCCTCCAGTGCGAGTCGTATTTGCATCAGGTGTTGTGATCATCCACCGCTTCGTTGATTTGCAGCCACAATCAAGGCTGCTTGTACGGTACAGTACGATTGAAGATTCCAGTACGACAGTACGCTACGATTAATTTTTCAATTTTCGTACGCGGTACAATTGCATTTAACATCTACGCCGTTTCATAAGGTGGCGCAAAAATAGATAGCATCTATCAAAGAATTTTTTAAACTAAAGGGCAATTTCAAAATGATTTAAAGCGGCGCAGGTATGGCAATAAAAATGCAACTGTTTCACTTGGGCTGATTAGATGAGCTATGTCGTATATCAGATTTACTGTACTGGATTTTAAACCAGGTAGCATAAAACTGTATCACTTTGATCTAAAATGCCGGTGATGTTTCTCGTGGGGCCTGATTTTGCAAATAAGGCTGTTTTGGACATTGGTAGTTGGTACGGTTAGGGATTGCTGCCTAGCGAATCGTACCAGTTTCCGTACTGGTACGGAATTTATTACGATGAATGAAAAATATTAATAGACCTTTTTTTCATCCCGGTACGAAGTTCGGTGCGATATACGGAAAAAACAATATCGTACAGTACGGTACGGAAAATTTCCGAACATTACGGTACGAAGTTAGGTAAGAAATTATTCTGCTGGTTCGAAGTTCGATAAAGAGTAGTACTACCACCCTTGGCGTCAATTCACCATTCAATTCAATGTGATTATCTAAACGACCGTTTGCTTTTCAACCTAATACGTTATCTGAGCGTCTCACTGGAGTAGCTCAATGCTCAACAGTAATGGATAACTGTTACGGCTCGGCGAATCTGAATCATTTGGAATTCGAAGCATTGATTCAATTAAAAATAGCTAAGATCCCATTTTTCACTATTACTACTTGTCTCCATTATGATAATCGAGAAAACTGAAGTTAGGAATTACTATCAATCACACTCCATATCCAAAAGCGAAGTGTGCAATATTAAATACATTTTAACTCCATTTTACCTTAAAAAATCCGCTTTATTTATACCGAATATCCGTTCCGATGCACAAAAAACGATTAATTGGAATAATTTGAGCTTCGAATCATATTGTGCAGCCCTAATCACTGTTCACAAAATGGTGATCGATATAATTTATGAATTTTATTATTCATCAGATAGGTCAATGTGATGTCATAAAACGCTCACCTTGGCAGACGACACTTAATTGTGATGTCACAGTTCACTTAGTGAGTAGAAGGTTATTAAACGCCGCAGGCAAATTTTAGCGACAAAGTGGAGTGCGCTGGATGTTTTATTGCAACGGTGCGATGGTAAAAGTTGTTTTGTAACGTTTGTTAGTGTTGTCAGGTGCGACATAGTTGTTTTCTAGCGGAAAGTGAAGTTTTTGTAGCTTGAGAGTGAAAAGTTATGTTATGACTTCGGAGACAAGTTGATTCCGAATTAGGCTACACAGGAAAAAATAATTGGCTTTACTAATCTGTGTTACAATTTGCACTTATTGGTCACCACAATCATGTTTTGACTGAAAATATATTAAAGCCAAATATGCCTTATAAAATGTAAATTTTAAAAGACAAGTTAGCCGAAACTAACTGTATGATTGTGCGTGTACTTTTAAATACTTGGCGATTTAAAAATGGAATTAGATGTCTAATATCAATAAGTTAACAACAAATATTTATTTATTAGGATAACAACAAGCAACAAAGTACGAGTGAGTATATTTGGATACTTAATTTCTGTTGGGAACGGAGACGTCACAAGGTCGTTCAATAGCTATAACCGGTGATGTCATTTTCTGTAGAATAACTAACGCTAAAAACTTTCTTTGACGAAAATTTAGGTTTATTCATTCTACCGAATTTCTAGTGATTTTGTAACTACGCAAAAAAAGTCCCAGTATATTTATAATTTACTTGTAAACTATGTTTATTTATTTTATTTCGTCTCCAATACACATTTTCAAGCAATACCTAACTAATAATAAAAATATGAGGTAGTGGGGCCAAATGATTTAACAAAGAAAGGGAAATTGATTGTATTCTATTGACGAAAATACTCGCCGTAGGCGCTCGAAAATGTCGTCCTTTTGTGAAAATATCTATTTACGCTAAAAGCACACTTTGATGAGGATTTCGTCATATTCATTTGAAAAATGATTGCGATCAAGCTGTCCCAAAGCTTGATAAATCTTTTTTCTTATTTTTTGCGATTTTAGAGAGGTGGAAAAATGGTATTTGTAAAGGATTCAAGGAAAAGTCAGAGGCAGATTGAGGTCGAGGATAACATCGGCCAAGAATAAGCTACGTTTTGACTGTTCCATTTTTACGCAAAAAGCCTCATGGAAGGGCACATTGGCTTTCGTCCTTGAATATTTATATAAATATTATATTGAACATTATATTCAAATCACTTTGAAATTCAAGATTCAAATCAGTTGGACGCATGGCCGAACCGAATTATTTGTAAACTAGTGTTGGGAATTCTTGGTGAAAATTCCGAGTTTATTTTCCAAATACTTTGCCTAGATTACCAGATATTACTGATGTCTGATTTACCTGATTTAAGTTTTATCGAGTTTTCAGTCGACTCTGCCAGGATTTAAGCTACAAAACAAACTGTTCTCATTCTGATATTTATCTAAAATTAGGCGTGTTACTGGACATCCCTGACGAACTAAGATTTTTCGATTTTAATTCTCACTTTTTAATCGGGTAAACTTAGATTTTTTGCAAATTGTATTTGGATGAGGAAATTATTGAGGTAGATTATATTTTATACAGATAAGTCAAGTCTAATTCCCCTCAATTCGAAAACTCGTTATTGTGTTTTTATTGTGATTACGTCATTGTTCGTTTAACTGATTAGCAGCTTAGGAAGGTATTAGGGAGTGAAGTGTATATCCTGGGAAGAGGGAACGCCCCTCAGGTGTTATTTTTGGCAACACCCTATTGCATCATAAACAAATTAATCCGTGTAATTGTTTAATAACAATAGCAGAATTCTCACGGTAAGTGCGATACATCCGCTGTTTAGTAGTTCCTCTCGTCGGAAAGTCAGAATTGTTAGGTATGAGTCACTGACACAATACTCGTCAAATATGATTCGCTTTTCTTCTGATATAAAAGTGATTCAGTCTAGATTCTGCAAGAATTTGTGGGGCCTGTACTATCGTCCAGGTCGAATATCGCTCAATACTCATCATTATTGCAGATCAATTAGCGAAAGCATTGCGTTTATGTCAGTTTTATATTGCAGTTTTGTATTTGTGTAATAATTTGAGTAGGCTAAGTCGAACAGGAAAAGATCATATCTTCTCAACACTTGTAACCCTGTCCATTTATAAGTGGCGGCTGATACAGGGCCCTCGAAAGGGTGTTCCACTCTAAGGAGTGACTATAAAAATGTATGTAATGCGTTTATGTGAGTCTTTATTGAACTTCACTCCGAACCCGGCCGGAAAATCAGTGACTCATGCACTCTAAACGGAAAACATCCCAAATGAAGCTAAACCGTCATTGTAAGTGCAGTAACTGGTTTCTGCACTGGGCGATGATAAAACTACACCTTCGTCTTGTTTTACTTCTAAAGTATTTGATTGCGCTCTCACCCAGGGCAGATGTCACTCGCTACAGCCTGCTATAACAGACTCTCTATATAAGTCAATTCAAGTTTATTTAACCTTATGTTATAGAAAATTTTTTACTTAGTTAGGGGTTGGCAAACCCGAATCATTTGAAATTCGAATCTGAGTCGAATAAATTTTTCGAATCTGATCGAATCACTAATTTCACGTAAATAATAAATATCTCATTTTTACTCTTACAACTTGTCTCCATCATGGTTATCAAGAAATGTATAGTTTGTAGTATTTTCATTTCACACAACATTGTTTAAGAGCAACAATTTTCATATTTTAATGGCAAAATGCTACAATTTTGTTCAAATTTGACTAAAATCGGTAAACTTTCGTCGTTAAAAATGAAAATTCTAGTTTATTTAAGTTTTTGTTCCTATGAACGATTCATGATTGATTCGAATAAATTCTGCTTCGAATCGATTCGAATCATCGAATCGAATTGCCCAGCCCTACACATAGAGTAACATATATGTCGTGAGAGTGTATATTGATTTTACAAGTTCAGTTCACTGAGAATGTAGTTTTAGAATTTTGTGCAGTTGCTGATGGGTATAAGTCGTTGGAACGTCTGACTCGCGGACAGGTAAGAGCAAATAATTTGAAGAAAACTCTAGGAATGCTAGTTGGTTAACAGACAGAGCTGGGCAACCGAATCATTCAGAATTCTAATCAGATTCGAACACTTTTTCGAATCGCTGATTTCATGTAAATAACAACTTGACCAAAATCGATTACATTTTCTGGTTAAAAATGAAACTTCTAGTTCATTCGGTAAGCTCTTTGTTCCTATGAACGATCTCTTATGATTCGAATAAATTGTGCTTCGAATCTCCGAATCGAATTGCCCAGCCCAATTAACAGATGGCATGAATTTGCTTGATTAGGGAAGGTCAGGCAGCATCTGTAGATTTCTTGAAAGCTATGATTTATGTTAAATTTCACGGTACGAATGATATCTTTGATATATATTTATATCATGATATCTTTGTAGAATGAATCTTTAGAAAAGACGAAATATATTTAACAACAATTTTATTGTATCTAACTATTCGTGAAAGGGAATTTCCTGAGTATAACGTTGGCAAAACAAGGAGTCTTTTGTTAGAACGATTACTTACTTTTTAAATCGGGAAATAATGATATATAATTAAGGGATTGGATCGATCACCGCAGACTTTTTTTGCCAACACTAACAAAAATGCAAAAAAATCTCTGGTCTTCGACAGCAATTTTACTTGGCGGCATTGAACAAAAATTCAAAATTTATTTTATGATCAAATATGGGTGTTGATGGAACGCACCGCGAAGGTGCGGTCCATCAACAGCCCATAATTGGCATAAATCTTAGCAACATGGCGTTTTTTTAACTTTGAAAATATGCAATTACTGCAAATGACCATTGAATTTACTGTACTTTTGTTACAGTGAATCAGTTCGATTTAATTAGTAGTCAGGAGTGACGGATAAAAGGGCGAATATATTCTAAACGAGGTACTACGTTAATGGCAACACGAAGCGTAAAAAATGGAATTAAAAAATTAAAATCCTTACACCTTAACTTTCCCATTAAAAGCTCTCGAAATTTTTTGTCCTTTTTGTAGGGTACTTTACTATTTTGGGAGCGAAAAATAGGAAAAATATATGCTAAGGCGCGCGAAAATGTCGGCTACATTAGCAATATTTTGAAATGAAAACCCAAACTAGGGCTTGTACTATATAAATTGGAATTCTTGCATTTCAAATAATTTCCAGTTTGCACCACATTGCTCTTGCCATCCTTTGCGATATCCCGTGACTTTTCCCACACACGAATCTACGAATAGAAGGAAACAAGTAGGAGGGACAGGTAGTTCATTATGAAGTACCAACGACTCAGCGTAACCTGTGCAAGGTTAAGCTAGCGTGGGTGTGTACCATCCTCATTTCACGCGTGAACTTCCTCCACCAAGCTTTATATACACTATCCCGGGGAAGAAAACAGCACTCGATTAGTTGAGATCTTAATCGGACATCGACCGCAAAGGTTATGAGTTTGCTTGGCAGAACATTATCTCTGCTTGTAAAAGTGATTCTGCCCAGGAATTGGCGCGGGTACAGTGGGTGTGGAGATGTGGGAGGCGCATCCCCCACCTGCATCGAAAACCCAAAAAATGTATTAAAATCTAAAAATTTTTGCTATTAAATGACTTAAAACAGTTTTTTCATTGCCTTTTCAAACTTCGAAATATTGCTTCACTAAAAACGTTCGCGCCTTCTGCGCTATTTTTATATACTTCTTCATTTAGCAGTGAAAATGTGTGTTTCATTTTAAGAATTTTTGTCTACGGCACATATTATGACGTCATCAATTTAAAGTATAAAATCATCCCCCCCCCCCCACTGGAAATTTTGAGATCCGCTAATGCTGGGATCGACCCTTCCTCTCTCATGGCAAAATTTAACTCTGGTCCATAAAGCGACGGGGACGCATACAATTATTTCGAGGAAAACATGTAAAAAGACTTGAATATATGGCCCCAGGGAAAAATATAGAACTTGATATCTGATTCGTTCATTCACCGCAAACCATAGGCGATGTGCGTCTTTCGCGGTGGGAGGTTTAAAAAACAATAATATGTTGTAGGTATTGGCGTTAGATTAGTCATAACACATTCCCTACGAGTCGTAATAGGCTACTAAAGGGAAACAAACAAGTTCCAGGGCAGATACCACTGACTGCACCTATCGTGGCGTTTAATTCTGTATGGAATGTTTTTCACTTAAAAGTAAAATTGATGGCACTGCAACTTAAACTCTGCTATTTGAGTGATTCGGCGACGCGTTAAATCAGTGACTCATGCTTCACAACGTTGGTTGGTCAAATGTTTTCGTACTAGGATTGAGGGACATTTCAAATTTCCTTTTTAATAGCGATAATTACGATCCATTAACTTCATTAAATACGTCGTAGTCTGAGTGTCATTCGAGTTTATTATGCCAGGCTGTCTATAACACATTTCGTTGCGCTTAGGCAATTGACTAGGGCTGGGCAAAACCGAATCATATAGAACTCGAAATATATTTTTCAAATCGGATCAAATTACTTATGCTATGTATATAACAAATATCTCATTTTTACTATTATAACTTGTCTCCATCGTGAAAATGAAGAAATTTATATTCATAGTGTATTTTCAGTTCACACTGAGAGCAGCGATTTTCACTTTTCACGACGAAACGCAATCGATTTTGGTCAAATTTGACCAAAATTGACTGCATTTTGTCGTTAAAAGCGAAAATCCTAGTTCATTAAACAAGTTTTTGTTCCTATGAACGATTCACGATAGATTCGGATAAATCGTGCTTCCGAATCGATTCGAATCACCGAATCGAATTGTCCAGTCCTAGAATTGACCGCAATTTGGCAAGATTTAATCTCCATTACAATTATCTGTGTCTTTTCCATGATTGTGTTGATATATATCAGGGGTTAATGTTTGGTGTTCTGGGTGCGAAAGTGCGCCTTCTGTGTAGTGTTGGCCAAAATCGAATATGTCATGGTTTCAGAATCGAATCGAATAATTTTCCCGAAACGAATCGAATATTCGAATCAGAAGTCATATAATAAACAAACAGAGGCATTTTTTAACACTTTATAATTTACGCGGAAAATAATTATCACACTTATTTATGAAAGACCTTATTGTCATTTTGTGGATTTCTAATTGTTGCAGAAACCGAATCGAATAATTTATGATTCGAATATTCCGAATCAAATCGGATATTTTGACCAGGCCTAATTCTGTGCTATCTTTTTGCTCTTGTTTTGAGATTGCTGGAATATGTTTTTTCGGCTGTTTTCAAAATTACCCAAAAATTACTCCTAGGACTTCGGCGCGTGTTTTCTTTAGTATATAACTATCAATTTTACTTTTTTTCTTCAAGTTGCCCTCCCCAAACCAATGCCAGACATATGTATCGCATGTCGTATGGAGAACCAGTTGCTTATAACCAACAATAATGATATCCGACGGCGCTCAATTATTCATCAATGCCTCGTTGTATAATGTTTGAAAAAAAACAGAAAATTTTTCCAGTATAGAAAGTGAAAAATTGATTTCAGTAGATATGGTTGACCAATTTTCGTTTTCGATTGAAGGAAAGTCGAAATTGAATGGAATTCGTAGTAATGGATGGATTGAGACGTTAGAATTGGAGACGAATTTGCCTCCAGCAACGAAACGAATGACGCTCATATTTTAGCCCAATATCAGGGCCGGGCGTAGCCGAATCATTTGGAATTCGAATCTGTGTTTCGGCCAATTTTTTCGAATCGGATTACTAATTTCATAAAAATAACAAATATTTCATTTTTACTATGGGTATTATTGTCTCCATATAATCTATATAATTTATATAATCTATATAATTATAATCTATATTTACAAATATTAGCCTATAATTAGGATTAGTGGTGTATTTTCAATTACCGTACACCCCATTCCAAAAAGATAAATTTTTTCATTTTTCAACGTTAAAATACAATCGATTTTGGTCAAATCTGACCAAAATCGATTTCATTTTGACGTTAAAAATGAAAAATCCCGCTTTATTTAGCAAGTTTTTGTTCCTTTGACCGATTCGAATAATTTTTGCTTCGAATCGAATTGCCCAGCCCTATCCGCTATCAGTAATATCGGCGGGCCAAATTACCAATACCGATGCTACCTGCTAATTCAGAAATTATACTTTTCCAGGAATGCGTCTCAGATGGACCTCGCCTCAGCGGTGCGATCCATCAGTGACCCATACTTGGCATAACATATTTGGTGGAAATTTCTCTGACTCGGATTTGAACAGAAGACTGGAACAAAACCACAGTGAATTTGCAGTAATTGCATATTTCCAAATTTAAACCCGTATATTTTATGAGGTTTGGGCTGTTTATAGGACGCGTAGTCGAGGATCATATTTGGCCAAAAAGCTGATTTAATTGTTTTGTTTTGATATCATCAAGATGGCAAAGATCAGTAATTTGACCGCATTTTTGTTACATGTCAAAATAGAAAATTCAAAAAAAAAATATTTCGTCTTATTTTTTTTTTGTCACACTTGAGTTACAGATGGAATGCGCGGTACAAGTTCTCTTTAAAATGCGTGAATTCAGCTTAGAGAGCAGTTGCTTGTACCAAACATGGAGCTTGGCGACATCAGGTATATTCTGTACCGGCATACCGCCGCCAAAATGCCTGTATTACCGGTACTATTACCATTTTCTGCTAACAAAAAATGTGTCGTGTCGTTTTAAGAAGTCACGTGATGCCCGACCTGCTGCATAACTCTAAATGCGGGTAAAATGGTCTAAAGACCTGTTTTTGTAGTTATCTTGACGCGATAATGCATCAACTTGCAATCATTTTTGGCCGGTATGTCAAGAAATGTCGGTATCACGGCAAACCGACATTGCGAAAATTAACGCGATACGATATTTTGGAAAACTCGATACCGATATTTACCGCCCTACCGATATTTACCGCCCTACCGATATGCCGCCCAGCTCTAACCACACATTGTAGTGAGCTCCTGTAATGTCATGTGAGTGAAGGGTTTTTAGTTGGTTCCTTCCAGGAATTGTCCAAGCCTTGTCCTAATGTGAATTTCAAACAAATAAATATTTATTTTTCTTCTGTTCTTGTCATGTTTGGATTGTTTCTGATACAATTTTTATTTTGAATTTTTTTTGCGTTTTTGTTCTATATCCTCAACAATGCACCCCATAGTATGGACCCCATTCTGTTGAATGTTTGACAACTATTTGGATTTCTGAACACTGTTAACCTGCTGGTTGTAAACATCCAACTAAACTCCCTCTCCGAAAGCGAAAATATGACATCACATCGAGTCCATTTATTTTTCAGGCAAAAAAAATATCAAAACAAAACTTCGCTATTTGCTAGTAGTCTTAAACGTTATAACATACAAATAACACTCCCTGAGGCCATCTCAAGTACACGGTTGCAAGAATCAAACCAACCTGGATTGGGAATACCTCGGCATAGGAAACCGGACACTGGTGCAGCTTTCGTCAGACGTGGCACTGAGAGTCACAGCTTCTTTATCTTCAACGATTAGGAACTTACTTTCAAAATTTGATGGTTGAACTAGTCGAAGTTCGTACGAAGAAGCGTAAAGGAATGTTTCATAGCAAGAAGATGAGACGAATGTTAAGAAGGTAAAACATTTTTTACTTATTTTCGGATATGATCAACCGATGATTAGGGCCGGGCAAAACCGAATCACATGGAATTCAAATCTGATTCGTATGATTTTTTCGAATCGGATCGAATCACTCATTCTTTGTAAATAACACATATTCCATTTTTACTAATATAACTTGTCCCGATTGTAAAAATAAAGAAATTTATTGTTTATGGTGTATTTTCAATTCACACTATGAGCAACAATTTTCATGTTTTAACGAAGAAATTTAATCAAATTTGACAAAAATCGATTGCATCTTGTTGTTAAAATATGAAAATTGTTGCTCTTGGACATGGAGTGTGAATTGAAAAAAGCACAATAAATTATAATTTTTTTGATTCTCACAATGGGGACCATTTGCAATACTAAAAACGAGATATTGGTTATTTACATGAAATTAGTGATTCGATCCGATTCGAGGAAAATATTCGAATCAGATTCGAATTACAAATGATTCAGTTTTGCCCAGCCCTAGTTGCAACCAGGCTGATTCATAGTTCTGATCTGATACGCACAGCCGGTGAAAGCAAAATGAATTTGTCGACTTCTCGAAATTCTATTCAAAAAGTTTTCTTCAAGGCGTGGTAAAAAGGGAATCAAAATGGATATGTGTAGTGTAACCAACCTAATGGGGGAAAAGAGCGGAAAAATTGAAGACGTCTATTCAGACTGGAAAATTGTCATCAAATTACATCGTTTGTGTTCCACCAGTTGAGTATATCAAATATGGAACCATGATTCTACTTGGTGACAACCGCTCACTTTTTTGTTCGATTTTCGCACCTTTGCACTGTAACCCACAGCCTTGGGACGATGCTCGATAAATTCACCGGTTCCTCATTGGTTCCACACTGAACAGAAGCAAAATATATCTCGTAACCAGAAATAATTGTAAACATTGTTAATTGCATACTGTGAGATGAAGTTCATTTCATTGTAACAAAAATGCTGTAAAATAAGTAATTTTACTTATCGGTTAAAGAAGAAATTGACTTTTTGGGGACCAATTATCGGATGTTGATGTAACACGATGAGCGAGTCCATACGTGGTACGGGGCGGTTTTGGAAATGTATCAATACTGTGAATAAAGGGTGAATTTACTGAACATTTGTCACAGTGTAATCTTGCCCAAGCAGCATATCAAGTAAGCGGGCGCATTTTTCGGTAATGTGGGGCTATCTGAGATAGTTTTTTCTTCTTTTTCATTAAAATTCACTCTAAGCAAGGCCGGAAGCAGATCCCAAAGGAAACCAACCAACGGTCACTTTATAGCAAAGAGCTACTAAAAGATGTAGCACCAGCAACTACACTCTAAACGGAAAACATTCCAAACGGAACTTAATTACCATCGTAAAGTGCAGTGAGTGGTATCTCCCCTGGGCGATGGTAAAGCCATCTACCACTTATCTAGTAAATAAAGATACGACGACGTTCAGACTACGTCGTCGGAGCAATAGGCGAGCTTAACTATAGTATCTCTTAGTGCCTCAGTGGAATCAGGGATATTCATACGACGCTTGTGAGACGTTACTTTAAGTGAATGTGTATGGAAAATTGATAAACTCGTCTTGGGCCACGAAAGCGTTTCACTAATTTACTTTTTCCTTTCTATTTTAGATGTTCTGCTATGACGAAAATCGCTTCATTGATGATGGTTTTTATATTCCTGTCCGGACTTTTCAACGCAGAGTTTGAGGAATACAACCAGGCTGTGAAGGCGGAAGGTATGTATAATATGACGCAGGGCGAGGTAATTCGATTCCGTGATTTGAATCGATTCGAATCAATCGTGAATCGTTCAGAAGAACTAAAACTTGCTATATGGACTAGAGTTATCATTTTTAAGAACAAAATGTAATTGATTTTGGTCAAGTTCGACCAAAATCGTATATATTTTTGTTAAAATATGGTAATTGTTGCCCTTAGACATGGAGTGTGAATTGAAAATAGACTATGAACAGTAAATTTCTTGATTTTCACCACAGAGACAAGTTGTAGTAGATAGTACAGATGGGATATTTGCTATTTACATGGAATTTATGATTAGATCCGATTCGAAAGAATTATTCGAATTAGATTCGAATTTCAAATAATTCGGTTGCTTTTAGCGATATAGGTCATCGGGATAGAGTCTGTGTTGCTGCTGGTCATGGTGTACTGCTTGTTACGCCTCATATATGACGCGACAGGTCTATATAAAATGTTTTTGCTCAGGGTGCATTTGGCGGTTTTGCATTTTATAGTAGGTTTTTGTCATATTGGCGGTCGTTGGTTACGTTCTTGTCCTGCTTTTGACCTTGCTTTGAGCGAATTTCATATAAGAACCGTCGATTTAACCATTTCGTCGTTGACTCGAATCTTCACTCCAATGTCAAAGGTCACTGGGCACCAGCGTCTCACTTTCAATAAATGCGACGCGATTCGGGATTGCGATGTCTGATAACACGTACACTGTAACAAAAGTACAGTAAATTTACTGATCATTTGCAGTAATTGCATATTTCCAAAGTTAAAAAAACGCCTTGTTGATGAGATTTATGCCAGTTATGGTCTGTTGATGGACCTCACCTTCGCGGTGCGTTCCATCAACACCCCATATTTGCCCAAAAAAATCATTTTTATATTATAATACCGCGGGGTAAAATTACTGTCAAAAATCAGTGATTTTGTTGCATTTTTTTGCACAGTGTAGTCGTTAGCTAACCTATTAACTAGACCTGGAGGCATTCAATTTATTTTTGTAAAAGTTCGAGTGTGGTTTGGTAACATGGTGCGGCAAATTATTATGCCATGACAACGTGGTTCATTCGAGTCCTCGTGACTTTCAAGTTGAATATGTCAATCAACTTTTTCAAATCCCCTCGGATAAGTTTCTCGATTAATGTCTACAGTAGCGTTAGCGGTTTTGGTCAATTTTTTCACCTGTTTTCACGAATACTTGATTTACCTAGTAGAACCGATCATCACGATTGGCTACCAGTTCGCACCTATTCACTGTGGAGGTTCCACAATGTCACGAACAGTTTTATACAAGAAGCTTTTTTCCAAGAATCTCTAAACTCTGGAATTCCTTGCCTTCTTGTTGCTTTCCTGATCCTGTTGATCTACAAGGCTTCATAGCTCTCGTCAATAGACATCTATCAGTGATGGGGGCCTTACCTAATTCCTATTCCTGCATTTCATGTAGCTCTTTGCACTTTAGTGGCTTCAGGGGAATTTTCAAGTTTGATTCTTCTCTTGTGGCCTTGCTCTGAGCGAATTTCAATAAAAAAAAAAAATTAACCTGATAAATTTACTAGTTATAATTGGTAATCTTTTTTTCCCATTGAAATTCTGAGCAAGGATGGAAGTAGTACCTGAAGGGAACCAACTAACGAAATCCTAATAGCAAAGAGCTACTGGAAGATATAGTACCAGCAACTGCACTCTTAACGGAAAACATCCCAAATGGAACTGAATCGCCATTGTAAAGTGCAGTAAGTGTTATCTGTCCTGGGCGATGGAAAAACCATCTACTACTTCTTTGCTTCCTTTCAGTCGCCTTTTGCACGCAGGAAATACGTTAGGACTATTATAAAGCCTGCACCGACAGGGTAGAATTACAAGCTCTCAATCTTACCTAATTTTTAACGAGGAGCATAAAAATATTAACTAGGTAACTGGTTCTAAAAGTAGGCACTTAGTATAAAAAAAACTAGTTAAATCATATATATTCCTGGTAAAAATGTTTTTGGAACAAGCAATTCAACATTCTCAAACTTTAAATCTGTCAAAAATGTTTACCTACTTTACCAGGTTTTCTAATCTAGGCTACTACCTACTGAAATAAAACTAGTCGGTGATAATACTTCACCCAGTGATCAACTACTTGATCAGCCACGTGATCAACTACGCCATCAATAATTTAGAGAGCAAATGAATTAATGACATTTTGTTAAGTTTTCTGAATTTTATTCCTGAAAATACATGAAAATATTGCAAACGTGAACAAATTTATTAATGTGTGATCGATGATTGTCTTCGAAATTGTTAAATATCCGGAATTGGCCATCCCTGGGCGAAGGTTTGTGTTCGTGTTGCTTGCTAGACTTGCATACGATGCAAATTATTCTTTTCGTTGAAGGCAAGTAGCACTGATTGTAAACAAATACATAAAGCATTAGTAGTAACCCGAGATTAATCCCACTATAAAACACTCGATAAATATGTCAAACTATAAATCTGGTTTAAAATGCGCAGAGTAAACTGAGGCATCCACGTCGCCTTAGGATATGCTTTTGTGTTGATAGCGAGAGGTCTTCGTTTTCGATTTTATTTTTTATTTTTTTTTTATTGAAATTCACTCTAAGCAAGGCTGGAAGCAGCTTCCAAAGGAAACCAACCAACGGCCACTCAATAGCGAAGAGTTACTAAAAGATGTAGTACCAGAAACTGCACTCTAAACCGAGAACATCCCAAACGGAACTGAACCGCCATGATAGAGTGCAGTGAGTAGTATCCGCCCGGGCGAGGATAAAACCATCTTCTTTACTTCCTTCTAGTCGCCTCTTGCGACACACAGGAGTGCGTTAGGACCATTCTAAAGCCCGCACCTACAGGACCAGAAGACAGAATATTCCAAAATCTCTAAAGCACATCATTTTAGGTGTACCATGAAATTCCAAAGGCCTGTTCTCGACCCCTCAGTTGCGAGTTTATTTTGTACGTCGATATAACCACGGACATTGTTCATAACAATAGTAACGTGTACTTAATCTTATTTGGACACCTGATTATATGTGTTAAACTATAAGTCAGGAAATGGTGGAAATAGGTTGAAGCATCGCCTGAGGCCATACGTTGCCTGTCTTGTGACAAATCATGGCTGATTGAATAGAATTCGCCGTTAAATGCAAGTGTGTTTGTTTTTTATTCGTTTTATTAACTTAACTTACTCTAAGCAATGTCTAAAGTTCTAATGCATCACATAAAAGTATCCATCTTGCTACCATTGATATGAAAAGATACATAAAATTAGCTCCGTAGGTACGGTCTTTAAAATAATCCTAAAGTATTTCCTGCGTGTCGTAAGAGCCGACTAAAAGGAAGCAAAGAAGTGGTAGATGGTTTCACCATTGCCCTGGGCAGATACCTCTCGCTGCACTTTGTCATCGCAGTTCGGTTCCGTTTGGAATGTTTTCCGCTTAGAGTGCAGTTGCTCGTACTACATTTTGTAGTAGCCTAATAGAAAAACCCATTAACTGCACTATAAGCAAAGAACCTCTAAAGTAGAGTGCTGAGAAGATGTCTGTGCTGTTCGATGATGATTAATTCTTCCACATCGTCGCTTTCTTTGTCACATCCTAAAGAACGGAGGGAATACCGTGGGTCAGGTATCAAGCCCGCTCCTACAGTGCGGAGATATTCAAGGTTGCGTGTATTATCGGTTTAACAAAGCTTAAATTATGCTCGATAGAGGAAGTTGCGACTGATTACGTGGACTATGCAACGGTGTACAAACGTGTTCGTTAACAATTAGGGCCTACCCGGTTCTGTGGAACAGTCGCTTAAGCGCGATCGTGTAGTCCGTGAGGCCGATGTTTCGATGCTTGATCGTTTCACCACCGAGCGTGCTCTACAGCAAGGCACTTCGCGGGTAGCTGTAACATAGAACAGATACACAGTCACCACAAAGGTCCGTGCCTTACGGTTGCTGGGTATAAGCCCCTTCCGTACGTTTACGGACAGGCAAAAAACAATTAGGGGCGTTTGAATTCCAAAACATCTTTTGTTAAGTATGAGTCACTGATGGACAAATTTGACCAAAATCAATTGTATTTTGACGTTAATAAATTAAAATTTTAGTATTTGGAATGGAGTGTATTTGAAAACACATTACCAGGTCTAATTATATGCTTATATTTGTAATTCGTAACCGTAAATATCTTGACTATCGTAAAGGAGACAGTAATAGGGATAGTAAAAATGGAATATTTCTTACTTTATGAAATTAGCGATTCGATCCGATTTGAAAAAATTATCCGAATCAGATTCGAATCCCAAATAATTCGGATTTGGCCAGCCCTCCTAGTATGTAGGTTTTATCACTCAACCGAGTCTTTCATGAGGTTAGTTATGAACGACACGACGTCTAGCAAACGTATTAAACGTGTTTAATAAAACTAGTTTCGAAAAAATTTTAGCTAGTTGAAGAGTATTATTTTTAGCCTTTAGCCTATTTCGCAACAAAAGTATGATTTATGCGAAATTTTACAACTTAAAATTTGGCATATATCATGATTTCGCTGCAAAATGTATGACTCAAGAATATTCAACAAAGGAAACGCGTTTCAGTCAGAATATAAAAATTTTCAACTCCTAATACTCTTTTCTTTTACAGAGGGACAAAGCGAAATATTACTGTCACGGCGACAGAGAATGCACGAGGTTGCTGACGTCAGAAAGACAGAATATGACGTCATCAGCACTGAATATGACATCACACGAACAAGCAACGTCACACCTTTAAACAAACCTGTCAAAAAGGAAAAAATTATTCTTTCCGTTCTGAAGTCAACAAAGAAACCCACTGAAGCGAAAACTGAAAAAAATGGCGGGAAAATTAAACCCGCGAATCCGATTAAACCGAGGGCGGTCGTGAATGAACCGTTATTTGCTAATATTGATTATGAGACATTGAACAATGAAAAATTTATTAAACATGAGAATATGTTACGCGCGCAATGGAGTAAGAGAATTAAAGAAAAGGAATTTGCGGAGGTGAGACGCTTTCTATTGTTTATTTAATCTTGGGAAATCCCCGCCCCCCTCCGACAGAATATACTTAAAAAATAGTTCTCGGAACAGCGGAATGGTGGACGTTAATTAATCTCAAATATTTTCAAACTCAAATGATGACGTCAATAAAATGTTGCACGTTAAATAGGATATAACTGGCTTGGAAAAAAGAGTTCTTTTCGTACTTTAAGGATAATGGACTCCAACTAGCCACCAAATTATTGCGCATTTTTTACTCTTTCCAACAACTCGAGCGTAAACATATACCCTTCCCATTGGTACGATCCCATCGTGCTAGGTTGGCCCACTAAGCCATCTTCGCCGTGTGGATACCACCAGATAGTCATGCTGTATTTCCTTTTTGATTCTCAATTTCTACCAACAGGTCCCTCCCAATCCTTCGTTCATTTTCCACAACAAACTGCCGAAAAGTGGAAGCTCAACAATGAATAATATATTGAAGAAATTGAGCAAAGCAAACCAGTGAGTAGAATTGGTTTATTTTCAGTTAACGATTTGCCCTGTAGGTACACGGGCTTTAGAATAGTCCTTACGTAATAGTCCTGCGTAAGAGGCGACTATGAGGAAGAAAAGAAGTGGTAGATGATTTTACCATCGTCCAGGGCAGATACCACTTACTGCACTTCAGTTCTGTTTGGGATGTTTTCCGTTTAGAGTGCAGTTGCTGTTACTACTTTTATCTTTCAGTAGCTCTTTGCTATGAGGTGACCGTTAGTTAGTTCCCTTTGGGAGCTGCTTCCGCCATTGCTTAAAGTGAATTTCAATAAAAAAATAAAATAGTCAAAGACTTACTATAAACAGTAGCGTATTTAGAATCTTTAAAGGGATGGGGGGGGGGGGGGGGGGGGGTGTGTTTTTTGCAAGTAAAGGTTCTACAGCGTTCATTTCTGCCCTCATGTGGCTATTTGAATAACATGGGTTTTGGGTGACTGTGATTTTTGGGAATCTTCACTCTGAACGACTTCAGATAAAAAAAATGTGTTTTCGCAACAGAGATGATTATATCGATGATATGCGTTTGTACAAAATTCCAATATCATGGCGCAGGGGCTGTACCTCATTTTAAAACTTGTTCCCTCCCCCCTTGTAATATCAACTTTGAAAAATTGTTAGTGACTATGCCGCTCAGTGTGACTTCACAATTTGCCCACTTTTACTTTTTGCTCCACTCACTTTTTTCACGTTCATAGACACGCCACCAAGTAAGTAGTATCTGCCCTGGGCGAAAGTAAGTGCTTTTTACTGCCACTTGTTAAATTGGTGAACTTGTTAATTGGTATCTGTCCTGGGCGAAAATGAGAGCCGTTTACCTCTTTTAATTTCAAAATTTTCACTTTTGCAGTTTCAATTTCCTTAAAATGGAGACGTCAGATCTACAGACATCAGATGACGGTTACTTGATAGAGCAATTGAAGGACAAAGTGAAACCACCGTTCGTGCTTCTGAAACATCATAAATGGCTCAATTTTACGAGGTATTTTGTAAAAGGGCGGAAAGTAGGACTGGGCAAAACCGAATCATGTGGAATTCGTATCTGATTCGGATATTTTTTCAATCAGATCAAATCACTAATTCTGTATAAATAATAAATACCCGGTTTTTACTAGTACAACTTCTCTCCATTATCAAAATCAAGAAATTTATTATGAGACAATACAGTATTAATTCAGACTCCATAACTAAGTGCGTAAATTTTCATATTTTAATGACATAATACAATCGATTTTGGTCAAATTTGACCAAAATCGATTGTATTTTGTCGTTAAAAAAACTTCCATTTTATTTAGCTGGTTTTTATCCGTATGTACGATTCACGTTTGATTCGAATAATTTGTGCTTCGGATCGATTCGAATCAACGAATCAACTTGCCCAGTTCTAGCGAAGGCAGAACTTGGGAAGGAACTAACCAACAACCGCGCAGGGGTACTACAAAATGTAGTACTAGCAATTCTAAGTGGAAAACCTGAACTCAATCAGAACTGAAATGCAATGACAGATTGAAAAGCAAAAACAGTGACCTTTTTTACCCGGCACATACCCACGCCGTTCGCCCGCTGTCTCCTAAGTAAGGAAATTGAAAGAAAGATATAGATAATCTCGAGAAATCTTTTATTAAACCAGGAAATTTTTAAATGTGCCATCGTCCATTTTTTGGGTTCAATATACGTCACTAAACTAATGACGTCATTATTCCAGATCTAAGCAACCCCAGCCAACGTACATCAACGTTATGCGAGAACCATTGGAATGGTTCACTTCGAGATATTACTTCTCGAGATACGGATGGGAGAGAAAACCGGGATGCAGGAAGGCGGATTGTGGGATGAGTGAAGCGGATAAACGTATGGTAAGGATTAAAAGGATTTTTTTATAGCCACTTCTTAGAGTGGATCACCCTGTCCAAGGCCTTGTAATAAAAGCCACTTATAGATGGACAGAGGTACAATCACTGGAAATATATGATCTATTCCTGTTCGGCTTGGCTTACCCATGTTATTGCACCCTGGGTTGAGTGGCGGGCATGGATAAGCGAGCCGGACTCGCCGGGGCTCGAACCCGAGATCTCCAACCCGCGATGCCAACATGTTTAACCACTAGGCCATCGCGCCCACAAGGCTTCGTTTAAAATATTAATATTCGTTGTTAAATGCATCGCACATTATTGCAAAGCTTGTTGTAGATTTGGTTCAATTTTCGTGGATAGAGGTAGAGCGGATGTAAGTTCGAATAGTTATTTTTAACGAATCTGTCTGAATATAATTGTACTAAAAAAACTCCTTTTCGACTGTTTTAAAATTCTCTATTAGTTTATAAAACCAAAAATCACATCCGTTGTTTGAATTCAAGCAACGTTGAACAGGGACGAAATAGCTGAGTACTGATTATACGACTGGGCACAATAAAACTGGCAAAAATTCATCATGGAAGGCACCAAATAGCCGAATAATTTAAAGATGTTTGCTGTTAAGATATGATAACTTAAGAACTTCGCATACATGACGTCAGAGGAATTTATCAGAATTACAACGAAATTTTTTGTAATGCTTAACATTATTCGAATCAATTGTAATCTATAACCTACAACCCTAACGAAGGCGCACAAATAATTGAGATTTCCTACATCTTGAAGCACCGCTATTAGTGAAGGAGGCCTAACAGCAAGTTTCTCTGCGGTGTTGAATGTTTATTTACCCCAAGTGCTTACTTTATTGTTTGTTTTACTCAGGAAATTGACGAATGCGTACAGAAGCGCCATCGCGAATGTATGAGTCCATGGATGTATTTGCAATTCTTCTGCGGGACTGCGCCGGAATGCTCCAAGTAAATGCTTTGATTTTGTAGTTGGTGGGCGCGATGGCCTAGTATTGGTTAAACATGTTGGCATCGCAGGTTGAAGATCCCGGGTTCGAGTCCGGCTCGTTTATCCATGCCCACCACTCAACCCAGGGTGTAGTAACTTGGGTAGACTAAGCCGAACAGGAAAAGATTATACCTTTCCAGCAATTGCGACCCTTTCCGTCTATAAGTGGCCCCTGTTACAGGGTCTTGGACAGGGTGATCCACTCCAAGAAGTGACCATAAAATAAAAAAATCGTAACGGCACCCGATAAAAAAGATGTCAAACACGAGGCACTAGCGAAGGTAGCTCGTTATTAAAAACTTTTATCGGTTTAATAAATTTGAGAATCTCTCAACCACAACCCTCCTTGTCTGTTATTCTACACTGTAACAAAAAATGCAACAAAATCACTGATCTTTTACTGTAATTTTACTTGACTGTATTAAAAAAACTTCCAAATTGACTTTTCGGTCGTGAAAAAAGTGAACTAGATACCTCTATGGCGATAGAGCGATGGGTGTTTTTATATTTGCGCATTATCGAAGCAGTCACTGCAGTCTCGAAAAACACGTCGAAATTATTTAATATTAACTAAGCGATAAATATTACTTTAAATACCTTTGTAATGAAAATCGTAGGGGGCTAGGGTTTCAAAATTTCGTGATTTGAATGCAATTTTTCAGGATCATTTTGACTTTTATAATGCTATTCATTCCGTGTTGAAAACTTTATTTTTGGAGATAGGTGAAATCGAATAAAATATCACCCGTGACCCTCAATGTGCCCACTTCATTATTCGAAGAAATGACCAGAATCGCCCCCATTTCAGCCCTGTAGGTACGGGGTTTGAAATAGTTCTGACGTATTTCTTGCGTGTCGTACGAGATGATTAAAAGGAAACTAAAAAGTGGTAGATGGTTCTACCATCGCCCGGGGCAGATACCACTCACTGCACTTAATAATAGCGGTTCAGTTCCTCTGGGATGTTTTCCGCCTAGAGTACAGTAGTCGGTATCACATCCTGTAGTAGGGCTTTGCTATTAAGTGGACGTTAGTTGGTTCATTTTAGGCTCTGCCTTGCGTTTATTCACAGTAAATTTCAATGAAAAAAATTTAAAATATTCTTTTTTCAGCACTACAACACTACAGCAGAAAGAACGAGCAACAGAAATTGCAAAATCGAATATTCTTAACGAATACTATGTTGTCGGAGTATTAGAACAGTTCGAAGACACTCTCAAATTATTCGAAACTATGATGCCAGATTTCTTCAACGATGCTATTCCGACTTGGAAATCTGATTGTAAGTATTAAGCGTTCTTGCATCGAAAAACGTTTGTGGCAAAAATTAATTCAGTACATAATTATGATGGATCTAATTTCCAATACTGTTTACGTGAATTTGAATCTTATCTCTTAGTTGATAATTGCTGAGCTACCGCTATGATTACGTGATCCTGAATTGGTTGATTACTTTGTTTACGTCTGGCTCACTTGTTGCCTTGTATCTAGTATTTATTATTCAGTTCACTTTGTGCTTAGCTGTGAAAGAGTTCATTAAAGCCTAGTCCTGATTTCAGAGTTGTAATTTGAATTGTATACAGCTATGGGTTACCACAACGGTTTTTGTCAAATAAACTTCACTACTCCTGAACTGGATCTGGCGATAAAAGATGAAACCGATTCTATTTTTTCCATACCAGCGATTAGGGCTGGGCAATTCGATTCGGTGATTCGAATCGATTCGAAGCACGGTTTATTCGAATCAATCTTGAATCGTTCGTAGGAACAAAAACTTGATAAATGAACCAGGATTTTCATATTTTGACGACGAAATATAATCGATTTTGGTCAAAAGAGGGTGATCCACCCTTCCCAACAACACTAACCCTGTCCCTATATTAATGGGCGCTTATACGGGGTCATGGTTAGGGTGATCCTCTCTTCCCAAAATACACTAACCTTGCTCGTCTATAAGTGGCCGCTGGTACAGAGCCATGCTCAGGGTGATCCAGTCTTTCCAACAACACTAACCCTGTTCGTCTATAAGTGGCCGCTGGTACACGGTCTTGCTCAGGGGGACCTACTCCTCCCAACAACACTAACCCTGTCTCTGTATTAGAGACCGCTGGTACAGGGCCTTTGTCAGGGTGATCCACTCCGAGAAGTGGCTGTTAAAAAAGTTTTGATGAGAACATTTAACATCTTTTTTTCATTTTACGCCCCCTTCCCCTAGATATGAGCCCTAACGCCGCCAGCGTTCCTTATTTGCTCCTGTTTACATTCTATACTTTTGTTTCAGTCGTTCAAATCAAGCAGAACATGACGCGAACAACATATAAGAAGGAAATGAGCGATGAATCGAAGGAATTCTTCAGGAACGGACCCCTGCATTATGAGATAGAACTCTATAACTTTGCCAGAGAATTGTTTAATAAGAAGTTGGAATATTTTCATATTGAATCTACTGTGATGACGTGATGTGGTTGATGATTTCATTATTGTGACTTTATTGTACGACCGGGCAGTAGAGGTCCGCGGAGTTAAATATATCAGAATCCGGATCCTATCCTGAATCCTTAATCGAGTGCCGTATCCAAACTTCATCCTATTCTTGCACAGAAAGTTATTTCCCATTTCCTAATGCCGCAAAATATTTTTATTATTCTTTTGAATGTAGAATTAATCCGAACCGGATACATGCCGGATTCGACTCCAGCGATCCGGTCCAAGAAGCCCTCTACCGGGCAGTAGGGGTCCGCGGAGTCTGGAATTTCTTAATCCAGATCCGGTTCTGAATCCCAAATTGCGTACTGAATCTAAACCTGATCCGATCCGGAATGAAAATATCATGCTCCTAATCCAGAACAGAAAGCTTCCACCTATTCCAAATGCATCAAAATGTTAATAATCTTGAATCAAGAAACTTAATTCAAACCTGTTCCAATCCGGGTCGAATATTTTGGAGGTCAATACGAACTGGCAATCATCCAAATCAAGTGAATCATGCTGGATTCGACTCTGGCAATCCATGAAGACCTCAACCGCAGGAGGCATTATTGAATGTAGAGTTGATAACCGACGACAACCACGAACACCGCGGTGACAAGTGTGAGACGGTTTTTGTCGTCGAACGTGATCTCATAGTTGGCGCCGCAGGACGCATTGAAGCGTTCTAACAAAAACAAAAGTTCGCTACATAATGAAAAAACTTGTTATATTTTATTGATTACACTGTAACAAAAATACAGTAAATTCACTGGTCATTTGCAGTAATTGTATATTTTCAAAGTGAAAAAACTCAATGTTGCTGAGATTTATGCCTAATAGGGACATCCCATACTTGGCCAAAAAAATCAATTTTGAATTTTTTTCGATACCGCCAATTAAAATTACTGTCAAAGTCCAGTGATTTTGTTGCATTTTTTACAGTGCAGCAAGGTTCGACTTCGTGTTGAAACACTCAAAAGTTAGCAGCGCTTGCTATTTTCATTTAGGCAATAACGCGCGCCGAACTATTTTTTTTGCAATTTTCTTTATTTTAAAACAATTTTGATATCATGAGCACATTAGGAAGATTTATCCCTCATCTGTATCTACGCCCGGGACGTTAGAACGCCGCGCCCCGTCCTCGCTTCAAAACCTTTAAGATGATAAAAGTTTTTTTCGTGTTCACCTTTAGGCCGCTGTCTTTGGCAACTTAGTTTTAATGTCACAGCATCCAATAAGGAAATATATTTTGCCAAGCATGAGTCACAGATGGACCGCGCCTGGTCGGCGCGATCCATCAGTGACTTATACTTGTCAAAAAATGTCTTGACCATAATTTTTCACAATATTCTGGCATGGATAAAAACATTTTCATCGTGATGTGTTTTGAACCAAAAATTCAATAAAAAGCCTAAGATTCGCTCGCCTTATAAATTCGTTCTTTTTTTCCACGAGTTGCTTGATTTTTTTATGTGAACGTCGACAAACACTCGTAAATGTACATAAAGATCATGATCGCGCCACCTAGGTACTGAGCATATGTAATTAGGGATGTTCCGAAAATTCGATCCATGATTCGCGAATTCATATATTATTCGAGCCCAATTATTTTAACAATTGGAAACGTACAGACTTGAAAATGTTTGAATTTTCAATATACAGTTTTATTTCAATTTCGGCTTCGATGAAGATGACTGTGTTTGCCTATTATATACCACCGGGATTCGAATATTCGATTCGAGCGTCGAGATATTCGATTTTTGCCCCTATTTATGGCACCATTCTGCGACATGATATATTTTGTATTTATTATTTTATATCTATTTCTCTACTTTTGCTTTGTTTTGAATTAAATGTTCAACACTGTCGATCATATGTGTTTTATTGACTTATTAGAATGTGAGTTTTATCCCGTGAGGGAGAGTGCAAAGCTTTGAGAGCGAGCGATAGCGTACCATATTTCCTACTTGTCGTAAGAGACAACTGAAAGGAAACAAAGAAGTGTTAGATGGTTTTGCTATCACTAAAGCTGGTCAATTCGATTCGAAGCACAATTTATGCGAATCAATAGTAATTCGTTCGTAGGAACAAAAGCTTGCTAAATGAACTAGAATTTCCATTTTTGACGTTAATCCATGCCCGCCACTCATCCCAGGTTAATAACTTTGGGGGGGGGGGGGGTGGGGCTAAGCCGAATTGGGGAAAATCATATCCTTCGAACAATTCTAACCCTGTCCGTCTATTAGTGACCGACGGTACAGGGCCTTGGTGGAGGTGATCCACTCACAGAATGGACTATGAAAAAACACCGACCAGTCCCCCTACTTTTAGGTACACTGAAATCCTCATCACTTCATAAATAATAAAGAATATCGGGTAAATTTTCTTAGTGCCAAACTATCAATTTTGCTTTTGTCAGCAGCCCCTCCCCTCAACGTACGAGATCTTCCACCGCCATTCTAGCATCGCAACCACAATATTCATCCTCTCTCCCTATTCAGAGGAAACACAATCCTATCATTCTAGTTGATATATTTTCCTGCCTAATGATACATACAGAGCAGAGAACTACGGCTAAAAATAATAAGATGCATAAAATAAACATACAAAAGCACTGCCACACAATGGAATAAGTTTGAAGAAAAATAGGAAAAATGTGGACTCACTCAAAAAAGTTCGTGGGACTGTGGACGGTGCTGGTCAAATATTTCTTGCATAATATTTCGCCCGACCTATACACTGTAACACTGGCCTTTGACAGTAATTTTACTTGAAGATATTGGAAAATTCAAAGTTGACTTTTTTGAACAAATATGGGTAGTTGATGGAACGCACTGCGGGGGTGTGGACATGGGAAGAATTTTGGTCAGATTTGACCAAATTTGATTGTACTATGCCATCAAAATATGAAATTTTTTGCTCTCATATCTATAAGTTTTTTGATTATCATAACGGAGACAATTTGAAATAGTAAATATTTGGTATTGATATGAAACCACATTGTTTGATCAGATTCGAAAAAAATATCAGAATAAGATTTGAATTCCAAATTATTTGGTCATGCCCTGCCCCAGCTATAATGTGTCACCAAAGGAGACCAGCAATTGTCTTGCATGCATTCGCCCAATCCACGAAGTACATTCCTACCGCTTCCAATGAGCCAACTAGGCGGCACTCTGCCAGCTACTCTGCTACTCAGACACACGAAGAGAACGGGTTCCATCAGACGGAAATTAAGCATATGGACAATATTCATGATATATCTGTGGCTAAAAATTTTAAATGTCTCTTTTTGAATGTCCGGTATTAAACAAACTGCAGAAAAAGGTTCAAAACCATCAATACTGCTATGAAATAGCAGTGTTGATGATTTGAACCTTTTTTGTCACCCGAGGAAAAAGAAATGACCAGTTTGGACATCCAGAAAATAAACATTCTGCTAGACGCCTGGTACAGGTTACCAAACAAAATATGAAGCAAAAAAATTGATTCTGGGAAAAGAATAAAAGATATTGAAGACACACTTGGATAATAGGTAAACAAAAAGCACCAGAATAATAAAAATATTGAAGATTGACAGGTCTTCATGTTTCAGAAGATTTAGGAATGTTTATATTTAACGTTACGTGATTAGGATGGGATTTCATTTTTATCCTGCGGGAGATGAAAGATTTTTTGGATTATCATATTTCTCATTTTTCCTGTGCTTGGACCTGGCGGTGAAGGAGGTAGTAAGCAGTGCTTACGTGAACTGCCGGTGAGGTGTCCAGCAGACCTCTACAATATAACCATCATCCCTTGTGAATTCGTACCTGCCTCATGATGATCAGAGATGGGTGGCTCAAAGCAATTACTAACGGTTTACTGATTGAGCTAACCGGGCACTCATGGGAACGTAAATATTTTTATATTGGCTGTTTCATCTCAAATAATACAGGTTATCAAAACAGCCAGGTATTCTTAAGTTCTGGTTGGGGGTGAGTTCGTTGTCGATAACCCAAACAACATGATCTCTTTCCACGGAATTACAAGTATAAAGTTGTAATTCCGTGGAAGGAGATCATGTTGTTTTTTAATTTAATCTCATTCGAGCATCCTTGGGACAAGAGTCACATTCAGATCCGAGGTCCCAGTTACACAGGTAAGAAGGACTCTCGGTCATTGTAAGAGAATTGTATATTTTACTAAAATTTCATTTTTTAGCAAGAAATCATGATATATAACGAATTTAACGTTGTAAAATTTGAGATAAATCATGATTTTGTTGCCAAATGGGGAAAATATGGTCAAACATTAGCAATTTCGTTTTGTTTTTAAGATGTTGGAACCTTATTCTATGTATATATGAAATTTTGAATGATGTTTATGCTGAAGTAAAATGATAACCCCAGAAATATGAAGAAAAAACTAAATATTAAGGGCACATGCTTGGCATCTCCTGATATGAACAACAAAAAACCTTTCATTTTTCTGAAACGATAATAAGAAATTTCAACTAAATCCTAAGTTTCTCCCAGTCAGAGATTGAATTCTCAATTATTTAGTCAAGTATGAGCCACTGATGAACTGTATCGAAAAGGCACGATCCTTCAGGGTCACATTCTTGACAAAATCAAACTTCTGATCGGAATAGCAATGATGAATCGTGACATCGACACATACGATTTATAACAAGGCTCATGCTTGACAAAATAAAATTGTTATAAAGAACTACTGCAGTGCCTAAATTGCATATATATATAGTATCTGCTACTGTGCTACTAAATAATAGTATGGCTTCAATCATAATTAGGGGTTTGTTGTTCGGGGGAGCGAACCAAGAGGATTAATCTTTCTACTTTTTTTTTTTCATTATTGAAATTTGCTCAGAGCAAGGACACAGAAGAAGAATCATACTTGAAAATTCTCCTGAAGCCACTAAAGTGCACAGAGCTACATAAAATGCAGGAAGGACTTGGTGAAGAAGATAAAGTTGTCCCTAGTAAGGCTTAAAACCATGCGGATCCCACGAAGTGCTAAACCACTAAGAGATGCTAACCTTAAGTCTGAGTACTTATAGAAATATAGTTTGAAAGATTCATTCCTATTGTGAGACTAAGGTATAGTTAGATGGCCTCGATCTTCATGGTTTTAAGGGTTTGAAACAAGATTTGGCGGGCTCGAGCAAGAAGTTAATGTACAGGTCAAAGTGTAACTGTACAAGTACAAGGTTGAGTTTACAGAATTTAAAGTTCATGTGAATGTAGCGATGATACTTGGAGGTCTGATTTCAAAACCGATAAATCGACTAATCTGGGGAAACGCAATAATAAATAATTATCATTATTTTTTTATAAAAATATTGAAATTTTTTTCTATAGCCAGACGCTTGAGCTATGGTGCTATAACCCATAGCTAGGGATGGGCAATTCAATTCGGTGGTTTGAATCGATCCGAAGCACAATTGATTCGGATCAAACGTGAATCATTCAATGAAATAGAATTTTCCTTTTTAACGATAAAATGCAATCGATTTTGGTCAAAATTGACCAAAATGAATTATATTTTGTCCTTAAAATATGAAAATTGTTGTTTTTAGACATGGGATATGAATAAAAAATATACACTATTAACTATAAGTTTCTTGATTTTCACAATGGAGACAAGTTGTAATATTAATAATGGGACATTTATTATTTACATGGAATTAGTGATTCCATCTGATTCGAATTCCAAATGGTTTGAGTTTGCCCAGCCCTACCCACGGCTACAAGCTACGATGATCTCTAATTCTCGCTCTAACTGAAAGAAATTTTTAGTTGATTAGACATCGTGATCCAAGCAACGAAGTGTGTACGATCTCTAGAAAAGTAATTATTCAAGTTATACACTAACAGATTTAGTAACATAAGTAAGATCGCCCGGTGCAAAAAAACGGTATAGTTCTCTGTAAAAGCAGGGAGACAGAATATCAGCCACTCTGACACCCGAAGAGAAATAATTTCCTTAAATGAAAATTCAGAACACTGAAGAAAAAAGTTCAAAATCTGCTATTTCATGATAGTGTTAGTTTTGAAGTTTTTTAGTCTATCAGTAGAAAACAACGTGAACATTAAGATTTCGTTGTCACCCTACCTCAAAGCCTCTTCATAACCTGATTTGTTTATCAAACTCATATTCAAACTATATTATATTTCAACGGGGTTCAGAGACTCATGATTGTGCTTCATAGGTGATTAGGTAAAAGTGGAGTGGAATTATTGTGTACATATTAGCAGCTTCAAAAGTACCGTATTTCTTGGACAAAATTTAGCCATTTTTTAAGCCAAATCTTAAGCATTTGGATTTTTCTTCATCATGGCTACATCTGCGTCCATCATGTCTTTAACTAACGCTTCAAACTTTATCTTTGGTTCCCAACCGAACGCTTTCTTAGCTTTCGTCGGGTCACCAAGCAAAAATTCTACTTCGGTTGGCCTGTAGTATTTTGGATTGATTTTCACTCTGACTATGTTTGTTGCCTTGTCGAATCCGACCTGTGAATAATCGAAACGAAAATGATAAAAAATTTTAATAAAAGCCTTGCCCTTCCTGCTTAAGCATGTGCTGTGACTGTGCAGTCATTCGATCAAAATTAAATTGGTGAAATATTTTGTATCAGATTCTTGTCATATGGGTGGCCACGTATCTCCTTTAAGGTAGCCTTGCCCTGACCAAACTTCAATAAAAAATGCTGATGCATTTTGTATTAAATCCTCGTCATTCGAATTGCCACGTGTTTACTTTAAGGCACAGTCTCAAGCCTTGCTTTGGATAAGACTAATCAGGGTGACATAATATAATTTATCAAAACAAAAATGGTAAAAATAGTGATAAAAGTGGTTAAGCACAGTGATTCGATCTAAACAAAATTGGTGATAACCATTACATTTTGAAATAGCTCCTTTACCACTACTAGTCTTCTTTAAGGCACTTCCTCCACTTATTTTAGTTCTTGATAAAAAACAAAATATTACTATTCAGGTTCATTTTGATTTGGATATTGGAAACTTTTAATGGATGAATCGAGGATGCAATTTTCAATTGTTTTTTTCCATCATTTTATCAGCAGGTGCCTGTTAGAGTGGTCAGTAAGAGCGCGAGGAGTATTTCTAAAGCCATGAATCTCTTACGTCCTGGGTTTGGATATTTTTGTTTTGATTATTGGACATCTCGCCAGTGCGTGATGGATATTCATGAAAATAAAAACCTTTGAACGGTGATGCAAAAGCTTCATCCAACAATTGGAAACGGTTGCTGCGCGAAACGTTGTGGTTCTCTCCATGGTTAAGTGGTATTCTCAGATTTTCTCTCCCACAGAGAGAAAATGAAATCTCATCTTATCCTATCACAATTGACCTACTGAAAAAGGTGCCCAGAGAAAAAAGACAGCAACTGGTCAGTGGATAATTAATACAGGCCAAAGGGTCTAATCGTACCTCATCAACACCGCATCCCTTCCATCCAATCTCTATTCCCACGTGCTGGAAAGCTTTCTCAACAAATTCTCGAACACTGTGTGTTTCGTTTGTTGCTAGTACATAGTCATCAGGACTGAGAACAGAAAAAATAAGTTATTAAAATTGAGACATTGATTTCCGAAGAAATTTGTTCAATTCTGCTTTGTTATAGAAGACCACATCTTTCTAGGGTGTAAGAATAGTTGAAGTTCTCCCGATTGGCCTAATAACCAGAGCTACATATAACAGAACGAGTTGATTACTTGGAATTAGGGCTGGGCAATACGATTCGTTGATTCAAAGAATAATTTATTCGAATCGTTCACAGGAACAAAAACATACTAAACAAACTAGAATTTTCATTTTTAACGACAAAATAAAATTGATTGTATTTTTTCGTTAAAATATAAAAATTGCTGCTCTTAGACATGGAGTGTGAAGTGAAAATGCACCATAAACTATCAATTTCTTGATTTTAACGAATTCCAAATGATTCGGTTTTGATAAGCCCACTTGGGATGCCTGAACATGAATCAAATGTTCCAAAAACATCTGAAAATTGGCATTTTCGATATAGTAAAACTGTTCCTTTTAGATATGTTAAAGAATACTCGTCCCGTATGAAAATATGCGATTTGTATTGCGGAAATCCAGAAGACTTTTCCTGTTCAAATTGATATTGTTTCATATAATGAAATAGATTAAACACTATCTTCATATTTACTAGATTTTGCAATTAATGTTTTCATAAAAGCTGAATTTAGGACGCATTCAATATTTCATATTCATTATCATTTTTTCACAATTTATTTAAAATAGTGAAATATTTTCAGCATTAGAATGGGTTGTAGTTGCTGTAGGCTGACCTAATTACATCAGGTTTATGATTCCTGCAAATTTTTCCATCACATGTCCCTAAACGATATGTTTGTGGCGATAAATCAAGGCAAAAGCTTCATTAAAATAGCAGGTGCAACCTCGAAACCAGAAGTCAACTTAATAATTTAAAACTAACATCAACGCAAATTACTCCATTATAAAGCAATTTTAAAAAACAGCCTTTATAGCTTATTAATTGTGCGAGTTAGTGGGCACGATGGTCTAGTGGTTAAACATGTTGGCATTGCAGGTTGAAGATCTCGAGTCCCAGCTAGTCCAGCTCACTTATCCATGCCCACCACTCAACCCAGGGTGTAATAACTTGGGTAAGTCGAACAGGAAAAAATCATATTTCCAACACTTCTAACCCTGTCCGTCTAAAAGTGGCCAAATCGTGAATTCCAAATCACAGAAGTTCATGAACAAAAAAACTTCACGAATAA
This sequence comes from Styela plicata, assembly GCA_963675895.2. Classification (NCBI taxonomy): domain Eukaryota; kingdom Metazoa; phylum Chordata; class Ascidiacea; order Stolidobranchia; family Styelidae; genus Styela; species Styela plicata. Next base: position 1,947,095 of record OZ023149.1, read on the forward strand.
AATTGTCTGCGTGTCCAACAAAAAAACTTCACGAATAAAATTGTCTGCGTGTCCAACACTAACACTGCTAAGCTATACAGAGTCTTTTTGCTCAGGGTGATCCCCCCTCAATCAGGGAAAATGGCATTCTTAGTAAATTTTCCGTAAGAAACTTACGTATCATGTTGGAGCATCATCCACATTCCCTCCACATAATCTTTAGCATGACCCCAATCTCTCTTGGAATCAATATTGCCAAGTTCCATATGTTCTAGAAAAATTAGAAAATTTAAAATTTGCTACAGACTACCTTTCCTCTATGAAATTTTTTTTTTTCTATTAAAATTCGCTCAGAGCAAGGCCGCAGAAGACAAATCATACTTGAAAAATCCAAAGTAAAGTTTCATCAGAAAAAAAAATTAGCAAATGTTCTGCGATACATCTCTTGTAAAATGATTAAAATCTCTCCTTTGAAGTTTCCGTCCGTCTGGTACCAATCAAGTTGGACAAAAAAGTTCAAAATCATGAAATAGAAATGATGATAGTAGAGTTGGGCGACATTAGGTATATTTTGTACAGGCATTCCGCCATTTCCTGCTACCAAAAACAGGCTATTGTGTCGTTTTAATGAGCCACGTGACGTGATGCACAATGTTAAAAAAAATCAAAAGCGGGTGGATTGTTGTTTCATGACATTGCAAAAATTTAATCTAGTCGTATCAGCAGGTGCAAGTGAGCTGAAAACGCGTTCTTTGTCATTACTTGCCTTGATAATGCATGAACTTGTAACCATTTTATGCAGAATGCTACGAAATACCGGTATCACGACAAACCGACGACTTACTCGATATGGTATTTTGGAAAACCTGTTACCGGCATTTACCGTCCTACGGATATACTGCCCAGCTCTAGATGATAGTTTTTATGGCCAATCGAAAAAAGGGCGTGAACGTTTCGGCCACCCAAAGAAAGGATTCTGTGACCCTGGGGGAGAAAATACAGGTGCAATAATGTTATGTTGTCCATACTAAACAAAACCTCAACCACGCTTCTGATAGAATCACTAATTACGACAAATCCAAATACGGTAATAGTGCATCTAACCAATGGAACTCACCTTGCAAACCCAGATGTATCTTCGCCACACTTCTTGAAATCTTTCTTGTGACAAAGTTAAAACCTCGACGAGGGCTTTCATGATTAAACAGGATTCCATTGCAGGTGTACATGCCGTATGCTTCACGATAGTTTATCGTTATCCAATACGCATAAACTTTCGCTGCTGCGTACGGTGATCGCGGATAGAACGGTGTTTTCTCTGTTTGTGGAATCTCTTGTACCTGTTGATTTTAATAAAGTGTTGAATTTAAAATTAGGGATAGGTAGGATAGGACTTCATTTTTATCCTGTGGCAGAAACCGAGAATACGGCTTAACCATATGCAGAACCACGGCCTCTTGTGCAGATACCAGTTTCGAATCTGGGAGAAGGTTTTTGGCTTCAAATTTCAATCAAATTTCTCATCTTTCCTGTGCATGAACCTGGTTGGTGAACCAACATATCGGTAATACTGGCATTTTGGCGGCGGTATGCCAGTATAAAATATACCTGAAGCCACCCAGCTCTAGCACACAGCAAAAACAACAGCAACAAAAATAAGTTCATTTCTACCCTACTTATATTATTCAAAAACGTCTGTCTGAGGTAATCTAAGTAATATAACAGTGTAGATGATTTTACTATCGTCTAGTGCAGATATCACTCCCTGCACTTTACCATATCGGTTCAGTTCCGTTTTGAGATTTTTCGCCAAGAGTGTAGTTTTAGTACTACATCTTGTAGTAGCTCTTTGCTATTATTAGGTGGCCGTTAGTTGGTTCCTTTTAGGTGAATTTCAATCAAGAATAAATGTTAATTGTGAGGGTGATAGCCAAGCCCAACTTGCTCTGGCATTGCAGGTTACGATTCTTGTGTTAGATTTTCATTATTGAAATTCCCTCACAGCGAGGGCGAAAGCAGTTCTAAAGAGAACCAACCAACTGCCACTTAATGGCAAAGAGTTGGAACAGCACCAGCAAATTTAATCTAAGCTGCAATCAATTCAAATGTAACTGAATTGCTATTGTAAAGTGCGGTGAGTGATATCTGCCCTGGGTGATGGTAAAATCATTCACCACTTCTTTGATTTCTTTTAGTCGCATCTTTACGCCGCACTACACGCGTAGTTTGTGTATTATTCTAGGTTTGTTTTATTATACCCTTGCGATTTACGTAAGCACAATGCTCTGCATGCATTGAAACAGAATGGTTCGCTAGGCCAGGTAACAGACAGTGCCCGTTGAGTGCGTTTGTTCTTCGTGTGCTTGTGAACACGATTAGCGCAAAGCAATGCAGGTGTGTATGGTCATTTAACGCGCACAAGAAATATGTCAGGACTATCCTAAAGTTCACACCTACGAGCAAATGATACTTTAGACCAGATTGTGAACCTATACCATGCACAAGTAAATGATGTTTTATTTTTGCCAACGTTTCGAATGTCTGTCTAGACATTCGAAACGTTGGCAAAAATAAAACATCGCTTGCACATCACCGGTTGAGCAATTAGAATATCGCTGATGGCAATCACTCAATATATGCCATTCAATCCGCTAACCTCCTTAAGAATGTTCTCCTATGTTTATCTCAGACTGTTAATTGAGCCAGGCTGGCAGAGTGTCAGCTACTCAGACACCCGAAGAAAATGGGTCCATCAGAAGAAAATTCAGCAAATAAACAGCTTCTCGAGATATAGGATAAAATATCACTCTTATCCTGCGAGAGAGGAAAGCCAAGAATAAAGCTTAACCATATGGCGAACCACGATCTCTCGTGCAGATACCAGTTCCGAATCGGGGTGAAGGTTTTTAGATTCTCATTCCTCTTGTGCATGGACCTGGTTGGTGGAGGAAGCGGAAAGCAGCGGTTACTTTAACCACAGTGCACCGGCGAGGCGTCCAGCACACCTCTCACATATAATCATCATTCCTCACGGGATTCGAACCTGCGTCATGACAATCGGAGATACGTAGCTCGAAGCGTATTCCCAACACTTCACCAATTGAGCTAACCGGGCACCCCTACATGTGGCCCGGAGATTTGAGTGTCTCTTTTTGAAAGATCTGGTAGAAACGAGTTGTATTATTAATGGGTTCAAACTGATAAATATTACTAAAAGAATACTCCCAACCACCTCTGGAAAAGGCTGCCTTTGAGTAAAAGCTTTTAAATATGATACGATCAAGGATGTGGCTTCATATGAGAAGGATTTGAATGTTATTTCTTTGAACAGGGGGCGATTAGTAAAAGATATATTGGGAGAGTTGGTTTGAACAGTTTTTAAATTCAATTTATAATCTCAGATTGTTTATCAGGATTTCTGATTTAATATAAATAAATAGACCAGTCAGGAAATTTCTACCCAAACATCCTTCAAGATTTGGATAATTTCTCACTTATCAATGTGTAATTAGCCTTTTTTTTATCGGAATTCGATCTGAGCAAGGCCGGAAGCAATGCCTAAAACAAACCAACGGCCGCTCAAAAGCAAAGAGCTACTACAAGATGTTGTACCAGCAACTGCACTCTAAACAGAAAACTTTTTCAAACAGAACTAAACCGCCATGGAAATGTGCAGGGAATGGTATCTGCCCTGGATAATGGTAAATCATCTGTCAATTCTTAAATTTACTTTAGATAGTCTCCATATCTCCGTATCCCACCAAAATCGTAGCCAATTTTTATTTTAGTTTTTTACTGCAAATAAGTTGCACTGTTTCTCTTTTAACCATGCTCTGATGAAGCTTTTCTGAATAGAAGATCCAAAGGTTGGCAAACAAAATCGTTTTTGCTTTATATATATTTATATTGCTCTATATATGTTCTGATCATGTTCTACTAGGCCACCTTGCATTTTGTACAGACCCAAAAGAACAAGATTCTGACACTCAGGCCCAGCTTTAGTTGTGCCAGACGTTTAAACCCAATTTTCTTATTAATTCTCTTGTTGAAATTCTAATTTTGTTTCTCAATAAACTATCTACTTTACCTTTCCGTACATCTCGCTCGTCGACGCTTGATAATATTTTACTTTCTTCGTAAGTCCGCATGTTCGAATCGCGTCAAGAATCCGTAATGTACCGAGGCCATCAACATCTGCAGTATATTCCGCGATTTCGAACGAGATTTTAACATGACTCTGCGCCCCGAGGTTGTATATTTCATCAGGTTGAATCTGTTGAAACGAGAGAAAGTTGAGCGAGAGAAACGTAGGATAATTATATCACTGAGATTTCTAATGATGAGGTCTGACGAAAATTTCGCAAGATCGTAAATTATCTAGTGAATCAATTCAACATCATGCGAAAGTAAATATTTTCAGAAAATAGAGGTAAATGTGTATTTCTAATATAAAGTACAATTTAAGAAATAATTCAATTCAAGAAATATGTTTTTGGGTATTACAATGCTTTTGATTCAAATTTTTGGTTCAATTTATGAAATTATTAGACTTTGGCAACCCAGTTTCCTGTATGATTCAATATGAAAGATGTGAAAATAGCCCAGTTTATATTTTACTAAGTGTTAAATAATCAAAAGAACCCAAACGGTTAGTTATCAGATCATCACTGCTTGGATTTTTATGATCTGTTTTATTCCTCAAAAAACAGACTTCCTGGTCAAGCGTAAATATGTCACGGTTGACCACAAAATTAAAGAACCGCTCCCAAACACACCTTGGGAGTGCTATTTCTCATTCATATTTTTATCTTAGGAGAAAATAAGTAGTAACAAGTACCAAAACAAGTTCTGAAGCACGCAAAATTAGTTCAAAATCGCCAAGATGACAGTTGTTCATGCTTGCTTGTTACAATTTATTCATTTTATTATGTTGAGCTACCATTGTGATCAATTTTGACTCCATGAATTGATAGAATTTGGATAACTGGACTATCGTGTTTATATAGGGTTTATGCCAAACAAACTCGTAGGTAGTTGGATTATTTTTTATCGAAATTCACCCTATGCAAGTTTGGAATCAGCGCCCAAGAGAAACTAACAAATTTATAAAAGTTACAAAAAATGTAAAACAAGAAGATGCACCAAAAATACAAAAGATATGTTAGTACAATCCAAAACCAGACATCTAGACGGTATCATAACTGAGCAAGAACAAAAAAACATTCGGGTGACACAAACCTACAGTGTTCATATAGTCAGGGTAAAACTAAAACCAGTGGTAACACTGTCAGGAATAAAGGGCCACCTATTATACACAGTACAAGATGATTCCTTAGCTTCCAGTGTTGCCAAGTTAAAAAGTTAAAGACGGAATGGAATTACGCTGTGTTGCAAGGATGACCCAGACATATAGAACAAAATCCCTATTACCTGATTTATAATCTTAACTAAGCAGGTACTATCTGTTAAGTCTCCGTAATGCAGGATCATCTGTCCCATTTTATGTGTCGCTCTGTCGGCGTATAAGTGCTCGATTCTTTGCGTATTTGGTTGACTCGCACGGCGAACGATTCCGTGCACTTGGTAACCTTTTTCGAGAAGGAATTCTGTCAGATACGATCCATCTTGCCCTGTGATACCTGGGGAATAAGTATAGAATTACACACAGCGGTGATTTTGAAGTCGGCAGAAGGTTGGCTATATAGAGTGTTTGCCACCAGGGTTCAGGGTTATAGTAAAGTCAAGATCGATGAACGAAAAAGGTTCCAAAAAGAAATAAATGCAGGGTGCCACAGACAAGGCGCTATAACCTACGGCCTTGGGACGATGCACAATAACCTAACCGGTTCAAAACTGGATTGGATGGTTAGACACAAAATGAAATCCAGTAACCAGATGTATCGTAATTGTAAACATTGTTAATTGCATACTGGGAAATAAAGATTATTTGACAATTTCGTACTATTAAACAAATTTGTATGTTAAAATACCTGTAATCAGAGCAGTCTTCTTATGTCTTTTCATATCGGGCTCCCCACCACCAGCAGTCGCCGTTGAGCCGTTACTAGATGCCATTATTGACTTTCCGAGAATATTACAGTCGACAGTGGATGTTCAAATGTTCTAGTATAATTTTAATTACTGGATATTGATGATAAAACAAAAAATTTATAAGAATCCTGATACAAATACAAGGTGGGTGGAATCAAGATTTAGATTACTTCGCTGTATATTGTTACATTACAAATAGAAATTATCGATAACAGCAAACCGGGCGACTTTGATAATATATATCCAAGTTCCATATTAGTGCTTTCCGTGCTTTGACTTTCCTGAGATAGAAATAAATTAAATTTGCCAACTTAACTTAGGTATTGTATTTTACAATTTCTTTTTCAATTCACCACATTCCGGACAAATTCTAGTCTCATAACGTAACGCAATTTAGCTTAATTTTAGGAGCCATAACAGTATGAAAATAATGCACTTATCAAGGATGTAAAAATCTTAGTGGGTACAAAAAAATAATATTGAAATTTATTTGCAATAAAAGCCATGCCACGCCACAAAGGCGACCAAAAATTTCTCTGCCCTTTTCTCATAAAATACACCCTTTGAGGGGAAAAACTATAAAACTCTAACTTATATTGTGATTGCACGCCGAATAAGCGAAAAAACTTTGACTATTTTTGAGAAATTTTTGTTTAAATTACAAAATCTCTCTTGGAGTACTGCCCCTCCCAAATTTCAAATTCATTTCCTGCAATAAATGATATGAAAAATACAGAATAATGATTAACAAAGTCACCAACCAGCGAGTCCATCTAAAAAGAGCCACATTGCCGCATTTCTGAAGGTGAAAAAGATCTCACAACTCGTTAATTTTTTGTTTACAAGCTCAGGAGACCTAGGTACAGTTTTGGTATCGAGAAAGAATTGACGGTTTACAGAGAGCAGATTTTTTGTTGGCTAGAAATGAGGAAATATCCTGATAAATAACATAAATTACTAAAAAGAATTTGAAAGTAACAAAAAGACATATGGAAAACATATTAATTAAAAAAATTAAGAAATTCAACTTGACATCTTATTTCTCACAGCTGATAAGCCAGTCGTAAATTAACAGAGAAAGCACTTGAAAATCGATACTGGTAATATATCAGAAATATTAGCAGACTACCTGCTTGACTAGGCAGTTATGTATAGGGTACCTACCGTAAATTCCAAAACGTTCAAAACAATTTCCTATCAAAATTCGAGACAAATACTGAATAGGATATTTGAATTAAAAACACTCTATTCTGCTATCCCAATATTTACCTACCATAAAAGTGTTTGCGCCCAAATAAGCGTTAATCAGTTGCCTTGACAGCAGCCTAACTTGCCCTCGGGCGAAACTAAAAAACTGACATCTGCCGGCTGTAAACTGGTGAAAAACCTCCCTGATTTAATCTTAAACAAAAAATAATTCTCTCTTTTTCTAATCATATCCGGGATACTACATGAAATATTAAAATCTGGAGATATTTAAAGGAATTATATCAACCACACGCGAAATCCGTCTGCCACGTAGAAACTGGAAATCTAGGAATTGAATTTTGTATTGTTCTTAACGATTCGAGCGTTGGAAATCACGTGCGCTATGCATGACTGATTAAGAATGAATATGGATAGAGTTTTAAAAATTCCTTTGAGCAAATCTATTTCCTTCTGAAACAACTATACCATGTTCTAGTTGTGCGCTCGCAAGGGCAAAAAACTTTGGAAATCAAATTTGGGCCTGTCTATAAGCAAGATTAACTTGATTTAAAAAGCATTCCTCATCACCACGTACGCGCTATAGCCATTCCACTTCTTCCCTTCCACACCCTGTTTGGCAACAATTTCATTCATATTCGTATAAATAAATATTACTACTACATGTCAGAGCGGAAGTGACCTTGAAAACGAAACGATTTCCGGCATTACCCATCTACTAGGACCCATTATCAACCTTAATCTATTCTAATCCCTTCACCCGTACCCGGTGTCAATCGACACAAACGTTTGGAATACGATACCCTAACTGCCTTCGTTCAAACCCCGTGCAATTCATTTCTATGTATTCATTTTCTTTCTAAATACGCATCGGTAATGATGCTTTAATGATGCATCTCTGGTTTAAATCATGTGAGTTATGATTATATGAGGGTATTGTTGGACTCCCCGTCGGCGCGCAGTGGTTCACATAATTGAAATATACGCTAAAAAATTAGCGATTTCCTCCAATTTTATAGTCATTTTCGCTGATTTGGGGGATGTGGTGTCGGACCCTTCAATATTTGACATTGGAGAGTCTAGACCACCCCTTCCACAGCAGTCCTTTTTTATACGAAGCACCAGGTCCGATTCTCCGACGGTTTTATGCCGAAAAAAATTATAATCATATTCCAAAACACGAAAAAAAACTGTAAAACATATATAATTTGGTTGTTAAAAGTATAAAATGGGAATCGAACAGAAGAAATAGCAATTTTTCACAAATTTGGCTGTATTAAGAGGGTCGGACTCCAAATTTCTGACAGTGCCATGCCTTGGTATAGGACACGCTCGGCTGTGAAAAGGTTAAGCATCGAATCATCGGTCTCTCGGACAGAATGATCGCGGTTTACGTACTTAGAGGTACCGGGACGCTTATAAGTCTGAAAGAAAAGGAAATGAAGATATAAACCAATTCAGCATGGTGTCATCATTGAGACGTAAAAAATGGTCATATTATATCGGGTAAATGTCCGATCTCCGCCACCGCTAGCCATGATAGAATGCCCACATCTGCTGGACTAGCGAAAACCCGGAACGGCCTTTAGAGTGCTTCGAAACATTGGAAATCGTATTTCCTCCCCATATTTAGCCAGTTAAGACCCCGAAATCTGATATTTGGGTCTTAGGCGCGAGTTTTGGCTTTGAACTGTTTCACCAGATAACAATGCTTGTTTTTAACAAATATTTCATTCCCGTAGCACCAGTTGTGACATTATACTTTGACCGTAATTTTTTTTTCTTTACCGAGGAATATAATAAAAATTTTTTCGCTGGGTGGTAACTAGAGCAGGGCAATTCGATTCGGTAATTCGGTCTAAAGTCATATGATATATTGCCTTGTTTTTTGCTTGATAATAAACTCTATCTCTCCCTCTACTTGATGAAATTACTTTTCTGAAAAAAACATATCTACTATAGAAACGAAAATGAAATTTTACCTGGGCCATTCATGCCGATGGAGAATTTCAAAATCTTTGTTTTAGCGCCAAAACACGTAAGATGACACTGTCGTTCCTAGAAAAAAGTAACATTATCCCTTCATAATGGAATCTACACGAATCTCTCGAAGGATATATAAACAAGGCTCAAAACGAAAGTAAATTTGTCAAGCATGGGCCAATGAGTGACCGCGTCCCAATGGCGTGGTCCCTCTGTGGGGCATGGTTGACAAATTGACGCCTTTCCTAAACAGGTTGTAGCTAGGCTCCGCGAATAAGTAGTATAGTAAGACTGAGGTAAGGTGAGTTAGGGATGTAAGTATGGTATTTTGATTTGGGATGCCGAGACCATTTCTGAAAGTTGATGAGCATTGTAGGTAGGATAGGATATCATTTTTATCCTGCTCAATCATATGGCGAACCACGACTCCTCTGCAGATACCAGTTCCTAATCGGGGTGGATTATTTTGGCTTATCATATTTCTTATTTTGCCTGTGCGTGGACCCGAGGAGGAGGCCATAAGCGATGCTTACGTGAATCACACTGCGTCGGCGAGGCCTCCCAACAGACCTCTCGCCGTAATCAGCACCCATCACGGCATTCAAACTTACGTCATGACGATCGGAGATGCGTATCTAGGAGGCAATTCTCAACGCTTTACCGATTGGAGCTGGAGGGTGCGGACTTTAGTACTGCCCTGAAGTGTTTCCTGCGTATAGTCAGACAGCCAGAAGTTTTTTTTCAGAAGTTTTTTTTATCGCCTTTGGCAGATAACACTAAGTGTACCCTACTATGCAGTTCTGTATGAGCTGCTTTCCACTCAAAGATCCGCTACTGGAGTTGTATTCTGCAGTAGGTTTGTGCTATGTAAATTGTCGTTAACAAGAATAGCACGATCTCTTTCCACAAAATTACAACTATAATTATCTTTAAGCTTCCGTTAGTTCATAGCCTATAGTATTTTGTTGTATTAAGTCGTATCTTGTTTTGTCTGAAGTATGACCTATGGAAAGCTTACAAACAGACTTGTAATTTCGTGGAAAGAGATCATGTTATTTCTGTTATTGACTTTGGCAACAGCAACATACGGATCCGCGAAATTATTGGGCGCATTCCGCCATTGCTGCCCAGTTTGCTCCGTCCTGTGTGGTGCTAAGATCATTAGCCATCAAAATTTGCAAAATCCCCCCAAAAAAATTCTGTCTAGCGTAAGCCACGAACGGCGCGATCCATCAGTGACTCATGTAGGCCGCGGTGATGAAACCGACAATAGCTGCCGAACGTAACACCTAACGAATGACGCGGGTTTGAACACCATGATTGTTTGAACCCCAAGATCGACGACCGGAAAAGGCTTCAATGAGCAATACATGCGGGGTTCACCTGGGCGAGGCACTGTAACCCACAGCCTTGGGACTATGCTCGATAATCTTACCGGTTCCTCATATGTTCCACATGGGATGGAATGGCAAAATGCAAGGTAAATCTCGTAGCCAGATATAATTGTAAACATTGTTAATTGCATACTGTAAAGTTCTTGTTATTTCATGCTCGCAAAAACTTTTGACTTCTGACAGGGATAAGACTTCTTCAAATTTAAAATCGATTTTTTATTCCATTACAGATCAAAATAGTATATTTATTTAAAATATTGTAAAAAAAATATTGTGTTTTACAGAATATACAAAAGCTTAAATTTTATTTTAGTGGCCATCCCCTTCACCACATTATCATTTTGCAATTCTCCAAAAAAAAAACTGTTCTATGTTTTAATGACGCCACTCCCGATTGCGCCACTAGTTGTAATTATGAAAATTGATCCAGCCTTGATGCTAGGCTTTCGCTTAGGCTATCCGTGATCGTGGTTTACCGACTGTGGAAACGGTTTTCATATCCGCTTCGTTATGCTTGGATCGAATTTTTATATATACTCTTTATCCAGGTCTTTAGTTGCATTTCTTTCGAATTCGCCGAAATTTTTGACATTTCTCTCGTTCTTAGGCACCTTAAAGGCCATTCTACCTTTAAGGGTGGGGCGGGAGTAGGGGAGGGGTTCACCACCTCCTAGAGATAGTTTTTTACTTTTTTTTATTCATAGATTTATAGCCAATTCTTAGAGTGGATCACCCTGTCCAAGGCCCTGTAACAGAGGCCACTTATAGACGTACAGGGTTACAATTACTGGAAGGATATGGTCTTTTTCTGTTCGGCTTAGCCTACCCAAGTTATTACACCCTGGGTTGAGGGGTGGGAATGGATGTTCGAGCCGGACTCGTCGGAGCTCGAACTCGAGATCTCCAACATGCAATGCCAACATGTTTAACCACTAAGGCCATCGCGCCCACCAGATTACGCTTTCATCCTGAGGCTGAGAACTTGAAGAGACTACACCTTAACCATATGGCGAACCACGGCCTCTGGTGCGGATGCCAGTTTCTAGTCGGGGATTGGGGTTTGATTCATTCGTTTACTGTTTTTCGTGTGCATGCTCGGTGTAGGACTGGGTGAAACCGAGTCATTTGGAATTCGAATTTGATTCGAACAATTTTTTCGAATCGGATCGAATCACGAATTCGATATAAATATCAAATATCCTATACAGCTCGTCTTCATTGTGAAAATCAAAAAAGTTAAGTTTGTAGTGTATTTTCAATTCACATTGTCTAAGAGCAACAATTGTCATATTTTAACGACAAAATATAGTCGATTTTGGTCAAATTTTACCAAAACCGATAACATTTTGTTGTTAAAAATGGAAATTTTAGTCCATTTAGTAATTATTCCTTCCTATGAACGATTCACGATTGGTTCGAATATATTGTGTTCCGAATCACCGAATCGAATTGCCCAGCCATAGCTCGGTGAAAGCAAGCGGGCCTAGGTTGCTCATACTTTCAATTCGAATCCCAAGTCTACAATTAAATCTGACCAAAATAGCACAATTTTTTCCACACTATCCGATTCAATACTGATAAGAATCACGAGGCTCAATTGGGTGGTGTGTAGGGCTGGGCAAAACCGAATCCTTTAGACTTCAAATCTGATTCGAATATTTTTTCGAATCGGATCGAATCACTAATTCCATGTAAATAACGATTTCCCATTTCTGGTATTACAAATGGGCTTCATTATAAAAATCAATAAATTTATAGCTTATTGTGTTTTATCAATTCACACTACATGTCTAAGAGCAATAATTTTCATATTTTGACGAAAAAATATAATCGATTTTGGTCAAATTTGACCAAAATCGATTGCATTTTCTCGTCAAAAATGTAAATTCTAGTTCATTTAGCAAGTCTTTGTTCCTACGAACCATTTACTTACTATTAATTCGAATAAATTGTGCTTCGAATCGATTCGAATAGAATTGCCTTGCCCTAGTTGTGTGTATGAATTACCAAACCGGCCTTAGCGTGATTTGTACGCGAGATGGGGAACCTGCGATGCCACCATTTAATGATAACCCATAGGTTATCGCGTACGAACATGTTTCACAGCTGACTTTGCACTGTTGCTCAGGTAAATTAGGTTTTGTTAGTTCGTTCAGGTTCGGTCGAATAATTCGATTCGATTACGAAATCCCTGAATGTTCAAAAATGTCCAACCCTTATTAATGGTCACTGGTTATCTCCTTCCAGGTGCTGGTCTCAACTCCGTTTATTTTGCACATTAACCCTGAAATCGTATATTATTTTACGTGCTTTTTAAACGTTTGTATCCTAATATCAGTAATCTGTGTCATGTATGGTCCAGAGATAATGCTTGTTTGGTTTTTTAATATTTATTCCTGTTTAATGCATGATAACGACAAGGAAATATTGAGTAAATATTCTTGTAGTGATTTCATTATTTTGTAATAAAGGAACTTGACTATTGTGTTATGACGACATAGACGCGACGCCTGAGCGCGCATAAGTATCCTCAAACAGTTGTTAACTTTCAAAAAATGCGTCATTTGAAAATTTTTATCTAAAATCAAGCATGGACAATAGATAAATCGGGCTAATAGGCTCGATTCATCTATTACTCAAGCTTGATCTTAGATAAAAATTGAAAGGGTTGTAAGTATCTCTCAAGTGCTTGCCAATGGATAGGTTAAGCGGGGATGAGAGCCCGGATATATGTGTGTATATATGTTAGAGCTTTTTATGGTGAACTTTGCGCCGGAGGGGCGTAACTTTTCACTAGAGGGGAGCTTAGGAAGTGATTTTAGTGTTGAGGGCATTTAATTTTGTGTATTTGAGATATTTTTACGTAGAAAGCGCGCAAAAATTTCCACAAATCGGACAACCTTTAAGCTCTGGTGAGATGTCTAATCCATATATGTTTATATTTAGATCGGTTTTATTCAAATTTTCGCCGCAATTTTTCAGTCTGTGGGCTGCGAATATATTACGCGAAATTTTTTCATAATATTTTGGTGTGTTATCCCAAAATATTGCGGGACTCCCCGACCTTCTTAATGTGATTCTGAAAGAGGCTATCTTAAGTCACGGTTAATAAAGGATGTTTTGGATGTTTTTTAATGTTTTGTCCAGGTTCTTAGCACGTTCTTAGGTATTAGTAGGATAGAGGAGCGGAGGTAGCTATGTTCTACAACTAGGGCTGGACAAAACCGAATCATTTGGAATTCGAATGATTATTTGGAATCGGATCGAATTATTAATTCTTTGTAAATAACAAATATCCAATTTTTACTATTATAACTTGTCCCCATTGTAAAAATCAAGAAATTTATAGTTTGTAGTGTATTTTCAATTCACAGGAAGATCAACAATTTTCCTATTTTAACGACGAAATACAATTGATTTTGGTCAAATTTGACCAAAATCGACTGTATTTCGTTGTTGAAAATGAAAATCCTAGTTCACTTAACAAGTTTTTGTTCCTGGAAACGATTCACGATTGTTTCGGATTAATCGTGCTTCGAATCACCTCGAATTGTCCAGCCCTATCTACAACTGAGGGTTAAATCACACCGGACGCATGAGGAATATCTCTTGGGCCACAAACATATTTTTCCTATTATAAGAGTCGTGAAGAAAAGTGAACGCGCCGTGATTGCGAGAAAATGTAACACTCTGATTTAAAGTTGAACGGTACTTATAGCCACAGACATTAATGATGTTTTACATCGCGTTACACACGTTTTAATGTCGATTTGTTGATTCAAGCAAACGCTAAGTAGAACACCTCCGTGTTTAGCACGTTTTCCAGAGTGGAATAGAGTAATCGGTATCTGTGTTACACAAACGCAGTTTGCGCCGGAAGCACGCAAAAACGGAAAATAAATAACAATTTTATTCGGATAAAAGAGCTGGGTAGCTTACTTCTGCTCTGAGTACGGATCGTTAGATACAATAGTAATAGCAGTTGAGGTTTGAAACAGGATTAGACTATTTGAGAAGTGATAGATGGTTTTTCCATCGCCCAGGGCAGATACCACTCACTGCAAATTTCCATGACGGTTCAGTTCCGTTTTGGATGTTTCTCGTTTAGAGTACAGTTGCTGGTACTGCATTTTTCAGTAGGTCTTTGCCATTGAGTGGCCGTTAATTTGTTTCTTTTGAGCACTACTTCCGACCTTGCTCAGAGAGAATTTAAATTAAATCCCAATCTCTGTCAAAACCTGCTTTGCCAAGCATATGTCACTGATGGATCGCGCCGCCAAGGTGCGATCATTCTGTGACGCATGTTTGGCAAAGAAATAATTACGTTTGGAATTACTTGATGACGTAGGTAATTTTACCTTGGCAAATAAATTTCAGCTGCAATATGACTTAAAAAAGTATGAGCAGTAGCCAGGAAATTGATTAAAGTTGGTTAAACTTGACCTAAGTTGAAGGCACTTAACTTGGTTAAAGATTGTTTTTATAAATATATCCTGCAATATGCCTCGGAGCAGGCGATCGAGCGTTGTTTTGGACATGGAGTTCCCGAGACATAGAGGTTTGTTTGTTTAAATAGAACTATATTTTTTTGTTCTGTTTTTAGGTTTATTATTGGATCAAATTTTGATATTACATTGTGTTATTTCATACTTCATATTATCATTTCCTCCCGGTATCTTACATTACTGGTTTGATGCTTTCTGCCACTGGTTAGTGTTGTTGGAAAGATGTGATCTTTCCTCTTTAGCTTAGTCTACCCAAGTTATCACACCCTGGGTTGGGTCGTGGGCATAGATTTTTTTTATAGCCGCTTCTTAGAGTGGATCATCCTTACCAAGGCCCTGTAACAGTGGCCATTTATAGACGGACAGGGTTTGAATTGCTTGGAAGATATGATCTTTTCTGTTAGGCTTAGTCTACCCAAGTTTCTAGACCCTGGGTTGAGTGGTGGGCATGTATTTTTAATAGACATTTCTTAGAGTGGATCCCCTTCACCAAGGCCCTGTAACAGCGGCGGCCACTTTTTTAACGAGCCCGACTCGCTGAGACCCAAAATTTTCAACCTGCGATGCCAACATGGTACTCACTAGCAAGAGTAAAAAGACCTAGACGCATGGAGATTATTTAAGCATGAGCCAACGATGGACCTCGCATAGCTGTTGCCTCGGAGGCAGTGCCTAGGGGATTTTGTTCATGTTAATCCTAAGGCACAGATCAGATCCGAATCGTTTAAGATGTTTAATCGTTAAATAAAGATTTTTCAAATATTGAATCGCATATTTGAAGTTATTTTTTTATTGTTGATCTCCATTGTTGATCCCCCCCCCCCCTCATTATATTTCAAGCAGTTAACTTTTGCCAGGAAAACTCTGAATCCCAGTCATTTTGTTATAAGTAGAGTGTACTGGGTTAACTAAACCGCAAGAGGGTTATTATTATCAAACACATACTTCTGTGTATCAACCATTGTTTGATCATACAACGGGCATTGTGACGATCACAATAGGAGGGATCTGGTTATCGTCTGGTGTTTATTTTGAAAAAAATGTGTTGCTTTGTGAGAATTTATGGTCAGATCATAGCTGGCCCGTGGAAAATAGGACAAAAAATAACCAGAACGTGTATTATGTCTTACCTGAGCCATGGATGAACGGGGTCACTATAGTGCTGCTAAACATACTTGGCAAAAACGTTTAAAGGGAAATTTCTGAACGTGACGCGAAGATTTCATTTTAGGAGTTATTTTATTGAAATATGAGCAAAATTTCGTTACATAAATGTGGCTCGACAGCACAATATTGTTTCTATGTTCAAGTAATAATAGTCAATAATTATATTGATTCTAATTGCTCAACCGGTGAGATACAAACGCATACAATGGTATATTTTGCTAATACGTTCCGAATGTCCATACAGACGTTCTTCATCAGGGCAATGGAAAGGTTAAGTCATGGACATTAATATATACTTATGTTGACTTGACCTTATCATTGCCACCATTGAAGAATGTCTGTTTAGACCAGTGGTTCTCAACCTTTTCAATTTCGTGGCCCATTTTCGTTGCACAAAAATTCTGTGGCCCAATAAATTTTTATGAAAGCACGAACCTATTAAATAACGCAACGGTCGCAGACTGAAAAATCGGATTCGGTGTGCAAGTACAGCACGATTTATCGCAATCGCAGATCGCATACATGCTGGAAAATCCCAGTAGCATTCGCAAGCCTGTGTGCACCAGGATTAGCACTATGTTCCATTCAAATCGAAAAATCGGAATTCCTCTCCAAACCATTATTCCTGTAAAATTGAGTATAGTTGCACAGATGAAACTAAATTCTTCAATAAATCCAGCTTTATGAAAATGGTCTGTGGCCCAGGGGTTGAGAACCGCTGGTTTAAACATTCGAAACATTGGCAAAACATCACTTTCACATCACCGGTTGAGCAATTAGAATAACCATGGCAATCTTTAGTCTATAATGATGTCGCCTCTTCTACAGTAATCAATTTTCAATCGAATTAAGCCATTTCGAATCGAATCTTTTCGATTTTGGTTTTATTTCAGATGAGTGATTGGTTCGTTGGGTTATTTGAAAGGATGGTGTTTTCGAGTTACTACTTCTGTGGTTATGTGCACCATCACCTGACTGGGGAAGTAAACGCAATTTTAACAAAGATGTCATAAAATATTACAAAATGTTTGTGAGCTTCTTTGCTGATGCATTATGAGCTTGGCAAAGTATGTTTTCTGATCGGAAAAACCTTTGTCGAATCATATCGAATCGAGGAAATGAGTGTTCGGATCGAACTAACATCCGAATCCATCCGAATCTTTAAATCACATGTGATCTCCTTAATCACTTCTCCGGGTACGTCCAAGGGTGAAATGCAGGAAACCAGCTGCTCAGAGCACTCCAGGTAACGCCCAATAAGAACCACATTCCACATGTACACTGTAATAAAAGTACAGTAATTTTACTGGTCATTTGCAGTAATTGGATATTTCCAAAGTTAAAAAACGACATGTTGATAAGATTTATGATAATTATGGGCTGTTGATGGACCGCAACTTCGCGGTGCGTTCCATCAACACCCCATATTTAGCCCAAAAAAAGTCAATTTTGATTTTTTTTTAATACCACCAAGTAAAATAACCGTCAAAGATCGGTGATTTTGTTGCATTTTTGTTACAGTGTACGAGCAACGTTGGTTTGCAGAAAACATCGTTTAGGGCGCAACCCGCTTAACATAAGATAAATTGGAACAATTTGACTGACTGATAGAAGACAGGCTATTTTTAAACAACCAAATGTCTATTGGGCGGGGCTTTAACAAGCCACGCCCCATATAAATGTCAATTCATTTTCATTCCAGTCCCATCGGAAATTTTGTTTAGTCACACATAAATCACTGATGTATCGCATCTCGACGGCTCCAACTCAAGCTTAACATAACATAAAACTGATCAATATTCCCTGACAGGTAAATTCAAATTTTTCCAGTAGGCGGGGTTTCATCAACCCAAGCCCTATACAAGTGTCAGTCAAGAGCTTATAAGCGGGGTTTCATTAAGCCACGCCCCATACACATGCCAATCAAGAGCTTGACCAATTAAGTTGAAAAATTTGTTAAAATAGGCGGGGTTTTATCAAATCACGCCCCATACAAGTATCAATCAAGAGCTTAACCAGTTAAGTTTAAACTTTTGTTAAAATAGCCGGGGTTTCATAACCCACGCCCCGTATACATGTCAATCAAGAGCTTTGGCAGTTTCGTTGGAAATCTTGCTTTGATGACCACGCCTCATACAAGTGTCAATCAATAGCTTAAATAGTCCAGTTTAAAATTTTTGTTGAGGTAGGCGGGGTTTCATTTAAACCACGCCAATAAAACTTGTCAATCAAGTACTTAATTAATGAAACGCCCCAGTTGATATGAAAAGTTTTAATTTAATAAATTCTTTGGTCGTTGTTTGTCTCTGCTTAAATATGAGCGCGCATGTAAACAACCTTTTGTTTGGAAAGTTAATTTGAAAATATGACGTATGTTAGATCATACATGGGCCTGGGGTAGATTGTAAGGTTTTACGTAAGGACCGTGGTTAATAAAGCGATAATTTTAGATAATGATTAATTAGGCTTACTGTTGAAAATCATAGAAAAGTTAGTGGCATTTTTGAGAAAATCTTGTAACGTTTTCAGTTGAACAACTTGTTTTTTGTAGTTTAGTGATTGCAATTGCAATCAAGAATCGAGGATAAAATGTGACTAAGTTACACGATTTATCTACGGCCCTCGCTTGGCATACTGTGAGTGATCGTTGATAAACAGAAAGGTTTGATAGTATTGAAACTTTGTTGGTTTTACGGATTCTTTTTAAAAGTGTGTTAGCTAAGTGTGAAGTGTATTATATATCGCTTGTATTGGACAGGTAGATTTAATACAGTTAAGCCTCAGTGTGGGTCGGCTCGTTTATGTGTGAAATGTTAAAATACTATAGACGATTCCGCCTTATGCATATTGGTAGAAAGGCGCCGAAATTGTCAACCAATCTTTTGAATGAGCATTATTAGTTAGAGTTAGTGTATAAATCCCTAAGGATCGCACCGCCGAAGTGAGGTGGGGGGGGTTCATACATACATTATGGGTTAATTCGAAATGTTCAAGGCCAAAGGCTCCTGAGTGCCGGTTTAATTGATGTTAAATGCCTCTGTGGCGTCTTGTATCTCCATGACACACCTGAAACTTCGACACACTTTTGCAAAACTAACTTTGTTCGAGATAGGATACTCTATTTTGTACAAAGATTAATCCCTAAAAGGCAAACTCAGACCAAAATCGGATATAATAATTTGGATCACGGTTAATCTGAATACCTCCAACATGTCTATGTAAACCAAAACCTTTTAGTCGCGAATTCACATTATATTTAAGACATTTGACCGAAGATTTCTTACAGTTGGGACCTCAGTTCGCTCAGGGATAGTGGTGACAGGGAAATTCTGTTCAAATGATTAAAGTAAAATCCATATTGAAACTGCTGCTTTAGAGTATAATTTAGTTCAAATGATTAGAGTGTTGGGTTGTAAAACTAAATTTAAGTTTCAAAATCTATCCTTTTGGAACTGCTGCTTTAGAGTATATGGTGAAGTTGTGAGTGAAATCCTTATATATGTGAAATTGTACGACGATATTTTTAATGATATTACGTTGAAATGGCCGAAAAAAAGAACCTTATTTGCAAACGGAATTTTAGAATGCATCACCCTCTGGGCTGGGCGAAACCGAATCATTTGTAATTCGAATCTGATTCGAATAATTGTTTCGAATCGGAACGAATCACTAATTCTATGTAAATAACAAATATCCCATTTTTACTATCACAGATTGTCTCTATTGTGAGGATCCAAAAATTTGTAGTTTATTGTACATTTTTAATTCATTTGGCTAAAATCTATTTCATTTTGTCGTTAAAAAGGGAAATTCTAGTTCAATTTGCATTTTTTTCAATGAACAGTTTACGATGGATTCGAATAAATTGTGAGTCGAATCGATTCAAATCACCGAATCGAATTGTCCAGCCCTTGTCACCCTTCGATATTGAGAGCATAAGACCTGTGACATTCATTACGTGATCGTTAACTAAACCAGGTTTTGGCATCTTGTGGATCAATACCAAATATATTAGCGAATCTATGTATTCGTTTATATCGATAACTAACTTGTTAAACGGACCTAGGAAGCCGTTGAAGAAACAGTTTGCGGCTCAGATATTTTACGTTTTGCGCTCCTGGTTATTGCAAAAATAGGGCATTATGAGGTTAAGTGCCCGGGCCGTATAAGGGTTTGGGTTTTGGAATTTATCGAATTGAAAAGATAAAAAATAGTCTTATAAAAAATAGTGACCCCCATTTGACAAGTCCTACTTGTCAAAGCAGGATAGAAAGATTTGATACAGTTTTTGACGTAATAAAGGAAGATGAAACCAGCTGAGAAAAGGCGGGAAAAGAAACATGTCAAAATTAAAGGTAATCACGTGTTTTAGAATTTCAGTGGTAAAGGGAAAATAGCGATGCAAATGCCTGTAAAACTGTATTTACTGATTTGTTGATATCTTGCAATGAACAACCTTTCCCTCACCCATGTTTCATTACAATCCTGGATCCGTGTGTGAGAGAATTCGCAAGGATACACGAATGAGATAATATCAATCATATATACAAAAATATCATGTTCCCATTCAGCAGAAATATAAGTTTATTGTAAGCTTTCGTTAGAACATAGTCTAACTTCTTCAGACAAGATTAAAGATTGATTTGAAAACATGATATTTTATGTATATATGCTGTATATATATATATATATTAGAACAACCTTTCCCGCATCCGTGTTTCCTTACAATCCTGGATCCGTGTGTTAGAGAATTCACAAAGATACAGGAATAAAATAGTCCCAAGCATATATACAAAATTGTCGTGTTCCCATCCCACAGAAAAATAATTTTCATTTTTGCATAGATTTATAACGTAAATTTCTGTGCAACGAGAACGCGATATTCCCGGGAATAGTATTTGTTTTATTAAAATGATTTGTATCTTATACATAAATGATTAAAAAATTAATTTTGTCAAGATTGAATCACAGACGGAACGCGCCCCGTCGACGTCCAATCTGTGTTCTATAGATTTTTTACAGTAATATAATATATATGTCATATACAGCGCCATATATACGATGGCGATCAAATTTTATTTGGTTAGGAATAAGACGCAGATGGTGACCAAAACTCTGTATTATTTAGACTTGTGTTATTGAAGTAGGTAATCAGGACACTGGGGATGTACATTTTTTCCACCATTTTCATATGATTGACTACTTTTGTGTGACAATATCGGCAATGAATAAAAGTTGAATGATCGTAATCGTAGTGATGTTGAAGCAAAAATAATTTGGCGTAGTGGGTAGTACGTTCGTACGAATATAAACAAATATGATATGGTAATGATGCAATACGGTGACGTAATAGTGACGTGATCGTGCTGCATTTGGACGCAGATCAAATGGACGGAATCATGACACAATCGCTGTTACTATGAATGTAACCTGAAAATTAAACATTAGTGGCGCAATCGGAGTGACGTCATTTTCACACATCATTTTGCCATTCCAAACTATTATAGAAATTTAATTAAATATTCAATCAAACTTCAATAATCAAAACTTGAAACCCCAAAATGTCAGGGGCCCCAAGTCCTCATACGCCCCATACTCCTCACCCCCTATCGCATCGGAATAGTTTCCACGGCTCCCCGACCCAAAACTCACCTATCCCCACTGCAAGAAGAGTAAAGTTTGCGGCCTCTCCATCGATTAGAGAAATCAATTCCGGAAAAGGTAAAAGTTCAAAAGATTTTAACTGAATTATAACTTGTCAACCAATCCCCATTGTTTTGTAAGGCATGAGGCACTGATAGGATCATTTTTATCCTGTGGGAGAGCAAAGCCCAGAATGCGACTGAACCATAAAGCGAACCACGACCTCTCGTGCAGACACCATTTCCGAACCGCAGGTGAAGGTTTTGGCTTAACATTTACTCGTTGTTCCTGTGCGTTTCAGCGGCGTAATCCATCAGTGGCACGTACTTGTCAAATGTGCGTGCGTGCGCACCCTTTTCCAGATTGTTATTCATTTATTGCGTGGTCCAGCTACCAACGAAATGCCTTCATGAACAGCACTCACAGGACGATCACACCTTGAGATGTGGAGTCACCGAATTCCTCCTCCCATGGTTGTGTCCCTGTGCAGACTCTATGGACCATGTACAACGACTCCAGTGGTGTATCCAAAACTCTAAAGTGACAAAAATTTTCCTACATCACTGTAACAAAAAATGCAACAAAATCACTGTCTTTGGCAGTAATTTTACTTGGCGGTATTGGAAATTTTTTTTGGCCAAACATGAGATGATGATGGAACGCACCGCGAAGGTGCGGTTCATCAACAGCCCATAATTGGCATAAATTTCATCAACATTGTGTTTTTTAACTTGGAAATATGCATTTAGTGAAACGACCAGTAAATTTACTGTACTTTTTGTGTTACAGGGAATGGAATATAGCGTTTTTATATTGTATATTTCCATAAAACACAGGAAAAAATCGCGCCGGAGGACGGAGACGCGAATTTTTTTACAAATGTGGACTTTATGGCCTAAATTAGGCTAAATAAGTGGTGTATCACATGCGCGGAAGATTTCAATGTTTCCCACGTTTTAAAGCTCTCAAGGGGTTATTTTGGGATTTTTTCCAATCGGTGAGGGATGCCATGTACCCTCCCCCCTTAAATACGCTTGTGCCTCAGCCCGGCCTGCACTATTGTTGCTACTATATTTTCAATAATATTATCACAAGCATTACCAGATTTACTCTGATGTTCCTGACATCAAAGCTGAGAACGGATTAGTTGGGTATTTCTTATCAAAACATTTTCTTACTTATGCGGAGATTATTCCGGGTCATGACAAACGAAAATACTGATTTGCCAAACATGGTCCATAGATGGATCGCACCTCAAGTCACGAAAGAAATAATTCCAGCTGGTTTGAGTAGATTAAGTAAAATAACATTTTTTAAAAAATTCGCTCTGAGAAAGGAATGCCTGAAAGAAACCAACTGTCGGCCACTTAATAGCAAAGAGCTACTACCAGAGGCGACTGCACTCGAAGCGGAAAGCATTCCAACAGATCTGAACCGATATAGTAAAGGGCATTCACCACTTTTTCATACTTAAACAAATATAGTATCCCTAGGGTCCATCAGGGGTAGGGCTGGGCAAAATCGAATCATTTAGAATTCGAATCCGATTCAAATAATTTTTTCGAATCGGATCGAATCACTAATTGCATGTAAACAACAAATGTCCTATTTTAGTATTGGAATCGTCTCCATTGCCAAAATCAACAATTCATAGTTTATAGTGTATATTTTCAATTTACATTCCATGTCTAAGAACAACAATTTTCATATTTTAACGACAAAATATAATCGATTTTGGTCAAATTTGACCAAAATCGATTGTATTTTATTGTTAAAAATGAAAATTCTAGTTCGTTCAGCACGTTTCGTTCCTATGATTGATCCGATTAAATTATGCTTCGAATCGATTCGAATCACCGAATCGAATTGCCCAGCCCCAATCAGGGCCAGTCTCAACGAATTTGTTGGGGAAAAAAATTGGCAGATAAACACACTGCACCCTACTATACCTTTTTATTTGTGTTTGTAATGTTTTCCGCTTAGAGTGCAGTTGCTGGTGCAGAAATTCTTAGTAGGTTTTTGTTATATAAGATAAGATACCGTTCGTCTGTTCGTTTTAAGACGCGCTCCTTTTACAGTGTGAATTTAAATAAATAAAATGGCATCTCGGATTTTTATTAAATACGGTTGGTACAACTCGAAAAAATTGAGAAACACAGGGGTTACAAATCTCACACTAACCCTAATTCTATTCACAAAAACTTGTTTAACCAACCATGGGCTTTAGATAAGTATGTGGTGCCTATGTGTGGTTCATGCTTGGAAGAAAAGATGTCGCGATTGAATTCAGTACATTGTCGGTACATTGTGACAAACAATTGATGACAAGAGTTGTCAACAATTGTACCGGGTTTCTATTATTTTGTCACAAAAGAAATCTCCGCTAGCGCTTTATTATCTCACAATAAACTATTGTTATCCCCCTATTATGACAATGTCAGATAGCTTTTAAACAAAAACATCCTATTTACTGGTTTTTATGTGTAAGCTTGGGCAGAGGGTATCCAATCTTGAGAATAGCATAAAATATTCAAGATCGATTTTTTTCTTTCTCTCTGAAAATTAATTGTGCCGAAGTCATTATTGAAGCAACTTCGTGCTGAAGGCCCGCAAAAATTTGGCTATTGTAATGAGGTTTTTAAATTGAAATTTATAATATTGGAGGGGACTATACAACGTTAGGGAGAAGGGGGCATGAACCACGATCACGGAACTGCTTACCCCCCTCCCCGTTTATAAAATTTTGTTTGCTATTTCATAGCAGTATTGATGATATAGAATCTATTCCACAGTTTTGTTCCAACTAGACGCCCAAAAAGGATATATTTTTATTATCTAGCAGGAGATATGTTGTGGAATATTGTTCATTTGTTAAATTTCCTTCCGATGGAACATTGTTTCTTCGGGTGTCTGAGTAGCAGAGTAGCTGACATTCTGCCAGTCTGATGTAACTCACTTTATATTTACACAGGGAGAATGATTAGGGTGTTGGGGCACGAAGCACGGGGTCTGAAAGAGTTGGAAAAACAGCCCGAACTATAAAAATTTTCTAAAATCGATATTTCCTGGTCATTGAAAATTTAAGGGTATTGACTAATACATGCCGAAGGAGCACGAAAATCACCATATTTCCTTCGTTATAGAGCAATTAAAAATCCAATGTGCGTTTTTTTGTGGTATGTTCATACATTTTATTCTATTCACTCCCAGGCGATGTACAACGGCGATCTATTCCCAACCTCCAGCAAGGGGTGCGGAGTAAGTTTCAATCCACCTCTGTGTCTTCGCGAAGAGTCTCCATGTTCGCTAGGAACTATCATCCCGCAGTGGAGGGGGAGGGGAAAGTTGCGGTTACGTTCATACCGGTGAGTGGAGAATAGAGAGAGGGTTTGAGTGATATAGAATGATGTAGGGGTGCCCTTTCTTTTAAAGGAACATTTTTCGCAAGCTTTTGAATATGATATGGAAATACTACTGATTCGAAAAATTTTAGGCACGCCTTCGTCGCATAGTCACGTTTCACCCCAAATTTTTTCAACAAAAAGGTCACACAATTTCCGCAAGCCTTTGACGCGTTTCACGATTTTAACTCAGCTGATTAATAAAGTAAATTTCGTTTTCCGAATATTCTATCTACATCGAGCCAATTTTGCAGTAAAATCATGATATATGTCAAATTTTACGTTGTAAAATTTGACATAAATCATGATTTTGCTGCAAAATCCAATTCAACTAACAGAAATGTCCATGTAGTCTCCATGCTTTCCAGAAACTATTATCAGTGGAGGGGAGGGGAAAGTAATGGTCACATTCATACCGGTGAGTGACAAAGAGGGTGGGGGAGGGGGGTTAGCGTCGTAACCGGTGCACCCCCTCAAATTTTTAAAAAAGAACCATTATCCTCAAGACTTTGGATGATATGATAAGAAAATAACACAGAAGTATGAGAACTTCCGCACGCCTTCTGCTGCAATCACATTTTTGTTGGATTTCTGTTGTTTTACCCCCAAAATGGCAAATTTTTCCAACAAAAAGGTCAAATAATTTCCGCGAGCCTTAGACGCGTTTCAAGATCACTTCGTAACATTTGACATATATCATGATTTCGCTGCAAAGTCTACTCCAATCCGTTGCAATGTCTTTGCGAAGAGTCTCCACGTTGGCTAGAAACTTTCATCCCCCAGTTGGGAGGGAGGGGGAAGTAAAAAACTATTTAATTTTTGAATATTGATGGGCGGTGCCAGAAGTCACGTACTGTAGAGTGGAATGTGGGGGTATTTGGCGCCATACCGGGACATTTAGGGACATTTAGACGGATAATGTGGATACAGGAGATATGGGGGTGCACCTCCAAACGATCTCTAGGAACCAAAAAATGAAAATGACAGAAAATGGATAAAAGGTATATATTTCTTCCTTTTTTCAGCCACTGCTACGATTCAGAAGAGCTGCAAGGGTTATCAGACTTCTATGTTCAGTTTGTCTCGCTTGCAAAAAGTAAGTGACTTTAATAACATGTTATTATTGACTAAAGAGGTTCAAAGTCTTGCTTCACACTTACACAAATTTATTTCTGTAACGTTTCGCCTGATCAAAGTCAGACTTCCTCAGACAAGCATTTTAAAAAAATTAATTTCTCCAGTTAGTCATAGTTACTCTTGCTACTGTATCCTTGTATTTACTGCATACAGATCCGCAAACACAAAGGCACAGAGGAAAAATACGTAGTTAGTCCAAGTCCCTCAGACCAATAACATGTTATCATTGGCTGCCATGCTCGATCACCTTACCAAGCACGCCAGTGCGGGATGGCGACGCAAATAAAATTTACGCATTTAAGAAATATCTGCTTTTTCGGAAATATTTGCACCTTTTTTATCCCGGAAGTTCTTGATTTAAACCATTCTATGTTGGGTTTTCTTCATCTTCGGTTCTCTTTGTGATGCAATAATTTTATAAATTTTTACATATAAAAAAAAATATTTGGAACTAAAAACAGTTTTGATCGTGTCCATGAAGTCAATATCTAACATTTTCCCGCCATTTTCAGGAGCATGACATTCTCTGTGGCTCAGAACAATTGGGTGGCTTTGAAAGAGGCATTGTTACGTGAGAGTGACGTCAGCAAAGATCAAAATAAGGAAAAGAAAAAAGGTATGTCCATGTCGTTTCCACTATCATGGTTTACCAACTTTCAGGGCAGATACAGCACATTGTACTCAACTCAGACATTTTATTTGGCCGAGTATAAGTAACTGATGCACCGCGCCTCGGCAGCGCGGCCCATCAGTGACTCATTCGGCCCATCAGTGACCCATTCGGCCCACCAGTGACCCATTCGGCCCATCAGTGACCCATTCGGCCCATCAGTGACCCATTCGGCCCATCAGTGACCCATTCGGCCCATCAGTGACCCATTCGGCCCATCAGTGACCCATTCGGCCCATCAGTGACCCATTCGGCCTATCAGTGACCCATTCGGCCCATCAGTGACCCATTCGGCTCATCAGTGACCCATTCGGCCCATCAGTGACCCATTCGACCCATCAGTGACCCATTCTTGACAAAATGTTAAATTATCCATCGCTTTTTTGTTCCTTTTTTCACCTCTTAAAGAGGTGAGTCGGTTGCGCCATCCATCGATTGCGCGTTTCCAATCAAAAATTTTATTTTGTCCAGCATGCGCCACAGATGGGCCGCGCCGTGTTAGCGCGATCCAACAGTGACTCATACTTAACAAAACCTGTTAGAGCAAATGCTTTGTGAAGGTCAATTTGGGGAAGGGCAATTTGATATACTTCACTATTTCTGAATTATTTCAGAATACACTCTAACGAAAAATGCAACAAAATCACTGGTATTTGAGAGTAATTTTACTTTGTGGTATTGAAAAAAATCAAAATTGACTCTTTGCCAATAGGGAGTGTTGATGGAACGCACCGAGAAGGTGGGATCCATCATCAGCCCAAAATCGGCATAAATCTCATCAACATGGCATTATTTTTAAATTTGGGAATAGGCAATTACTGCAAATGACCAATAAATTTACTGTAATTTTGTTACAGTGTATTTAAATCGAAAAGTGGTGGATGGTTTTGCCAGCATTTTTGTTAATAAAAATTCTTCCGCCGCGGTTCAGTAGCAGCAACTGCACTCTAAGGGAAAAACATTCCAGAAAGGACTGAACCGCTGTAATTAAGTGCTGTGATTGGTATCTGCCCTGGGCGATGGTTAAACCATCTACCTCTTCTTCTATGACATTGATTTTAGAAGTGGTCGATAAATAGAACCGTGGAAAAAGACGCCGTTTTTGTCCACTGTTTGTATGTATTTTACTTAATAAGTGGTAGACAGTTTTAACAACGCCCAGGGCACATCCCACTCATTGTACTTTACCATGGTGGTTCAGTTCTCTATGAGATTTTTCCCGCTCAGTGTGCAGTTGCTGGCACTTTATCTTGTAGTATCTCTTTTGCTGTTTGAGTGACCATCAATTGCATCATTTTAAGGCGTTGCTTTCAGCCTTGCTCAGAGAGAAATTCGACAAAGAAAAATGGTTAAGTATGTCGCTGATGGATCGCGCCGACGAGGAGTACACATGTTTTGTCAAGTATGAGCCTCGTCGGCGCGATCCATCTGTGGCTCATACTTGACCAAATAAAAAGTCTTTTAACTTTTTTCAGCGGCTCTCACGACCGACGATCCGGAGTTAACCTTTGACCTCAGTAAATTTCGTCGGCAGTCCAAAGACGTTGACGTCATGCCAGTAAAGATTAAAGATCTTCTACGCAAGAGACCAGGAGATCGAACCTCAGATGAAGTGCTCAATGTAAGCGGTTTTCTTTTCAATTTTTTCAAATAGTTCAAATTCGGCTGCAATTTTGATTTTTTTCGATCGGATCGGATCGAATCATTGATTCCATATTGAATAGTGTTAATGTTCAGTTTCTACTATTACCGATTTGACTCATTAAAATCAGCAAATTTACAGCCAACAATTCGTAAAAAATTGTTTTCAAAATCGAAAATATTTTATCTTTATTTTGTGGTTGAATTTTAAAAAGCTCCACTTTTTATTAAATATTTTTGTATAGGACCGGTTCACGACTGCTACGAACAGTTATCGCTTCAAATCATGGAATCGAATTACTCAGCTTTAGCAACCCCTTAATACAGATCCATACGAAAAACACAAACAAAAATATGTATAGACAAAGAAGATTAGTGTTTTTGAATTATGTGGGGGGGAGGGGTTGCTACCAAGGGCCGAGCCTACCAAAATGATTACACCCTGGGTTGACTATTAAGCATAAGTTCACCTCATCTGAAAATGTTTCCGTGATTTCATTTGTAAAGCATGGATGACTGATTGATCGCAACGTCCTTTCTGTCCCCTTGTACGTCGCATTGTGCCCATCTCGTCGTTCTGGTTGGACGCGGGACTGCCACCGCGCATGAAGAAAACCCGTTAGTGAATCGCAGACGATACTTTTGTTGTTATGATCTTAACCTTTATTACGTCACAGATCATGCGAACCATGCAGAAGATGGAAGTCTTCGCCCGATACCCGCTGAGTATTCAACGTAAATTATGCGAGTGTGCTTGGTTGCAAACTGTCGAACCGAACAGAGTGTTGCTCAGAGCTGGTCATACGGGACAAAGTATCTATTACGTCATTTCCGGGAGACGTAAGTACATCATTTTTTTTAATAACAACTAAAGGTAGGTTTTTATTTTGGTGTAATGGCGCCTTGATTTAGGAACATTTTAAAACGCTTCAGCTGCGCGTATTGTCGGTATCTTGAAGTGGTCTTCGCTGTAACAAAAATGCAGTGAAATGACTTCTCTTTGACGATCAATATACGACTAAATCGGGCTTTCATCAACAGCCCATACTTGGCCTGAATCTTATCAGCATGGCGGCTTCGAACCTTAGGAATACGCAATCTCTGCAAAAGATCTATGAATTTACTGTGCTTTTTCACAGTGTTCGATCTGAGCATTTATTCCACCACACCATATCTCCGTCGGTCATGATTGGATAGAGAAGTCCATTTAACTACAATAATATGGCGATTTTGACTTGCGCGCGCTTTTCTCTTTTGTATCTGCGCCTGTCAAACATTGATTCTAAACTGTTTTGGTATATCCTAAAACCATGACCATGCCTTTCTCGTTTATCAGTGGTAGCAAATGGCGAAGAAGAGTCCGGCCACATGGTCACCACATTACTGAAACGTGGTGATAAGTTTGGAGAAGAAGAAATCATTTCACAAACTAAGAGGGCGGCGACCGTAATGAGTCAGGACACAGCGGAATTGTTCGTTGTATATGGGGATGTAAGTTTCACTAGAAGTGATTTTGAGATACAACCAGATCAATTCAATCAGTTTTTTGGAACTTAGTTCGCAGCGCAAATTATCCGTGATGG
This sequence comes from Styela plicata, assembly GCA_963675895.2. Classification (NCBI taxonomy): domain Eukaryota; kingdom Metazoa; phylum Chordata; class Ascidiacea; order Stolidobranchia; family Styelidae; genus Styela; species Styela plicata. The sequence continues at coordinate 1,977,455 of OZ023149.1, forward strand.
TTTCACCGTCCACCGCATAGTGAGATTTTCATCGCTTTAAAATCTCGGAAATCCCCAAATTTTTTTCACGCCTCTAACGCCTAGGTGTTAATTTTGTGCTCTTCAGGTGCGGTCTTTACAATATAGCTAACGTATACCTGGGTGTAGTAAAAAGCGATTAAAAGGAAACAAATAAGTGGTAGATGGTTTTATCTTCGCCCAGGACAGATACCAATGCAGATATCAATGTGCTCTACAATGAAGGCTCAGTTCCGCTGGAGTGTTCCATTCCGTTGGGAATGTTTTCGCTCAGATTGCATTTGCTTGTACTAGGTTTTGCAGTAGCTCTTTGAGATTTGAGATGAGTGGTAGCTAGTCGAATCTCCTTGGGCGCTGTTTCTGATCTTCTTCGAAGTGAACTCAAATAAAAAAAGGTATTTCCCATAATTAATAATTAGACAGTTTTAGGCCCCGAAATATCAATTTTTCAGTTCTCCGGCTTGAATTTTGGACTATTTTGCCTCGATAATACCATAAAAAAGCTATCTTTTAACAGATTTTTTTTTGATTGAATAGCCCATTCTGACGTTTCAACATTTAGCCCCACCTCTTCAAAGTTCATCCGTTCATTTTGCCTCTTTATGTTCTCAGGACTACAAGAACATCTGTTTCTCAAAAGGGTCGAAAGATATTTCCAGTTTATCGCTTTGCAGGAAGAATCCAGTGTTTCATCATTGGCCGTTGCAGAAGTTGATTGAAAACCCGGGAGCATGGACGATGCAGAACTACAAACCAGGTGTGTGTGTGTGTGTGTGCTTATGTATGTACATGTGGTGTGCTTTCATGTGTTCCTTTCTTGGCCAGAAGTTTATTGAAAACCCGGGTACTTGGACGATGCAGAACTACAAACCAGGTGTGTGTGTGTGCTCATGTATGTACATGTGGTGTGCTTTCATGTGTTCCTTTCTTAGCCAGAAGTTGATTTAGGTTCCGGGAGCATGGACGATGCAGAACTACAAACCAGGTGTGTGTGTGTGTGCTCATGTATGTACATGTGGTGTGCTCGTGCTCTCATGTGTTCCTTTCTTGGCCAGGAGTTGATTTAGGTTGCAGGAGCATAGACGATGCAGAACTACAAACCAGGTGTGTGTGTGTGTGCTCATGTATGTACATGTGGTGTGCTTTCATGTGTTCCTTCCTCGGCCAGAAGTTGATTTAGGTTCCTGGGGCATGGGCGGTTAAGTTCGGAGGCATGGTATGGTTATGGCTGATCAATTTGATTTGGTGATTCGAATCTATTCGAAGAACGAATTATTCGAATCAATGGTGAATCGTTTATAGGAACAAAAACTTGTTAAATGAACTAGAATTTTCGTTTTTAACGACGAAATGCAATCGACTTTCTGACCAAAATTGGTTATATTTCGTCGTTAAAATATGAAAATCATTGTTCTTAGTATGATTTGAAAATACACTATAAACTATGAATTTCTCCATTTTCACGACGGAGACGAGTTGTAATAGTGAAAATGGGATATTTTGTTATATACATAGAGTTAGTGATTCGGTCCGATTCGAAAAACATATTCGAATCACATTCGAATTCCATATGATTCGGTTTTGCCCGCCATAGCTATGGTCTTACCCATGTCGTCGAGTGTTCTATCATTGGCCGTTACAGAAGTTTTAGAAGAACCCGGATGCATGGTCAATGCAGAACTGCAAGCAAAGTGTGTGTGTGTGCGCGCGTGTGTGATCCCGTGCAGTCTATATTATCGAGTTTACCTACTGACGCAATTATAAGAATCGAGCGAATTGAAATTACTTTCGTCATCTGCTCGCCACAGCTTTTCTTGCACTATTTCGTCCACTCAATAATTTTTAGCTATATTACTTCAATCAGCGTTCTTTATTTTTCAGGCACCCTCATCGTGGAAGACAGTGGTCGATGCGATTGGGTTTACATCATCAAATCGGGGCAGTGCAAGGTGGTGAAATGTTTAAAACCCGGAGAACCGGAAGAAGATCCGGCAAGGTGGGTTAACTGTTTGATTTAACGTAGGATAGGATCTTAACTATATGACGAACCACGGCCTCTCATGCAGGTACCGGTTCCGAATCGGGATGAAGGTTTTTGGATTATCGTATTCCTCATTTTTCCTGTACATGGACGCGGCCCATACGTGAAACGTGCACCGGCAAGGCGTCCAGCAGACCTCTCGCATATAATCCTCATCTTTCCACGGGATTCAAACCTGCATCATGACGATCAGAGATGCGTAGCTCAAAGCGTATTCCCAACTCTTTACCGATTGAGCCAACAGGGCACGTACTAAGGCATTTTCTGATAGTCGCCCGTCTGGATCACCCTAAGCAAGGTTTTATACCAGTGTTTGCTTATAGTCGAATTGGGTTAGTGTTGTTGGTTCGACCGAATCTGCACACTGGATATTGCACCCTGGATTAAGTGCTGGGCATGAATTAGCAAGACACGAGCATTCACAAATTCGAATTTTTCGAATTCGAATGCGGGGTATACCAATCTGAGATAACGAGTCTTCAAGTCCGGAAACAGGGGCGAAAGGACTCAATTATATGGCAAAGAACCATTTTAAAATGCAAACCCAGCAACTGCACTCTATTTGAATAGAGGGGCGGTATCTGCCCTGGGAGATAATAAAATCACCCTATTGATTGTATTGGCGTCTTTTTTTGACATATTTGATTCTATTTTTCGTAATTTTTTTCAGAATAAAGAAGTTACTTGCACGACACGCTCGTCAGAAATTATTGAAAGAAATTGAAGCAAAGAACTTGGAACATGATATGAATGAAGGTGAGTTTATATATGAGTGTGGGTGGGATGATTAAAATAAATTTATTCCACATTAGGTGATAAACAGTGTTTAATATTATACCTGGCTACCTGCAAGGTTATCGAGCATAGTTCCAAGGCTGTTGGTGACAGTGCCTCGCCCAGGAGCACCCCGCATTGTATTGCTCTTTGATGCCCTTCTTGTTCATTCGTTTTCGTTAGGTGAATATCCAAGTCAAACTGATTTTACATTAACAATTTTTCTAATTAAACATTGTTCCGGTACAATTTTAATTTCGATGCTTTTTGGGTATTGCTTCAAGCCTTTCTTAGGTTGAATTTCGTTAAAAAACATGAACAGTAACTTTCCCGACTAAAAAGGTCGTATCTTTCCAACAACACTAACCCTGTGCGTCTAAGAGTGGCCGCTGATACGTACTTTGCCTTGACCAGGGTGATCCATCCCAAAAACAGTGTCTATAAAGTATATATATATATATATACTGTGTCGTATTTAGAACATTGAGGGGGTTGGCAAAATTTAAAAAACATCCGAGGTCAAACTATGACATTATAATGGGCGCTACAGGCCCAATATTTCCCTTAAAAAGGCGTTTTTATAAAATATCACCACAAAATCACGCCGGACGCATGGGAAATAGGGATTTCAGGGCCAAATATAAGCTAAATATTTGCAATATCTTCTAAGTTTTGATCTACTCAAAAGGCCATTTTGGGATTTTTTTATGCTCGGCAAGGGAAATATGTACCGCACCCTCTAAATACGCTATGGTATATATATATTCTTCTACTTAGTGGGAAGCGAAGACCAAGCCAGCGTTGTTCCGCCTTCTTCAACCTTCTTCACCACACCCCTGTCACGCCCCCAAACTCACGGGAACTACGACGAAGAAGCGACGGCAGCCATACAGGTAGGATCGTTTTCCTTGTGGCGGGGAGGGAATTGAAAAATAGACGACAGTATGATACCAATGAACTGATTAGTGCACTGATTAGTGATTATGTGTCCGCTCTCAAAGAGTATTTTACAGGATGCTCCGCCCATATAAGCGGGTATAAAATGAATGATAATATATAACGTGGTTCAGAAAAAAATATATTTCAGATGTTTATGCCAATTTTGTCTCCAACCACTATGTGGTGAAAATAAAGATGCTTGTTATCCGTAAACATGATATTTTCCGGAGTATATATTTTTTTTCATTGAAAATTCACTCTAAGCAAAACCGGAAATAGATCCTAAAAGGAGCAGACTAAAGGGCCACTCACGATGCAAAGAGCTACTACAAACTTTAGTACCGGTATTCTGGGAAAATCAGTTGCTGTCGCCCAGGGCAGAAACCGATCTTTGCTTTCTGGTATAGCGGTTCATTCCTGTATCAGGTGCGTGTCCACATAGTTGTGAGCCTTACATTTTATGCAACTTTTTGCCAAATACGAAGCCGTTAGTTGGTTCCTTTTAAGTGATCTTCTCCTTGAAATGAATTTCGATAAAAAAAAGCAAGTTCACCGTAATAAAATCTTATTTTTACAGGAAGCAATGCGACAACGCACTCAAACTCCGATGAAACGAAGTCCGTTCCTCGTGTCATTGTACGGACCCAAAAGTGAATAAGCCTGTCTACGTGGCTTTGGAAGTTTTAGGAATCGGGGACAGCTTTGTAAGTAAAATATTAGATTTGGATATTTGGACCGACCCTATTGTGTTGGCAGATTTAAAAATACACTCACGATTAATTCGTTTCGACTCTGTATTAGGGCTGGGCAAAACTGAATCATTTTAAACTCGAATCTGATTCGAATATTTTTTCCGAATCGGATCGAATATCTAAATCCATGAAAATACCGAATATCCCATTTTTATTATTGTCTCCGTTATGTTAATTAAAAAATTTACTGTTACAATTCATAAATATTTACATAAACAGACTTAAAAGCGGTGTATTCTTAATTACACTTCAGTCTGAAAGCGAACATTTTATTTTAACGAGAAAATGCAATCGATTTTGGTCAAATTTGATTGCATTTTGTCGTTAACAACAAAAATTCCACTACATTTGGCAAATTTCTGTTTCTATGGCCGATTAACGATTGATTCGAATAATGTGTGCTTCGAATCGATTCGAATCACCGAATTGCATTCGTCGTTGGAATGAAAATTCCACTTATTTCAGCAAGTTCTGTTCCTGTGAAAAATTAACGAATAATTTGTGTTTCGGATCGATTCGAATCACCGAATCGAATTGCCCAGCCCTAGCCACGATTAGCATTATTCATTCGAATCAATCGTGAATCGTTCATTGGAACAAAATTATGTCAAATGAGCTATAATTTCCATTTTAACGACGAAATATGAAAATTGTTGCTCTTAGTGTGAATTGAAAACACACTATAAACTATAAATTTCTTCATTTTATAATAGAAAAAATGAGATATTCGTTATTTATGTAGAGTAAGTGATTCCATCCGATTCGATAAAATATTCGAATTAGATTCGAATTCCAAATGATTCGGTTTTGCCCAGCCCTAACCATGATACATACAAAAATGCCTAATGATAATTTTTTTATCGTTTTCAGGGATTCCTGGCTGTGTTGCCGAAGGATCAGCGAGGATCCAGTGTCAGCCTTATAAGCTGCGGATCTGAAGTTATTCAAATAAACAAAAAATTCTTTCAGAAGTTTGCTGATGAGACAGTTTATAGTTTGATAAATATGAAGGTACGCTTGGCTGTCATTTGACCAGTAAAGAGCATGTTTTTTTGACTGGCTGATGTCGTATACAGCTTAAGATTAGCTGTCATTTGGCCAGTGAAATGCATGTATTTTTGGCTGGCGGAGATTGTATATATAACTTAGGATTGGCTGTCATTTGGCCAGTGAAATGCATGTATTTTTGACTGGCTGAGATTGTATATATAACTTAGGATTGGCTGTCATTTGACCAGTGAAATGCATGTATTTTTGACTGGCTGAGATTTTATATAACTGAAGATTGACTGTCATTTGACCAGTGAATTGATTAATGCATGTATTTTTGAGTGGCTGAGATTGTATATAGCTTTATTAAATTTGACAATGATGATTGTCATTTGACTGGGAGACAACTGCCGTCGTTTGTTCTTTTCGAAGTGGCTTGCTTACAGCTTAATTAATATGAAAGTTATAGCGACTGTCATTTGACCAGTTAACTGACCATTGAATGTCACTTGGGTGGTTACCTCCAAACTAAACAATGCATTGATTTTAACTCGAAAAATAATCGTCATTTTGTTTCTGATGCACTTTAATCTTGTCTGAAGAAGTTAGACTTTGTTATAACAAAAACTTACAATAAACTTATACTGTAACAAAAAATGCAACAAAATCACTGGTTTTTAACAGTAATTTTACTTGGCAGTATTGGAAAAAAGTCAAATTTGACTTGGGGTGTTGATGGAACGTACCGCTAAGGTGTGGTCCATCAACAACCCATAATTGGCATAAATCTCATCAACATGACGTTTTTTAACCTTGGAAATATAAAATTAGGAATTAAGAATTAAGAATTTTAGAATTTAAGTGCGCCCATAGCGAGAATAGCGAATGCGGGAGTTAATTCTGTCTGTATCTCGCTAGTAGTTCTGGGCAAATCCGAATCATTTGGAATTCGAATTTACAGACAAACAGAACATCGATTTATACAAACAAACAAGAGTATTAATCTGATCATTTTCAGATTCATTGCTCTTTAATCTTGTCTGAAGAAGTTAGGACCATGTTTTAACGAAAGCTTACGATAAACTTATGTTTCTGTGTAATGAGGACAAGATATTTGTATATATCCTATAGCGATTAAAAATGGACAATTCTGCCTAAAACGCTGGAGTTACGATGCTTATTGATCCCAAACGTTGTATATATTGAATCCCTTTGGGTAGTTATTATATGAAACTCAACCGTTTCCTCGCCGGTGTACGATGGTTCACGTAAGCGCTGCTTACGGCTTCCTCCACCAACCAGGTTTATATACAAGAAAAATGAGAAATACGATAATCCAAAAACCTTCACCCCGATTCGGAACTGGTATCTGCACGAGAAGTCGTGGTTCGCCATATGGTTAAGCTGTATTCTCGGCTTTCCTCTCCCGCAGGAATAAGAATGATATCCTATTCTTACCCAAACTTAACTGTTTTCAATTTACCTCTCTCTGAATTGTTGTAAGTATGGGCATATCAAGCGAACTCATTGAGTCGAGAATAGGGCTGGGCAAAACCGAATCATTTGGAATTCTAATCTGATTCAAATAATTTGTTCGAATCAGATCGAATCACTAATTCTACGTAAATGAAAAATATCCCATTTTTACTATTATACCGTGTCTTCTTGCGAACTTGAAGAAATTTATTGTTTTTAGTATATTTCCAATTCCACTAAGAGCTACAATTTTCGTATTTTAACGATGAAATATAATCGTTTTTAGTCAAATTTGACCAAAATAGATTGCATTCCGTCGTTAAAAATAGAAAATCCAAGTTCATTTAACAAGTATTTGTTCCAATGAACGATTCATGAATGATTCGGGTAAATCTTGCTTCGAATCGATTGGAATCACCAAATCGAACTGCCAAGCCCTAATCTGGAACCGCGTTGATAGCAACATGACATCAGCGATATAAATCAGTGGCAATATGACAACTACTACCTAATCGTCTCCAAAATTCTCCTTCTGTTCAATCACAATTTTTATCTATTGTTTTTCAGTTTCCACCGTTCCCAAAGCAGCATGAGATTCTACAGAACTTACGTCAGTCATTCATGTGGAAAGATTATAAAAGACAGACGCTAGATGACGCCCTATCGCATTTATATCGACCAGTAGTTCAACCAGATCAACAGGACCAAACCTTGGCTTTATGAGAGCATCGTCGAAATGCTTTGTGGAAAAAATTTCATGTTTCAGTTGTCACCCTACACTACCGAGTATCATTCTTTCAGATTCGCGAATCGAATATATTCAAATATATGCCCGATTTTGGGTGATTTGGATCGCAATTCGGTCTGATTTATCTTTAAAAAACAGATTTTAGGAGTTGTGCACGAGCCAGACCTTGAGTACTCGAACCTTAAATCTTCAAAGTAAGATGTCAACGTTATCTAGGGCTGGGCAACACCGAATCATTCAGAATTCAAATAGTTTTTTTGAAGCTGATCGAATCGCTAATTCTACGTAAATAACAAATATCCCATTTTTCTGATATAACTTGCCCCCTTCGTGGAAATGAAAAAATTTATAATTTGTAGTGTATTTTCAATTCACACTAAGAGCAACAATTTTCATATTTTAACGAAGAAAAATAACTGATTTTGGTCAAATTTGACCAAAATCGATTATATTTCATCGTTAAAAATGAAAATTCTAGTCCGTTTATTAAATTTTTGTTCCTATCAACAATTAACGATTGATTCGATTGAATCGTGCTTCGAATCCCCGAATTGAATCCCAGCACTGATGATTACCACTAAGCCATCACGCCCGACATATTAATTAATTTAGGCATTATTTAAAACATTACTTTTGTTAATAATTTTCGTTTTACATTTTCATATATTTTAATACTTTCGTACCATTTCTGTGAATAGATTGAGTGGCGTTTTTCATGTTTTATATTAAAATTTACGTAACTTTTTATTATTCCGATATTTTAGTAAAGTAATTATATATATGTTTTATTTATGAGGGAATTTTCCAAAGTTTGTTCTCGTTTGTTCATTTCCATATTTATATATATATTTGTGGGCCGTAGTGGCGTGGTGAAACAAACACTGTGACCAACAGCTACTAGGGCTGGGAAAAATCGAATCATTTATATTTCAAATAACTTTTTCAAATCGGACCGAATCGTTGATTTCATAAAAATACCAAATATCTCCCTTCTACTTTTACTATTATAGTCGCCTTCAAGGTGATTAGGAAATATACAGTTGCGAATTACGAAGAGTAGCAAAAACTGACTTAAAGGTGATGTATTTTTCATTTTAACGACAAAATACTGATAAAATAAATAACTGACAAAATAACTGATTTGGGTCGAATTTAACCAAAACCGACTGCATTTTGTCGTTAAAAATGGAAAAATGCACTTTATTTAGCATGTTTTTGTTTCTACGAACGATTCACAATTGATTCGAATAATCTGTACTTCGAATTGATTCGAATAACCGAATCGAATTGCCCAGCCCTACTTGGAACGATGTTCATTTCTTCAATTTCACAAGGAGACAAGTTATAATAGTATAAATGGGATATATGTTATCTACATAAAATTAGTGATTCGATCCGATTCGAAAAAATTATTCGAATCAGATTAGAATTTCAAATGATTCCATTTTGCCCAGCCCTTGTGAAGAGATACAATCTGAAATATTTTTGTCAATTTTTGCGCCATAGATGGTGCCTGGATGTTTTTTTATTGAAATTCACTCTAGGAAAGGCCGGAAAAGTCGACTCGGAGGGTTAGTCGATTAATCTCGTATTGTCCGGATGGCCGATGGTTCGATGCTTGACTGTTTCACCACCCTTCAGCAAGGCACTTCGCGGGTGACTGTAACAGAACAGACACTCAGTCACTACAAAGGTCCGTACTTTGTTGTTGATATAAGCCCCCCCCCCCCCCCCCCCCCCCCCCATCCGGTAAAAAAGTGACTTGTCGAGGAGTTTTACTCGGTGACTCAGGCAAATATCGAACGAAACCTTTTCCTTTAAACCGAACGATCACTCCTGAACGAATTGTTTTTAGTGAAAATATTCTCTTTTACCCATATCAATTATTTTCATAAAGTGTATTTTAAATAACGGGAACACTGTATTAAAAGTAGAAATAAATTAACTCGCATTTTTAGTTATTGCAAATTTTTGAAACTCAAAACCGCCTTGTTGATGAGGTTCATGACAAGTATGGATTGTTCATGAACCGAGCTTAGACGGCGCTTTATATCAACAGTTCAAATTTGGCTGGTAAAGGTGGATTCTATAGTTTTATGTCATTATCGCAAAGTGTAATTACGGTCAAAGAGCATCGATTTTACTGCGTTTTGTTACAGTGTAATTTACAACCAAAGCAAAAAGTGTTTAAACAAAACGTGAGACTGTAAATAGCTTGATTAAATATGAATATGACAGATCGTGCCGGCTCCTTCTTTTTTTTCTTATTTTGATGAAGTAATTTTATTTCTATGTATAGAAAATGTTAACAATAGTAGAATTTTTTTTATTTTCATTTTATCTTGAGAAGAGCCATTTTATTTTCCAATAAAATACAAAAAATGAGAATGATCGTGTTTTTAATTCCGTTACACCAAAAGGTGTAAATTGATTTTTGTCTGAAATATTTTTTTTTATCGATTTATAGCAAAATGGACACAAATTTGTGTCAAATTACATTCATGATTGGCGTTTAGAAAACCATTGTCACCGTAATATTGTTACAGAACAATAGTGAGCACCTGTTTTGCGTTCATTTTATCGCTAATCCGTTGAAAATGGGCAACGAGAAAAAGCGCGTATTAGTGGGAAATATGATATTCTACTGAGCCTTGTTCGACATCTTCTATTTAGGATTTGAGTCATTTTCAGTCCGATTTCAATGCATTGACGATTCCAAGACTGTTTGTCATTCCTAAGTATTATCATGTTAATGGAGTTAACGATTCGATCCGATTCCGAAAAATTATCCGAATCGGATTCGAATTCTATATGATTGTGCTTTGCCCATTCCTACCCCAACCTGGATTGGTTTCTTTGCCAAGAATCGGGATTAAAGGGTGACTATAACATTGGCAACTGCTTCCTGGTGTTTTGATGCAAACATTGTATACAAATTTCAAACAAGATAAAGTGACTAAATATCGTCTTGTGCTAACCATATAACTTTTTCAGCAAGTAGTTGGGGTTGGTCAAATTATTTCGTGATTTTTCTATTTTAAAGCCGTTTTCCATTTTTTTGAACTGGTGAGAGAGATGTTCTCCTAAATCATCCTCTTAAAAACTCTCGCGTATAAAGTGAAACAGAATCCATTTCATTTCTTTCACACACTGGTCAACCCAGACACATCCGTTCGGAGCTGTCAGTCAAATCCTTCATGAACAACTTATAAGTGGTCGCACCTGGGTTATATCCAACAATTTGATGGACGATATTATAGAGGTGTATAGACTGTCTTGAAATATGATATTCCGCGGAAAATAAATCCATTATCTTCATATTTTTCATAGTCATTTCTTAGAGTGTATCCCCCTGTCCAAAGCCTTGTAACTGCGGCCACTTATAGACCCTGTTCGGCTTAGCCTACCCAAGTTATTACACTGTGGGTTGAGTGGTGGGCATGGATTGAAGAGTCGAACTCGCCGGAACTCGAACCCGAGACCTTCAACCTGCGATGACAACATGCTTAATCACTATGCCATCTCGCCCACTTGATATATAACGAAAAATCATCTATTTAGCTGCTGAATATGACGATATCATTTTTTCACCCCCTTGTAGGGCAAAAAGCGCTTTTTTTCAATGGTTCCGTAAAGTATGGGCGCAGCTGGTGCCAGCAAAAATAAGAAAAATATATATTTATACAAGAGATGTGCCGATACCATTTTTTTGCCGATACCGATACTGCAAAATGAGCCGATACCGATAATTGAAATCACAAATACCGATATTCATTACAAATGCCCAAAAATATGCCCGAAGTACATCCGTAAAGACGCAACAGTAAAATACTTTGTACATGAAATAATGGCAAAGAAACACAGTGGATGAAAAGAACTTCAAGAACAAAAATTATAGAACAAAAAATATTGAAGAACTTGACACATATTTGCATATAGCGCAGTTCTGGTCTACCGTGTTGTGTATAGGACTTGGTTTTATAAATGGTTGTTGAAAAAGCATGTTTTGGCGATCAGGTGCCCGGTTAGCTCAATCGGTAAAGCGTTGGTAATACGCTTCGAACTGCGCATCTCTGAGGTCCTGGGTTCGAATCCGTGAGGGGTGATTAAAAGCGAGAGGTCTGCTGAACGCGTCGCCGCAGCACGGTGGTTAATGTAAGAACTGTTTACAGCTTTCTCCACCAACCGTGTCCATGAACAGGGGAAATGATAAGTCAAAATCTTTGATCATGATTGCGAACTGGTGTCTGCACGAGAAATCGTAGTTTGCCATAGGATTAAGGTGGAAGAAGAAAGTACTCTCCTGAGAGCCCCGCTCGGTGGCTCAGTCGGTTAGGTGCGATTGTATCGTCCGGAAGGACGATGGTTCGGATGCTTGACCGTGCGTTACGGTTGCCCCCCCCCCCCCCCCCCCAGGTTCACACGGACCGAACCCTAAAAAAATCCTATCCAGATTGAGCGCGATGGTCCCGTTTTATGTTTATGGCATCGCAAGTTAAAGTACTAGGGTTCCGGCGAATCCGGATCATTAATCGATGCCCACCATCCAACTCAGGGTGGGACTTCGGTGGTCTCGTCGAAGCGGAACGGAAAAAAGAAATGAGTTACTGATGCATGGCGCCAGCTAGCCGCGGTCTCTCCGTGGATCATAAATTAGCAGCGCATTTAGGGAGGAGGCATGGTGCCATCCCCAGGCCCCGCCGGCTAAAAAAAAACGAAAACGACCGTTTGAGGACTTCCAAACGTAGGAGATCTCAAACATTTTTGCGCGTCCTCGGCTCGCATAAGGACTCAGAACTATTTAGGCTACTGGTTTTTCCTTCAAATTATTCAAATTCAAAATATTTTGGGTATGTGTCATGTTTTTAACAGGAAAAAAAGATTGTCCGCGACGTTCATTATGACGTCATAATTTGACCTCTGAAAACTTTCAAATCTTCCGCTTCCCCTTTTTTGAATACGGTACGGGGTTCGTGCTTAGCAAAAGAGAACTTTTAATTTCCATTAAAGAAAGTGAGTTTCCAATAAAATCTCTCAAGGACTTTAAAAGATAACTGTGTTATTTCTCATCCCCTTTAAGCAAGAATCTTTTAAACTACCAAATTTGACCAAAATCGATTATATTTCGTCGTTAAAACATGAAAATTGTAGCTCCTAGTGTGAATTGAAAATACACTATAGAGTGTCTCAATGAGACAAGTTATAATAATATAATGGGATATTTGATATTTACATGCAATTAATGATTCGATCCGATTCGAAAAAATTATTCTGATGAGATTCGAATTCCAAATGATTCGTATTTGCCCACCCCCAATTGTAACGTCATAAATTTTGATTCATATCGTACATGTCTTGTTTTCATGTAATAAATATAAATATATATTTTTAAAGATTTCGACGTCTTCCAGGGCAGATACCACTCACTTCATTCTGTTGGCATTTTATACTGATCTTTGCCACGGTCGTTCCGTTCAGATGTCCCGGATTGAAGTGAATTTTATCATTAAAAAATAAAACATAAAAATTGAGGCGACTTTCGATTAAAAACCGACAAAAACAGAACGTATTCAAAAAGTTTCAAATCATCGACAGATTGACTGGCCGGACGGCGCCACATTAAGTTTCTGTTTATTTATTATTAACAAAGCTATAAACGGCGGTATTATGATCTAATAATATCTTGTTTATGTTGTAATAATTGGATTTACTGAACCGTGAAATTGGGCGTAAAATTCAACATAAACATTTCATAAAGTCAACTATTTGTGAGAAAATAGCGAATGAAAATTTATTTTACAAAATTCGCTCTTACTTGTGAACTGGGGGCTACGTCATGCGATGATGATGTCAGAAGAGTTTGCAACTAAATACCCTTGGGTGACGTCAGAAATATAGTCTTTGCAAGCAGTGTCTTTAATGACGTCAGAAATATAGTGTTTAAAACCGGAATGCTTTGCATGACGTCAGAGATTGAAATAACTTGTATGACGTCAGAAAATTAGTGTTTACGACCAAATTTTGATTGTTCTGTTGAGCGATTTAGCATTTTCTATTCATCATGGCTGTATACATTTATGTCCAAGTTGGAAGCATTTAGCTCACATACGTTTTTGTTGATCTTGAGTCAGTGATAGATCGCGCCGGTGAGGCCGATCGATAGCCGACGATCTGATTTGATTTCATTTATTAAGCTTTATCATAGTTTATCACAAAATATATTTTTTTTCTTCTTTAAATTTTTTCGACTTTTTTGCATTTTTGTTTCTATCCTGAACTACATTATGCAAAATAATAAATTTAATTTTATTTTCAACGATTGTGTTGATATGAGCAGTGATGTGATCAAAATTTGAAGTTGCGACAAAGTGGATATAAAAAAAATAGACTAAATGACTGCAATGAGCATCGAAGGCGTGCGAAATTGAGGCGTGATGGGGAGGGGCATGGCACCAATCCCCCAACCTCTAGATAAGAGCAACATAGTAATCACATATTCAGGGAAAAGAAAAGCGCTGGAGTCACGGGAAATTAGGAAAAATTAATTGAAAATGAGTCATTTATGGATCGCGCCTCGGCGGCTTGCCTCATGCTTGACAAAACATGTTCGATCAAAAATTTTGAGACCGAGTAGTTTTTTCTGGCGATTCACTCTGAGGCCAGAAGTAGTTACCAAAGCCAACTAACGGTCACTTAATAGCAAAGAGCTACTAAAAGGTGTAGTACCAATAATTGCTCTCTAAGCGGAAAACATACAAAAGGAACTGAACTGCCATGATAAAGTGCAGTAAGTGGTATTTGCTCTGGGCGATGGTAAAACCATCTACCACTTCAACGTAGGAAATGCGTTGAGCCCATTCTAAGCCCCCGCGTACCTACAGCGCAAATCAGCAGTCGACCGCTCTTTGGTAAAACGAATACATATTTGCAAATCTATGGTTGAATGGTATCAATAGTATCTTTCTCTTCATATTAATATCACGTTAACATGAGTTTTCGTTTTTACCGTGCGGGAGAGGAAAGCCGAGAATAAAGCTTAACCATATAATGAATCACGACCAGACTGAGTATATCAAATGAATGTATATTTGTAAGTCTATCGCGGGTGTTTTTTTCTACAGAATTTCTCTGCAAGCAAAGTCTTAAGCAGTGCCTAAGACGAAGCAACTAACGACCAATCGAATTTCGAAGAGTTAGTACAAGATAAAGTGGCAGGAACTGCACTCCAAGCGGGAAATATTCCATATAGAACCACCATGGTAAAGCGCAGTGATCAATTGTATCTGTTCTTTCATATTAATACCGATACTCACGTTGGTATGGGACTTCGTTTTTATCCTGCGGGAGATGAAAGCCGAGAATATGGCTCAACCATATGGCGGTCCCAACCTCTCGAGCAGACATCAGCCCTGTAGGTACGGACTATTTCCTGCGTGTCGTAAGAGTCGACCAAAAAGAAAGATGGCTATACCATCATCCAGCGCAGATACCACTCACTGCACTTTACCTTGACGGTACAGTTCCGTTTAAGATGTTGTTCGTTTAGAGTACAGTTGCTGGTACTACATCTTTTAGTAGCTCTTTGCTATTGAGTGGCCGTTGGTTGGTTACTTTTGGGAGATACTTCCGGTCTTGCTCAGAGGGAATTTCAATAAAAAATGGTGCCATCAACTGAAATTTAAGCGGAAAATATCCCATATGGAACTAACCACCATGGTAAAACACAGTGATCAATTGTATCTGTCCCTTCATATTATTACCGACGTACACGTTAGGATGGCATTTCGTTTTCATCCTTCGGGGAAAGAAAGCCGAGAATACGGCTTAACCCAATTTACCCCTTTTTAATTTGCTTTACCATTTTTTTGGCATAATTGGGGTTGGCGGAAGAATTCGTAATTAGGTCTGGACAAAAACGAATCATTTGGAATTTGAATCTGATTCGGATAATTTTTTCGATCGTACCGATTAGCTGATTCCTCAAAATAAATAAATATCTCATTTTTACTATTACAAATATTGACTCCATTATGACAATAAATAAATTTACAATTACCACTTACAAATATTAGCTCAAACAGACGTAAAAGCTATGTATTTTCATTTAAACCCCATTCCAAGATCGAAAATATTAATTTAACCACAAAATTGAAAATTCCACATTCTTTAGCAAGGTTTTGTTCGTATGACCGATTCACGATTGATTCGAATAATCTGTACATCGAATCGATTCGAATCACCAATTCGAATTACCCAGCCCTAGTTGTAATCAACGGTCACGTGAACCACCGTGCGCCGACTAAGGAGTCCGGCAATCCTCACGCATGGGATTCGACCCCAAACCGATTAGTTGCATGGGTCGAAGCATATTCTTGAGCTATTACTACTTGAGCTAGCCGGGAATCCCTTTTCGCGTTAGCGCTTATTACCAATGTGGACAAGTATTTCAAATATAGGTTTTCTTTGATGTGAACTATAAATACATAAACACAATATTAAAATAAAAATAGCTTAACCGCGCAAATTTCCTCACAACCCATTGTTACTAAACAATACAAGAGTTGTTTTGCCGCTTTTAAGGTTTTGTTATTGTTTCAAATCCTTTTCCAATTTCCGTTTGTGACGTTACAAAAGTAAATATTTCCTGTTTTGTGACATAACAGAAAGTAACAATGTGATTCCATCTTTGAAGTTTTGTGCTCATTTGTAATATAATATTGAACCCTAGATCCTGGGCTGTAATGGAATAATACGCGCCTTCGGCGTAATCTACATGACTGCCGTTTTTAATAGTAATTCATACTTGGTAATATTAGAACACAACTAATGAAATTGGGAATATTTTGTTCTCAATATTTTTTACCCTGCACCCTGTCTCCTCCTAATGGTTCTAGACTGACTGATCCTACATTTTAACTTGAATACAATAAAATCATCGGTCTTCGGCACTAATATGACTTCGTTATTTAAATAAAACTATGAAATCAAACTTTCAATAAATTATAGGCACCTAGGCGGTGCGTTCCATCAACAACTTGATAAAA
Organism: Styela plicata; assembly: GCA_963675895.2. Lineage (NCBI taxonomy): Eukaryota > Metazoa > Chordata > Ascidiacea > Stolidobranchia > Styelidae > Styela > Styela plicata. The sequence goes on from OZ023149.1 coordinate 1,994,237, forward strand.
TATGTTTTGTTGAGTTTGAGTCTCTGATGAAAAATATTTTGCGCTAAAAACTAGCATTTTATCGCATATCCGGTTAAAACATGTTACACTTTAAGAAAAGTACAGTAAATTTCTTATATTATTTTATATTTTCTTATTTTTAACGACGAAATGCAATCGATTTTGGTCAAATTTGACCAAAATCGATTCCATTTTGTCGTGAAAAATGAAAATTCTAGTCCATCTAGTAAGTATTGGTTCCTATGAAAAATTCACGATTGATTCGAATATATTGTGCTTCGAATCGATTCGAATCAACGAATCGAATTGCCCAGCCCTAATTGCAATGCGGACATATACCAGTGCAAACGCCCAATACCAACCCCCACCCACGTGGAACAATATAAAACTAAAGCAGATTTGTGTTTGATACAAAGCAAACTTCATCGATTTAAATGTCATTCTGTTGATTTTGTTAGAAAACATAAAACACGATCCATTATTTCAAGCTGTAATTTGATCTCAAGGGTCAAGTGGCAGAGGTCAAATTAACGTCATTCATCAGGAAATGACTTGTAATAGTATAACGGGTGTGTTAATTATTCACGAACATGGGATAGGATAGGATATCATTTTCATTCTGCGGGAGAGGATAGCCGAGGATACAGCTTAACCATATGGTGATACCAGTTCCGAATCGGGTTGAGGTTCGTTTTTGGATTATCGTATTTCTCATTTTTCCTGTACATGGACCTGGTTGGTGGAGGAAGACGTAAGTAGAGCTTACGTGCACCGGCGAGGCATCCAGCAGACCGTCGTCACATGCCTAGGGAGGGGCAATTCGATTCGGTGTTTCGAATCGATTCGAATCACGCATTATTCGAATCAATTGCGAATTGTCGTAGGAACAAATACTCGCCCAATGAACTAGAATTTACATTTTTATTGACAAAATGCAGTCGATTTTGGTCAAATTTGACCAAAATCGATTGTATTTTGTCGTTAAAATATGAAAATTATTGCTCTTAGACACGGAAGGTGAATTAAAATATACACTGTGCGTTCCATCAACACCCCATATTTGGCCAAGCAATACGGCCAAGTAAAATTACTGTCAAAGACCTGTGATTTTGTTGCATTTTTGTTACAGTGCACAAGACAGGTGAAAAACTTCACTGTTCTGTACTTCACTGCGATTTTTAGTAAAAATTCGTTTCTATTTTGAGTCAGAATTGCAACATTAAGACATTTTCGACATTTCAAACAAATAAATCCTCTTTCAAGTTATCGGTTTGTTAGTTTTGCGTAAAGCTCTGAAACAATTCGCATTCTTCTAGTGGTAATATGACCCCGGGGTCAAGTGGTAAAGTTCAAACAAGTCAATTTACAAACATAACAAAGTTACCGAGAAGATTTTGGCGTAGCCATGTTTGGCCCGTAGAAAGTGAGTGTGTCTACCTACCGAAAATCTTATTTTGCCCCATGAGTTAACCATGATTTTTACATTCCCTCATCAGAGTAAATCACCCTGAGCAAGGCCCTGGTACCAGCGGCCACTTATAGACGAACAAGGTTAGTGTTGTTGAGAAGAGTGGATCACCCTGAGCAAGGCCCTGTAGCAAAGGCCACTTATAGACGAACAGGGTTAGTGTTGTTGGAAAGAGTGGATCACCCTGAGTAAGGTCATGTAACAACGGCCATTTATAGACGAACAGGGTTAGTGTTGTTGGAAAGATATGATCTTTACGTTTTGGCCTATCCAAGTTATTACACTCTAGGTTGAGTGGACATTGATTGCTGCTCGGGGTGCAGTTGCCGTTTTTCCATTTAATGTAGTTTTTCCATGTTATTGGTTGTGCTGCACTTTACTATAGCGGTTCAGCTTTGTTTGGGATGTTTTCGGTTTAAAGTGAAATTACCGTTGATAGATTTTGTAGTATTTTTATATGTTATATTTGTCAGTTGATTCCTTTTAGCCGCTGCTTCCACTTCTGAGAGAATTTCAATAAAAAAATATTAAGTAAATTATTATAAACAATACATGCGCGCCATGGCCTAGTGGTTGTTTTTTTGATATCACATAGAGGGCAGGGCAATTAAACTTGGTTATTCGAATCAATCATTACTCCTCTATAGGAACAAAAACTCGTTAATAAAGTGCAATTTTTATCGTCAAAATACAATCGATTGTGGTCAAATTTGACCAGAAGCGATTGTATTTGTCGTTAAATCGCCTTCAAATCTGTAAATTTACAACTGAATTTTTTTATTTCCATAACGGCGACATGCTATGATAGAAAAATTTGAATTTTTTTATTTTCATAATGGAGACATGCTATATGATTCGTTTCCCAGACTAAAGTTCGCAGGTTGGAGATTTCGGATTCGAGCACCGGAAAGTCTGACTTGTTAATATTGCCCCACACTAGTGTTGGGAATTCTAGATCAAAGTACCGAGTTAACCTGGTATACCTGGTTTGTTTACATCATCAACAACAACAACAACAACAACAAGTACTTTTACCTATTTTCACGGAAATATGTTTTCGACAGAAAAAACTTCAAAATAGACTACATGGAAAGTTAGCACATTCAATAAATTTCACTTTAAATGTATTAAATGCTGCCAACTACAATTACTCTGTTTACCTAGCTTTGCAAGTAAGACCAGATTGCCTAGTAATACTTCACCTTGCTTAAGCAAAAACTAGGTTGGCGTTTAACCAGGGTGTAATAACTTGGGTAGACGCCGCCGAACCGAGAGATCCATATCTTTCCATTAAGTATATTTGTCTCTAAGTGAACGCTGGCTTTGTACAGGGCGATCCACTCAGAAGAGTCGAAAATATAAAAAAAAATAAGCTGACTCACAGAGAATCGGCCTTCTTTTTGATCTGCGTCTTACTCAAATCCTTTGAGCGATTTTTATCCAAATGCGTATTTATGAAATCGCTCCGGCTTATACAACCTAATCTAAAATTTGTTTTTCCAAGCATGAGCCACAGATGGACCACGCCTAGAGTATCCTTTGAGCGATCCATCTGAGACCCATGCTTGACAAAGCAAGGGTGTGTTAATTTTTTTGATCAATTATAGGGGTTAGGTGAACTATGAGAACCTGCTATTAGGAGTAAAGAGATTACCGTACGTTGTGTGGGGCGTATTGTATATTTATGGAGGAATTTTTTGGGATATTTTCAATGTTGTCGTTTTTTTACTTCGGCTTGCCCTAGAGAGTTGCCCGAGCCAATGGATTGGGATGCACTGATCGCGAACGAGAGCGAACTGAGGACATTCTGTAGCGACTGTGTCTATAATTTCTATCTACCTACCCCCCCCCCCCCCCCCAATAGCCTTTTTGAAAGGTACTAAAAAGCGCGATCGATCTATTTCTTAAGCCGAGCAAAACATACTTAAAACAAAGTTCTTGTTTAATTATAGGGCGTTGTTATACCATTAGAACGTAGCAGTGTGATCTAAATGAGGGTAAGTTCCCTTTTTTTACAGAAATTTATCGAAATATTCGTTAGGGTCTGGCATTTTCAAATACAAGCTGGAGATATTGGCCATCCGAACAATGTTTCAGAGCCACTGCTTTTACAGAGTTGCTCATGTTCGTAAAAGTCTGATTTTTTGCAGCTCTGGCTGGATTATTCCACATAGACAATCAACGTCCATTAACAGAATATCCCTTTTTCAAGTGCTAACGAAGTACATCGCTAAAGAATACCTTTGGTTGTGACAAACTTAGGTATCGAACCACCAAGAAAAAAAATTATCGATTTTTGACGAAAGAAGCCGATACGTTGTCGGAAATATTTGCGCAGAAATATTCTCGTTTTCTTAAAATTCACATCCGAATTACTATCAACTCACAAAGGGAGTATTATATTAGAAAAAATAAAGAAAAAAAGACGTGCCACCCGCAACCTGACCCCCACCCTTTAACTCGGCTACTAGTATTCTTTCTTTTATCAAATATTCACCTTTCAAAGTTTTTTTTTCTTGTTTAGAATTTGGGTGGTTTATATATCCAAAGCTTATACAGCTTATCGCGTAACATATTAGCTTTGATCTGATTGAGCCGATAAACCATTATTATACAATAATGTGGCGTCTATGACGTTACAATGTCGCGATGATTGGCGGGAGAAGTTGTCATTCACGACCATGCTTGACCCATGGATGAACTACGCGTTTTGCGCGTAGTTCATCCACGGGTCAAGGCATGGTTTTCCCTACAAAAGCGTAATTATTTGTGTTCCTTGAGAATATTTTTCAAAATATAAAATTAAGAAAATTAACTTGTTTTTTATTGTAATTATATCATGGCTATTAGAAAATATAACACACAAACATAGACGTGGTATTTACTGGTAATTTTGATATAAAATACGGGCAATTTCAAGTTTTTTTATTAAAATTTTTAATAGTGTTTTGAGACTAGCTACGGAAACCTAAAAATGTTACGTATTTCCCATTTTTCGCCGCCAACACAATTTTGGTTTTGTGGATTTTTGGGGAATTGGATTGGGCCCTAAAATTGGTTGTTCAAACTGCTAAATTGCGCGGTGGCCTAGTGGTTAAACATGTTGGCATCGCAGGTTGAAGATTTCAGGCGCCAGCCCCGGCGAGTCCAGCTTGCTTATCCATGCCCACCACTCAACCCAAGGTGTATTAACTTGGGTAGGCTAAGCCGAACAGGAAAAGATGATATCTATCTATCCAGTAATTGTAACTCTGTCCGTCTGTAAGTGGCCACTTGGACAGGGTGATCCACTCTAAGAAGTGGCTATAAAAAAATGAATTTTGCGTATTTGACAATATTCTTGAAATACGCTCTCGGTCGGGTTAACGTGGGACTAACTACTTATCCTTCTTCTATGCCTTTGCGTAAGTAGATCCGTATGCAAAAAGCAAAGAAATGTTGTAGAAAGGGGATAAAGTTCTAGACAAGAGGTTCAAGAGTGTTTCCACACACATACACAGATTTATTTTTTTAACGTTTCGTCTCACCAAGGTCAGACATCCTCATACAAGGATTTTCAACAAATTTGTTGATAATCCTTGTCTGAGAAAGTCTGACCTTGGTGAAATGAAACGTTACAGAAATAAATCTGGGTATGTGTGTTGAACCTCTTGTCTATTCTGGAAATATGTTTTCGTTTGGTTTATTAAATATTTTTTAACTTAAATATTCAACTTGGTTCTGTTGAAACTTCCAAACCTTCCACGATCCGTAAATTATTCACTGCATCACCAATCGCGCATAAAGCGATTGTTCGATGGTTACAATGGAAAAAATGTTTGTACGGCGATGACTCGATGTTTGACCGATTCACCACCGAGCGTGCCTCTCAGCAAGGCACTTCGCGGGTGGCTGTAACATAGAAATAGATACGCAGTCGACTACGAAGGTCCGTGTCGTAACGGATACTGGGTATATGTTTACGTACAGGCCATAACAAATAAATCGAAAACTTAGTAAACAATTAGCATATAAACTATAAGAATCATTCAAGAGTATATTAAAAGAATGAAGAGTCTTCGAGGCGGGGTCCATCTGTGACGTACACTTGGTAAATTAGTAATCATTGTAGGGAAAGTGTGAAACCAGAGTGTTAAAAAGGACAAAGTGCAATGAATGGTACTTCTTCTGGGGGATGGTAATAACAATCACAACTTAGACAGGATGATGCCACTGGATGAAGTCCAGGGTACCCGCACCCATAAGGTAAAAAAGCGAAAAACCGGCGGACCTCACGGACGGTGGTTCGATGCTTGATCAATTCACTACACTGCGTAACAAAAAGATACCAAAATCACTGGTCTTTGACAGTAATTTTAATTGCCGGTATTGAAAAAAAAAAAAAAAATTTGACCTTTTTTTAGCCAATGTATGGGGCGAAGGTGCGGTCCATTAACAGCCCCTAATTGGCCTAAATCTCATCAACATGGCGTTTTTTTAACTTTGGAAATATGCAATTACTGCAAATGACCAGTAAATTTACTGCGCTTTTGTTACAGTGTACGGAGCCCCCCTCAACAAGATACTTTGCGAGTAGCTGAAACACAATAGATATCGCAGTCACAAGAACAGACGGGGCCTATGGTTTTTGGTGATGGTGGTTCGATGCTTGACTGATGCACAGATATGGCTGGGCAATTCGATTCTGTGATTCGAGTGGATTCGGAACACACTATGTTCGAATCAATCATGAATGGTTCATGGGAACAAATACTTACAAAATGGACTAGAGTTTCCATATTTAACGACAAAATAGAGCGTATTTTGGCCAAATTTGATGGGAAATTATTTATTTACATCGAGTTCGTGGTTGGATACGATTCGAATTACTCGAATAAAATTCGAATTCCAAATGATTCGGTTTTGCCCAGCCCTATGCACAGACGCGGTCTATCTGCGTCGCATGCTTGGCCAAGTAAATAAAATTTGATAGCGTTGACCATAGCGAGGGGAGAGATAAAAAAGAGGAAAAGAAAACTGGGAAATTCGTTCGACTCGGTTATTATCTACGGCCCATGCTTGACAAATAAAAATTTCTTGTCAAGGTAAGATAATCGGACGATATATAAATAAAAATTAACCCTTAAAGTTTCGCAAATTAGTGATTGAAGTTTGTGCCTTCTGCGCGTTTCTGGGATATGTATTAAAAACTTTATTTTTGAGTTATTTAGCCAGGTAATAAGTTCTCTCCGCCCCCATCTTTTTAAAAAAACCTTTTAATTTTAGAAAGTCACCGTCTCAACAGGCGGTCAAGGGGTTAATATTTATCTTTTTGTACAAAAGATACTAAACGGTGGATAAATGTCAGTCATTCTCTCGTCATAATTGTGTCTCTCTTTTCTTTATGTGGTCATAATATGTTTGCGCGGGCAGACATGGCGCCACATTTCCTATCTCCCGCCGTTTAAGTAAGCAAAATCGAAACGTCACAATCGGAATTTTATCTTGTCGATTGTTTAATCGAACATGTTTGTGACGTCACAATTGGAAATATTTAAACGGCGGGAAATGGAGACTAATTTGTCAATAAAGGGTTTTTAGAGCTTATTTGATCAGCTAGGTGGGTATTATGTTAAAAATTACTTTTTTTGGGGCAAAATAAATAAAAATGACAATGGCTTTTGTGGGAAGTATGGTGAAACCAAATAGTAGAGGTATTTTGTAATATGATGTGTTAGTTTTGGGGAGAAATCACGAAATCTGGTCATTTTAAGGTCAACATTGGTGGGGTGGATACTCGCGTGGGAGGAAGTTGAAATGTCAAAAAACTTTTAGGTCTCAAAAATTCAAGCGTGGGTCACGAATGTCGCATGCTAAATTTGCAAAGCAAAATTGCCGTGGTGTAGAGTAATATGTCAGACAATTATGGGCCACACGTATCGCGCGCGACCGCTACTCAAATTCCAATAATTCAATTTCTTTAATTCTTTACCTGATAAAGCTAGACCATAATCTAGCGAAAGCTTGTGTAATAAATTTGATTGAAAATGTGGAGTGAGACTATAGTTCTCTGCTGTATCCTTTAATTCCATTTAATTTGACGATGTCACAGATGGACCGCTCCTTGACAACGCGATCCATCAGCCCAAACTCGACTTACAAACATATTTGAATAGGACGGCAGTCGTTGACGTGATATAGTACACTGTGTATATACTGCACTGCGCGCGATCAGACATTCAAATTCTAATTTCTTTGGCGAGCATGAGCCACAGATGGATCGTGCCTTGAGCGCAAACTGACTGGACAAGAATTTTTATTTTTAACGACAAAATATAATCGATTTTGGTCAAATCAAAATATGGAAATTGTTCACATTAAAAATACACTATAAACTATAAATCTCCTGATTTTCACAAAAAGAGACAAATTGAAACGGTAAAAATGGAATATTTTAATTCACATCGAATTCGTGATTCGATCCGATTCAAATTCGAATTCCAAATGATTCGGTTTTACCCAGCCTTATGCACAACAGACGCGATCAATCAGTTGACCATACTCGACTTGCAAAACAATATCGAATTTAAGTTTCGACGTCTTCACGTTTTCTTAAGTCTTATAATAATTACCAATTATTGTGGTGCGACACAGAGGCAACAGTTTAGAGTTAATAGCGTGCAATTAAGATGTATTTGTGTTGTTGGTTTGGTTGTGAGGCTTTTTCAAGTAAGCTGATGTGTGACGTTATGACAATGACGTCATTATCTCACCGATATTAAATCAGAAAGAAAAGTGACGTCGTTCTAATGACACTTGAACGATATTGTAATTTTGTTGTAGGGGGTGACATGGATATTTTCACTCGTTTAGTGACGTCACCTATTGATGTCATATTTAGATATATTTATATGTGTGAGAAATGCTGAATAGTAGCAGAAACATGCTAGTATGTATTACTCAATTAGTGATGCGACATAGATCAGTATAAAGTTAATAGCTGTTAATTGAGATATATATCACTTCTGATGTTGTTCTGACGTGCGAGGCTTTGACGTATGCTGATGCATGACGTCATCGTGCTGACGTAATGGCCATTCGCTTGGTAATGCTGTTGCATTAAGAACTGTTTTATGGTTTCCGTGCTGGTGTAAAAACCGGCAATTTTAGTCGTCGATTGACGTCACATAATTACGTCACCATCAGATATTGGGACGCGACTTGAGGACATGTCAATGGTAATTGCTGAAAAGTAATACAACAATTTCAAGGACAAAGAACGTGTAATTAAAGTATTTATGAAATTCCGAGGCTTTGATCGATTAGTTTTGCAATATCTGGATAATACGGATTTGCTAACACAAAGACATGGAAGAAGGTGAAGTAGTTATTCCTGCGTTACCTTGAAATATTTTGATAAAATATGTATAACGTGTAGGCGGTGTGTTAGAATATATGAGATTCCGAGGTATCGTTTAGTGAACTGTAAAACCTTCTTCCTCGGTTACCTTCGATTTCGGATTCGTATGGGCAGTTGTCACAAGGAGGCTTGAAGGAGATAGTATCGAATTAGTGTTTGTCATTCTAGTAAAAGTGCCTAGTTTTCCTGGTATACCCAGCAAACAGAGTTTATTTCAGAGTACCTTTCCCTTGTTTCAGTAATAAATACCTTACATAGATAAACTTTTATCAAAATCGATTATATTTTGTCGTTAAAAATTGAAAATTGTTCACATTGTGAATACGCTGTAAACTATTATTTTTTTGGTTTTCACAATAGAGAAAAATTAGTAAAAATATTAGTAAAAAAGAAATATTTCAATATTTATCCGGAATTCGGGATTCGATCCGATTCGAAAAAATCATTCGAATCAAATTCGAATTCCAAATAATTCGGTTTTACTTAACCCTAGGTGGAAGTGTCGGAAAGGCGCAGAAACACCGAAAAGGCGCGGCCCATCCGTGGCTCATGCTTTACTACCGGGAGTACGTGGAAAACATTCAATACAAAACTGAACAGTTATAATCGAGTACAGCGAGGAGTATCTGCGCTGCGCGAAGGTAGAACCACCCACCATTTCTATATTTTAGTCGAATTTTTAAAAAGGAGATATGCTAGGCGAAATTCTGAAAGCCGCCGGTACAGGACGAATAACTAAATCGACCATTAGCAGGGACATTGTCGTTATAATGTTTAATATGTCAGATTAAGTGCTTAACAAATCCCTTATCAAACAAGTAAACAGGGTGCGTGGTCCATTAGGTTTGAGACGCGGAAACCAGAATTAGGAGAGAGATACGCAGAATTATGCGATAATTAATATATCAGGAACGTCTTGCTTTACATATACACAAATTTAATAGTCACCTTCAAGTAGTTCAAGGCAGTTCAACGATCGCATGCTATCATATGACGTCATCGTAATGACTTCATCACAGGAAACTTCGTTGTATTAGAAAGAAAGCTACTAAATATAGAATATTCTGGGTCGTCGAATGGCGTCGCACGATGATGTGATCCCACAATATTGAGACATGAATGCGAGGCGGCATAATAGCAACAGAGGCGCTGGTAATTTATTCTAGTAATTTCTGCAACATTGCAACGTTTCTGGACAATGACGTCATTCATGACGTATTATATTTTCATGAACACCCTTTCAGATTCTTTCTAATTTAAAGGAAACCAAAAAGTTGTAGATGGTTTTCCATCACCCAGGGGAAATACCACTCACTGCCCTTTACAATACCGTCGCTCAGTCCTCTATGTCCCCATCTCCAAGCATTTTCTATTAAGTGGTCGTTAGCAATTACTACTCCTTAAAATGCTTGAAAACTAAAATTTATGATTTCTCTTTTCAAATTTCGCCCTGAGCACGGAATTTGACTGAAATCGACCGCATTTTGTCGTTAAAAATGAAAAATCCCCACTTCATTTAGTATGTTTTTGTTCCTGCGACCGATTCACAATTGATTCGAATAATCTCTACCTCGAATCACCGAATCGAATTGCCCAGCCTTATGGACAAGCCTAGTCGAAGAAAATTTGACGAAACACCTTTTTTTAAGTATGAGCCAACGAGGCGCCGCCGAAGCGCGGTCTATTTGTGGCTCATATTTGACAAAATGAAATTTCTGAGGTGCAATTCCCCCCCCCCCTCCCTTGCCAACTGAAAAAATTTTCTTTTGAGTCCTTCAAAACTTGAGAATATCTAAAAAAGTTGAGTTTCTTCGGCGCGCCTTAGTTAGAATATTTATTCAGTCAGTCCTAGACTCCTAAAAAACATTTTTTTTAAAAAACGATTCTCGTCTCCGCGTGATTTTTTATCTGATATAAGGAGATGTACATTAAAACGGTACTTGTCGAGGTTTGTTTCCTGCGGTGCTCATTATGACGTGATAATTTGACCGATTTTTTTTCAAATTTAGCCCCATTTCCGCTTTAAGGTTCTGAATAGGCCACTTACTATGCGATATGTAATTTTTATTTGCACGGTGTCTCGACTCTCATCTATAAAATAATAGGGCCGGGTGAGAACGCGGAGGTGGGTGCGCGGGTGCGGTCAGGGTTCAAATACAAGGAGCGGTAGCTTTAGAAAATAATCTATATATAGCTTATTAGAATGTCAGGCATTCGTGGCGTTGTTTGTTCGTAGTGCAAAGTTCATGTGTAATATGTGTGGCTATGAGTTTTTATTTCATCGGTCAACGGTCATTTTGATAGGCTTGTTCTATGTATAGCGTATCAGAATGTCCGGCATTCGTGATGTTGCTTGTTTTCTAGTTCAAAGTTAAAGTGTAATATGTGTGGGGATGAGTTTCCTCTCTCGGTCACCGGTCGTTTTGACAGGCTCGTTGTATTTATAGCGTATTAGGATGTCAGGCATTCGTGGCGTTGTTTGTTTGTAGTTCAAAGTTAAAGTGTAATATGTGTGGCTATGAGTTTCTTTTAACGGTCACCGGTCATTTTGACAGGCTCGTTGTATTTATAGCGTATTAGAATGTCAGGCATTCGTGGCGCTGCTTGTTTGTAGTTGAAAGTTAAAGTGTAATTATGTGCGGGGATGAGTTTCTTTTATCGGTCACGGGTCATTTTGACAGGCTGGCTCCAATTAATCGCGTATTAGGATGTCAGGCATTCGTGGCGTTGTTTGTTTGTAGTTCAAAGTTTAGGTGTAATATGTGTGGCTATGAGTTTCTTTTAAAAAATCGGTCTGACCGGTCATTTTGACAGGCTCGTTGTATTTATAGCGTTTGTGGATGTCAGGCATTCGTGAAGTCGCTGCTTGTTTTCCTAGTTCAAAGTTAAAGTGTAATATGTGTGGCTAGAGTTTCTTTCATCGGTCACCGGTCATTTTGACAGGCTCGTTCTATTTATAGCGTATTAGGATGTCAGGCATTCATACGTTGCTGGTTTGCAGTTGTAAGTAAAAGTGTAGTTAAGTTCCTCCCGCTTTCGCGTTTCTTTTATCGGTCAATAAACTTCAAATTTGACAATTCATTGAAATGTGGCTCTAATTAATCGTTGATCGTTTCTGCCCTCATGTAGCTCTTTGCACAACAGCGGTTTTAAGTGACTCTTATTTTTTGAAGTCTTTTGAAACCTTGCTCTGAGCGGATTCAGATAAAAAAAAATTAATATTGGTTTTTGCCCTGTACAGGTACGGGGGAGAAGCCCTAACGTATTTCCTGTGTGTCGTAAGAGGCGGCTAAAGGAAGCAAAGAAGTGGTAGATGAGTTAACCATCGCCCAGGGAAGATACCACTCACTGCACTTTACCATGTCGGTTCATTTCCACTAGGGACATCCACCTATCGCCTAACATGAACCCTTCCACCTAACAGGAACCAACTAACGGCCACTTGATAGCAAAGAGCTACTTGAAGATGTCCCAAGTGAAAATGAACCGACATGGTAAAGTGCAGTTAGTGGTGTCTGCCCTGGGTGATGGTAAAATCATCTATCACTTCTTTGCTTCCTTTAGTCGCCTCTCACGACACTCAGGAAATGCACCACAAGCCAGGCAAAATGAAAAAGTGTTGTGGCATTATCCATGTTAAGCATGGGCCACTGATGGATCGCGCTGTCAAGCGCGGTCCATCAGTGACCCATGCTTAACATAAAAGAATCTTGCAATGGCTATGCTCTTGTATTTTATACCCTTTTCACATAATAGCGGCCATCCAAATACATTGCCAACTTCAACAGTAGACCCATGGGCGGCTCGTGCTTGACAAAATAAAATATCAAAACGGGATAACAGATCGAGAGTTTTGTACTCTCTCGTTCTAGTTTATATATAACCCAGTAAGGCTTTTTCCCGTGAAAAAAAAGGAAAAAAGGGTTTCTCCATTTTCATTTCTCGATGTCTATTAGCACTTGTACGGCAGTGAGTTGAAATATTTGAAGATTTTTGTTAGGTCCGTTGTGGATTTAAGTTGAGTTAGGCAAATTGTTTAGGAATGTGTAGCACAGGAGATAGATATTGAACTTTTGTTCCATTGAGTGACGTAGTGTGTTCATTTTCCTAACAAACCTAGTTTCATAAAACAAACGTCGGGGTTTGTAAAATATCATGTTTTCATTCTACGCGGATAAATTCAATAAAGTCAGAACCGATAAAAATGTTGGTTGTGAGTTGTGACAGATCCAGGAATGCGAAGCTTGTTAGTTTTATTTGTCAAATTATTATGTTATAATGTCTATCTCTGGCAATTTTTTTTTATTTCTTAAATCATAGAGAAGTCGCGAAAACTTTCGGGTTGTATTGCATTTAAGAATGTGAAAGTAGACTATTTAAATTTAGAAAACGAAAAGCGCCGGAGGCGAGCGAAAAACTTCAGCACATTAAATAATTATAAAATATACTTTGGTTTCCAATATCAGGTAGAGAATGCATTACCCCACCCTCGCTGCGATCTATTCAAGACTCAAACTCGAGAAACAGCGATTCAGGAGTTTTTCCACGCGAAATGACTTAGATTATTGAGCTAAAATGAAATTGAGCGTACTTTTTAAAGCTATATGGATGGTCTGGGTGCAGCGATCTTTTGAAAAAACATAAAAGTAGGACGTCATCGGGGCAGATAATTTTGCGGTGCCGGTACGTATGGTTCATCAGAGACGGAGTTCATCCATACAAGCAACACGCTTTATTTTTTGACATTAAAATATTTCCGATAGTTTTTCTTCAAGTGATTCAAGCTCCTTGGCGGCGCGATCTATCAGTGACTCATGTTTGACAAAACTATGTTCGGTTGATGAAAATTACGGTTTTGCGAAGGTTTACTAACAGAATGTTTTTTATGATTTACAAGTAGGGTTTGGCAATTCGATTCGATGATTCGAATTGATTCGAATATTTTTTCGAATCGGATCGAATCGTCGATTTCTTAAAAATACCAAATATCCTATTTTGACTATTACTATTATAGTCTCCATTATTATAATTAGGAAATATACAGTTAGAAATTACAGATATTAGCATGAACTGACTTAAAAGCGATGTATTTCACTTCAACCACGAAACACATTGCATTGCCTTTTGTCGTTAAAATGGTAAAATGCTCTTCCTTTAGCTTTAGTTTTTGTTTCTATGACAGATTCACAATAGATTCGAATAATCTGTATTTCGAATCGACTCAAATCCCAAATCATTCGATTTTGCCCAGCCCTATTGACAAGGAAATCAAATCATACCTAGTCTGGCCTTCTCTTGATCCAAATATTACGAATGATCTTCTCGGGATCAAGATGAACCGGTTTCGGTTAATATGGACTTAGTAGCATTTTGCGCAATAATTGTTTTGCAGGCCATTGACAACCTAGAGCAGCGTTTTATAAAATTTTTTGGTAAAAAGGAAAAAATTATAAAAAGCTTGTTTTGCATGAATTTTTTAGTTTCAAAATTTAAAAATTTCCAATTTTTGTTCTCTAGAGGATACTCTGCATAACTCGCTTGTTTTAGACCACCCTGGTACGAATTTGCACCACACTTAAAGCTGCGCAAGTTAATTAGGTGATTCGGAGTGCAGAATATTCGAATTAATCGAGAATCGGCCATGGAAACAAAAATTCGCTAAACGGAGTGGGGTTTTTCATTTTTAACGACAAAATGCAATCGATTTTGTTCAAATTTCAAAATTGTATTTTGTCGTTACAATAAAAATTTCCCCTTTCAAACTAGAGTGTAGTTAAAAATACGCAGCTTTTAAGTTTGTTTATGCTGATATTTGTGAATCATAACTGTAAATGTTTTAATTAACATAATGGAGACAACAGTAGTAATAGTAAAAATGAGATAATAGGTATTTTCACTGAAATTAGCGATTCGATGCGATTCGAAAAAATATTCGAATCAGATTTGAATTTAAAATTATTCGGTCCTAAACACACGCGATGTTTTTGTGAAAGAAATTTTTCGTTTTCGTTGCAGAAAATGAATTTAAGAGAAAATTTTATTATCATAGTCGAACTTATACTACGCTGAAATATTGATTTTCCAAGCGTGAGCCAAAGATGGTCCACGTCCATGCGGCGCGATCCACCCGATGTCTCGTGCTCGACTAACCTCATGCACTTGTACGTTTACAGAAGCAGTTTTGTTAATAAAAAATGTCTGTGTATTTAGGCCGATGATTATCTTACATTTGCACCGCATTTAAAGCACTTATTAAACCGCAAAAAGAGGTGAAATATCCCTTTAAAGAAAAGTAGACATTGGACAGGCGGATATGTTGTACGTGGGTGGTGTAACTATAATAATTCAAAATACTCAGATTACAGTCTCGCGTTGGACGAAAGATTTCGTTTTAACATTTTCGAGTGAGTAATTTTTTGTGATGTACACAAAGCGACATATGCGCCCTAGTCGTCCGTATAGCTCAATCATTACCCAGGGTATATCCAACTCACATCTCTCAACTTTATCGGTTCAGTTTTGAGAAATAACGTTTCTTAATAGCGTCCAATTATTGGTTTTGCGTTTCATGTAGTGTTTTGACATAAGAGCCCATAGGAGCTATAATATCTAGTTCCGTTCAGGCTAGTATTAACAACTGTTGAGCTCTGTAGGTACGTCCCTTCAGAATAGTCCTAACTTATTTCCTGCGTGACGCAAGAGGCGACTGAAAGGAAGCAAAGAAGTGGTAAATGGTTTTCCCATCGCCCAGGGAAGATATCATTCACTGCACTTTACCTTGACGGTTCAGTTGGGATTCTTACCGCTTAGAGTACAGTTGCTGGTACTACATCTTTTAGTCGCTTTTTTCTATTTAGTGGCCGTTAATTGGTTCCTTTTAGACTCTGCTTCAGGCCTTGCTCGGAAATGAATGAATTTCAAGAAATAAAAATTCTAGGTAAAAGAACCGGGCTTACCCAGTGTACCTGATTTATTAAGTTTATTTCAAAGTACAGGATATTTGTTATTTAAATTGAATTAGTGATTCGATTCGATTCGAAAATAATATTCGAATCAGATTCGAATTCTAAAGGATACCAAACCTACTCACAACCTTACTAAAATTGGATTTCGATTGAAACATAAAACACATTCCTTTGAATCTGTAAATTTATATTTCCTCGTTGTACGTTTAACCTATCAATTAGAAATGGAAATCATCCGGGCTATAGACTATGTTCTATCAACATAACCTTCCAATTTTAGTATATTTTACGATTCTTTATGAACGTGAAATTATTTATACTTAGCGGGATCTGAGTCATAATCGTCTCTACCAGTGGCGACTGTTTGCAAACAATGAGTTAAAATCTATTATTTGTGATGTCATAAATTTATAGCTTCCTATTTTCAATTGATGTCTGATAGGCGTGGCTTACATAGCAGGTTGAGCGACATTTTAGCCGGTTTTACTTGGGATCTTCCTTGTAATGGCTCACTTTTTGGAAGAATGAGTGATAAAGTTACACTGTGAAAAAATACAGTAAAATCACTTTTCTTTCAACAGTAACTGCAATTGGTGACCTTGAAATTAAATGAAAAAGTCTTTTTTGGCCAAGTATGAGCTGTTGATAGAACGCACCGCCAAGGTGCGGTCCATCAACAGCCCATACATGGAAAAATGTTTAGTAATTTGCTGGTTCCAAACTTTTTAGAATGAAATGAACAGCGAATTTACTGTACTTAGAAATGACACGTTGCATAGCTTGTTTTAACTAATTTGTTTATACAATTGTTTTGGAACGTTTGTATTTGCGTGATTTAGCCCGTTAAGGTGCGGTTCTTCAAAAGCCCATAATTGGCATAAATCTCATCAACCTGGCGTTTTTTAACTTTGGAAATATGCAATTACTGCAAATGATCAGTAAATTTACTGTACTTTTGTTACAGTGTGCAATTTCCCCCTTCCCTGGTAACAGATCAAACCCGGCGATTGCATTGTCCGAAAGGTTGATGGTTCGATGCTTGGCCGTTTAAACAACGAGCGTGCCCTTCAACAAGGTACTTCGCGGGAAACTGTAACATGTAACAGATACACAGTCACTACAAAGTTCCGTACTTAATGGTTGTTGGTATAAGCCCCCCCGGTAGTTCACGGACAGGCCATAATAGCAAATAATTCGAAAACCCATGGTAAAAAGTATTCGTGTAATTTGCATGGAGGAAAAATAAGTAATTCACGTTATTTTTGTTGGAATTGCTGTTCAATTATTTCTTGCTAAGTATCATTCAAAATATTTGAAATTCCAAGCAATCGCGGCAATATCAAAACTTCGCTACAATTGTCATAATATTATAATAATAGGAAATTGGGACAAAGCCGCGAAACATAATACAAATACGATAATAATCTAGAAATACAACTTATATAGACACCGGCGCCAGATTTGTTTGCGCTTCGGCGTCGGGGGAAATGTCTTTTTGCGCGAAAATCGATCACGCATGGGACGTAGAAAGCCAGTGCGTTATACGCACTGGCTTTCTACGCCCCATGCGTGATCAATGGATATCTTTTTTCACTAAAACGTGGGATCGCCTGGCGTCTATCGCTCGGCGCCGTCTACATAATAGTAACAACGTACAATAACACGGTTTGGCCTTTTGCCCATAGCATTAGATTAAGATTAAGTTCTTAAACGATGTATTTTGAATGGTTTTCGAGGAATTTATATTGTAACCACACGCCTTTTCGATTAGCTCTGTCGTTAAAGCGTTGGGAGTTCGATAAGAACTGAGGTGGGGGGCGCGGGTTCGAAATCCCGTGGATCGCACCAGCAACTCCCTGTTAGGTGGGAAACGTTACAAACGGAAACGAACCATGCAATAGGGTGAATTCATTGATATCTGCCCTGGGCGGTGGTGTAGGAGCCGACTGGCGGAAGTGAAGTAACCCACTTTTTCGTTTCATTTTAGTTGCCACCAAAGGAGTATTTAAGGAGCATGGTACCATGGCTCCACCCTCTCCAACCGAAAAACTGGTCAAAAACGAAAAAATTGTATTTTTTAGTGCTCTATACTAGAGCAGATCTCAATTTTTGTGCGAGTATTTTGCGCATGGTAGATATTTCCAATATCCAGCTAGTTTTAGACACAGCAATTTTATTTTTGTGGAAAACTTTCGAATTTTGGACCGTTTTGCTCCAATATACGATAAAACTCAAGTTGTTAGCGAAATGCTTTCACATGCGGCGCCCATTATAATTTTAATTGTACTTTTCAAGTCCCCGAGTACGCAACTGGTCGCCCATTATGACATAAGTTAGGCAATTTCAAAGACAACGTACTCACCATTCTGGTTTATATTATGATGATTTCTCTATATCAGAAACGCGATGTTTGTCGAGCACTATCGGGAGCCAAAGGAAGGAAGCAAAGAAAGTGGTAGATGGTTTTATCATCACCCAGGGCAGATACCACTCAATGCACTTAACCATTCGGTTCAGTTCCATTTGAGATGTTCTGCATTTAGAGTGCAGTTGCTGGTACTACATCTCGTAGTAGCTCTTTGCTATTGAGTGGCCTTTGGTTGGTTCCTTTTAAGCTTTGCTTCCGGCCTTGCTCAGAGGGAATTTTAATAAAAATAGTAATAATTTCAAATAAACAAACCAATATTTTAAGTGACCTATTTCTACGACTACATTAACTTGAAAGTAAAAGCTCGAAATATTTTCACGCGCCTCCGTCGACTTACTTTATACAAAGCACTCGAAAAACAGAGGATCCTTTATCTTAACCACGGCATTGTAAACGCAAATATTTCACGCTCCAATAAAGTTATGACAATTTTAAAGAAATTCTGGGCTTCAATATGCGAGCGCCTACAACGCAAAATTCGCGTAAATATACAAAATTATGCAACTAAATCAGCATTAAATATCGCTAATTGCAAGATTCGTATCAAATCAATATTTAGGCACGTTCTGTGCGTCGAATCAAGAATTATAAATAATAAAACATTGTTTAATCGCGACAAATCATCGAATTGCGATTTGTCAAGTATGGGTCACAGATGGATCGCGCCGCCAAGGCGCGGTCCATCTGTGACCCATGCTTGACAAAATAAAAATTGAATTTACAAATTGGCGAAATTTTGGTGCTTTGTGTATCGATTTTTAGCTCCTTCGGCGCATAGTCACAAATCACTATATTTTAGTTAGAATATATATGGATCGCGCGATCCATCCGTGACCCATGATCGACAATATAAACAGAAATCACAAATCGGTGAAATTTTGGTGCTTTGTGTCGATTTTTAGCTCCTCCGGCGCATAGTCACAAATCACGATTTTAGTTAGAATATAGTTCTTTCAGCGCATTTTATGATAGGGGTTGAACAAAACACTGCTACCCAAAATTTACGCGCACCTACAGTGGTTTATTTTGTTTATATATTATATTTCTTTTGAACATGAATTGAAAATTTCCAACATTTTCACGCATTAATGAACTTTGAACCCAATTGAAATAATTTGCGAGCGCCTACAGCGCGAAATTTGCCTACTTATTTAATAATAAACACTGTTGAAAAACATTGTATGTCGTCATCCCTTCACGAGCGCTTACAGCGCAAAATTCGCCTACTTGTACAAACTGACGCAACTAGATCAACATTACAAATCGTTAATTGCAAGAATCACAACAAATTGAAATCATTTGCGGGTGTCTACAGCGCGAACTTTGCTTACTTACACAACTAAATCAACATTACATATCGTTAATTGCAAGAACCACATCGAATCGATACTTAGGCACGTTCTGTGTGTCGAATCAAGAATTATAAATAATAAAACATTTGTTTAATTGTTTGTTGAAGATTAATTTGTGGCGTCGTTGGTACCGCGTTGGTGTTGTGCGCACACCAGAAATACATACCAGATGACCTTCAATAAAACCAGGTTCTTTGACAAGGCTGGGCGAACCAAATCATTCACAACTCGAATCAGATTCAGATATTCCGAATAAATCGAACCATAATTCTGTATCAGTTGCAAATGTTCCGGTATTCGCTACACTGCAACATAAAATGCAACAAAATCACTGGTCTTTGAGAGTAATTTTACTCGGCGGCATTGAAAAAAAATTTCAAAATTGAATTTTTTGGTCAAGTATGGGGTGTTGATGGAACGCACCTCGGAAGTGCGGTCCATCAACAGCCCATAATTGGAATAAATCTCCTTAACATGTTGTTTTTTTAACTTTCGAAATATAAAATTACTGCAAATGACTAGTAAATTTAATGTATTTTTGTTACAGTGTGCAATGTACTTACAATGTACAATGCACAGTGTAGTTGGACTGAAAATTATAGCTTAAAAATATCTCGATATTTTAACAGTCTATCAGAGCGCTATTTCACCAGAAGTCACGTACTTCGTGTTGGCTGACAAATAAAAACATACCTCGCTAACCCGGCTTGATTACTTTATAATCATTCGCCACAAATATCGCTACCGTTCTCTGGGGATAATTTGGACCCAGGGGGCACTGTTGGAGACTCCCAGGCGCCGTGAGTTCTGACAGTTGCACAATCATTTAAACGTGTAGAATTCTCAATGTAACAAAACTACACCGACTTTGCCATACATTTGCAGTAATTGTACTGGCTGAGCACCGAGCCGGACCTGTAATCGAGTGTTGTTTCAATTTGGTTTAAGTTGCTTTTGGATAAGTTTACTCAATGTGAGGTTTTATAGATTTATATCTACGATATAATTATGGGCCTTTGTGGGCGGGATTTACAATGTTTCAACGTACTTCTTGAGTGTATTAATAAGATGCTAAGAGAAAGTAAGAAATAGTAGCATCACCGATCAGGGCAGATACCACTCATTGTGTTTAACTATAGTGGTTCAGTTTTGGATAGTGCAGTCGTAGTCGGTCTTTGTATGTCAGTGGTCGTCAGCTTGTTCATGGTGAAGCTGCTGCCCCTCCCCACATCTTGCCCACGGTGTAGGGATGTTTGAGTGCAGTTCCTGTCTAGTTTATTTTTGAGTTTGTTTCCTCGCATAGATTGATAGATAAATAGAAGGTATATCAGACACGGCAGAATTGCCCTAAAATGTAGAGGGGGTGAAGCGTAAAAAAATTAAATAATTTCCCAGATTCTCTCTCGGATACCGAGAGAGTGATAAAGAGGGAGAGAGAGGAAGAGATAGGGAGAGAAAGACAGAGAGAGAGAGTGCGCGATCTAAAGACAAACGTGTAGGAATCACAGGTTTGAGCTCCGTTTATCCATGCCCACCGTTCAGCCCAGGGCGTAATAACTTTGGTAGTCTCAGCCGAACACGAGAGTAATATTTCAACAAAAACAATGACTCTGTTCGCCTATAAGTGGCCGCTGGTACAGGGCCATCATGGGGGGGGGGGGGGGGGGGGGGGGGGGGGGGGGGGGGATCCCGTGTCCGTTTTTTTTTTTTTTTTTTGAACAAGCCAAAGTTTGCTCACGACTAAGGCTAAGCAATTCAATTCGGTGATTCGAATCGAATCGAAGAAAAAAATTATTCGTATCAATCATGAATCGCTCACAGGAACGAAAACTTGCTAAATAAACTAGGATTCTCATTTTTACCGACAAAATGCAATCGAATCGCTGTTAAAATATGAAAACATGGAGTGTGAATTGAAAATGCAATATAAACTATAAATTTTTTGACTTTTACAATGGAGAGAAGTTGTAATAGTGAAAATGGGATATTCGTTATTTACATGAAATTTATGATTCGAAAAAATTATTCGAATCAGATTCGAATTCTAAATGGTTCGGTTTTGCCCACCCCTACTCACGACTCTTGGGCGAACGCCAATAGAACCATATTATCGTCATAATATTTTGGCAATAACGTTTTAAGACCTATATTTAACCTGAATCAGAAATTTCATTTCGTCAAGCACGAGCCATAGATGGACCGAGCATACAATGCTCGGTCCTTCTATGCCTCATGCTTGACAAAGCATATTTTTACAGATACAGGCTTTCGTTTAACTTTTACTTAATAATATTTTATTATCTTTACTTATCTCGTTAAACTCCTTCGTTATTTTTGCAAAATTTATGAAAGAAAAAATACTCGCATTGTCGGATTTTTTATTTTTATATCCCCTTATGAAGCGGATCCACCCTGGCCAAGGGCCTGTACCAGCGGTTACTTATAGACGGACAGGGTTAGAGTTGTTGGAAAGATACGATCTTTCCAGTTCGACCTAGCCTACACAAACTATTATATCCTGGGTTGAGCTATGGGTAGAGCTGGGCAATTCGATTCGGTGATTCGAATCGATTCGAAGTACAGATTATTCGAATCAATTGTGAATCGGTCATAGAAACAAAAACATGCTAAATGAAGTGCATTTTTTCATTTTAACGACAAAATGCAACCGATTTTGGTCTAATTCGACCAAAATAGGTTGTATTTTGTCGTTAAAATGTAAATACATCGCTTTTAAGTCAGTTTACGCTAACATTTGTAACTGTATATTTCCTAATCATCAGAATGAAGACTATATTAGTATAGTAAAAATGAGATATTTAGTATTTTTATGAGATCAACGATTCGATCCGATTCGGAGAAATCATTCAAACCAGATTTTAATTCCAAATGATTCGGTTTTGCCCATCTCTAGCAGTAGGCATTCATCACTCGAACCTGAGATCTTCGAACTGCGATGCCAAGTGGGCCTGGGCGCGATGGCCTAGTGGTGAAACATGTTGGAATCGCAGATTGAAAATTTCGGGTTCGAGTCCGAACCGGTACATAGTCATAGCAAGAACGAAAAATTCGATTCGCAATTCGATTCGGAACGATTCGGAGCATACATTATTCGAAACAATCTTGAATCGTTCATAGAAACAAAAACTTGCTAAATGGAGTGGGATTTATATTTTTAACGATAAAATACAATCGATCTGGTCAAATTTGACCAAAATCGATTGTATTTTGTTGTTAAAATATGAAAATTGTTGTTCATAGACATGGAGTCTGTATTGAATATACACTACAAACTGTAAATTTCTCGATTTTCACAATGAAGACAAATTATAACAGTAAAATGGGATATTTGTTATTTACATGGAATTCGTGATTCGATCCGATTCGAAAAAATATTCGAATCGAATTTGAATTTTAGATGATTCTGTTTTGCCAAGCCCTAATCACATTGCATCAAACACGGATCGTTCCTATGATATGTTTGCTTAATAATATTTATAATCTTTATATATTGTTTGACCTATTTTATTGGCGGCTTCCGTCTGTCGGTAGTTTTATAGATAAAAGTCCAAGACGCTATAGGACGCTTTCTTGTAGCGGATTTGGAACAGATTCAGCCAGATATGACATATTTATGTGACATCATCACTGATGACGTGACAAGAAAGCTTAACATAAATTACTCAATAGGAAAGATGTAGTGATCGTTTTTGTTTGGTTTGTTAAATAGTTAAAAGGGATACAGTGGTTTTTGTTGTATCGGTAGTTTACGGTATATATAAAGTAGTAGTATATCGTTTTCGTTCATCGGGGGAGGAAAACAGTATTTTACACGTAACTGTATGGTGAACTACGACCTTCCGTGCAGATACCAGCTCCAAAATGGGGCGAAAGTTTTTGATAGGTCTTTTACCGAATTTCCCGTTGTATGTAGGAAGCGTTTGATTCTTTCGCCGTAGTTTCTAGTTAGTTTTTGTTCTATTTTACCACATATGGTAGCATAAGTCAGTAGTACTGATACTTAGCTCACAATGTGGTTGCGTAAATTTTCTTCTGATGGTTATTTGAAGGCCGATTATAGATCGGTTGTTTTTTATTTGTTTTTTAGGGCAATATGCTTTACTAAATAGGCATTCGGGAGCGCTTTTTAAGAATGATATTCACTCATAACAATACAAAAAGCGCACTGAACTATTTGCCCAGGGTGATAGTCGAACCATTAACAACTTCTTCGTTTTTCAATCGTCTGTTATAGAACGCAGGAAACACGTTAGATTATTTCTAATGCCTGCACCCACATAACAGAGCTTTTGTTTATCGCTGGGTACTGCTTGTTTCTTTTGAAGTAGGGCTGGGCAAAACCAAATCCTTTCAAATACGAATCTTTTTCGAATCGCTAATTCCATGAAAATGCCAAATATTCCATTTTTACCATTACTATTATTGTCTGCATTACAGTAATTAAATAATTGACAGTCATAAATCAAATTTGACCGAAATCGATTGCATTTTGACGTTAAAATAAAAAAAATTCACTTCATTCAGCAAATTTTTGCTTCTATGGCCGATTCTCGATTGATTCCAATAGTCGAATCACCGAATCGAATTGCCCAGCCTACTCTCAGGCGCCTTACCCGGGGTGAATTTTGCTGCAAAGGCGAATGTTTTGCAATTATTTTACCAAGTTTCAAAAAGGTTATGAAACTAACTGGCGCCAAAAAAGTTTTTGCTACCGACCATAAAGTTAGAAAGTAAACGGAGGCAGCTATAAAATAAGACAAACGTCAAAGCAAAGACAGTTGGTAAAATATTATGGACAGAACGTCCCGTTTCATAAACAAACGCCCTGATGGCAAAATATCTTGCTTAGAGAGATCGTAAAGAAGTCTTTACCAATTCGCCAAAAATGTTTCTGATCTTTCGTAGTTATTGAGTCACCGATGGATCGCGTCGATCAGACGAGGTCCATCTGTGGCTCATGCTTAAGTATAGAAAATGTACCTCAAGGTTTGACCACGGGTGCACATTTGGTACACTGTTACAAAAATGCAACAAAATCACTGGTCTTTGGTAGTAATTTTACTTGGCGGTATTAGAAAAAAAAATCGAAATTGACATTTGTGGCCAAACACGGGGATGTTGTTGGAACGCACCGCGAAGGTGCGGTCCATCAACAGCCCATATTTGGCCCAAATCTCATCAACATTGTGTTTTTTTTAACTTTGGAAATATGCAGCAAATTCACAGTAAATTTACAGCACTCTTGTTACAGTGCACTTATAGAAAAGCGATTACAGAATGTAGCGTTAGCGACTGCACTTTAAGTGGGCTCAACCCAAGGGTGTAATAGCATGTGTTGGCCTGTTGATTTTGGGATTTCCACAATTTTCCACAATTTGGGATTTCCACCTTGCAATACATCTTGAATACCAGCGATCGAACCGATAAGATTATATCTTTCCAACAACACTAATCCATCCCGTCTTATAAGTGACCTCTAGTACAGGGCCTTGGTCGGAGTTATCCACTCCAAAAAGCATGACTAACACCCCCCCCTAATTGTTATAAAAGACTAAATGGAGTGCTGTCTGCCTTGGGCCGTGGTTAAACCATCTACAATTTCCTACCAACTAGACCATTATAGCCACTGAAAACTGCCAAATTTAAAATACGAATTTTATAATCTATTTCACAGCAATATTGTATACTATGCATAAAGCAATATAGTATAGTATATGAAAGCCAATCTGGGACGCCGGCAGAATGAAGCTCTATTTCTACCCGGACAATAAAGTGAACTTAGAAACAAATGAACATAGTATAAAACCGCATAGAAATGGATTGTACGAATCTCAAAGTAAAACTGGATTAAAAATATGCAGTAAATGCACAAACAGACCGGGAATAAGTCCAATTACTGCGAGAAAATATGTTACTCCATCTCGGTCAACATGTATATCATCACCGACCATATCTACCTCAAGAAATCATCTATTCCGACAGAATCTCTCTACATTTATCTTATTATTCAGCGTTATACATTTGAGCCAATCATCTCGACAGATATTCGGACAACTTGTCGTGGGTCAGTACAATGCTTTTTTCCCTTTTATAACCATTTTCGGAGTGGATCACCCTGAGCAAGGCCTTGTACCTGAAGCCACTTATAGACGAACAGGGTTAGTGTTGTTGGGAAGAGTGGATCATCCTCAGCAAGGCCTTGTACCAGAAACCACTTATAGACGAACAGGGTGAGTGTTGTTGAAAAGAGTGGATCACCCTGAGCAAGGCCCTGTACCAGCGGCCACTTATAGACAAACAGGATATGTGTTATTGGAAAGCGTGGATCACTTTGAACAAGGCCCTTTACCAGCGGCCACTTATAGACGAACAGGCTTGGCTGTTGTTGGAAAGAGTGGATCACCCTGAGCAAGGCCCTGTACCAGCGGCCACTTATAGACAAACAGGATATGTGTTATTGGAAAGCGTGGATCACTTTGAACAAGGCCCTTTACCAGCGGCCACTTATAGACGAACAGGCTTGGTGTTGTTGGAAAGAGTGGATCACCCTGAGCAAGGCCCTGTACCAGCGGCCACTTATAGACAAACAGGATATGTGTTATTGGAAAGCGTGGATCACTTTGAACAAGGCCCTTTACCAGCGGCCACTTATAGACGAACAGGGTTGGTGTTGTTGGAAAGAGTGGATCACTCTGAGCAAGGTCCTGTAACAGCGGCCACTCATAGACAAACATGGTCAGTGTTGTTGATCATCCCGAGCAAGATTCTCCACCGGTGGACACTTGTAGACGAATAGGGCTGCAGTTTTTGGAAAGATACGGTATTTTCTAGTCGGCCGAGTGTACCCAAGTTTCTACATCCTGAGTTAAGCGGTGGGGTTGGATTGCGGAGCTGAACTCACCTGGACTCGAACTCGAGACATTCAACCTGCGATGCCAACATGTTAACCAATAGGTCATCGCGCTTGAAATTTATGTTTTTATTTTTATCTAGAACAATGTGGTTTCAATATCGCCCAAGGCAGATACTCAACGTACAATATCCTTTACTATTAATTAAATCCAGAGTGACAGAAACCCGCTTTTTCGGGCGTCTATTCGTTACGTTTCCTTCGGATGAGCAGCAAGCCTCAAAACCATCAACACTGCTATTTCATAGCAGTGTTGATGATTTTTAGATCAGTGAAGGCAACCTAGGTTTTCCTTAACTAGGTAAAGTAGAACAAATTCTACTCAAAACTAGGCTAAGTATTACTAGGTGACCTAGTTTCACCCTGCAAAGTAGTACTTCTAATGGAAACTGGGTGGACTAGACAATCATGATTTTGCTGCATTTGACGGATTTTTATTCGATTTGGAGATTAAATTTCACCAAATAGTCAATTTTAAAACTTTTTAAATGAAAATATGATTTGCCTGGTTTTCTCAACCTGCTACTTAGTTGTAAAATATTGAACAGAAAACTCGATAAAAGTTAAACTAGGTAGGTTATATATTATTGGAATTAGGTAAAAGTACTTTGGAAATAAACTCGGTAAACTCGGTACTTTTTCCTAAAATTGCCAACAACAGTCGGACACTCGAAAACACCTGACCACAGTATAAGATGTATCATGGAATTCATACATCCCCTTCGGTAATTATTTTCTGATGAAACCAATCTTATTCGAGCAGGGTGCAATTATTCGTCTTCACCTTATGTAGTTTATTGTAAATCAGTTGTCGCCAATGTTTATTTTTTTTTCGTTGAAATTTACTCTGAGCAAGGCTGGAAGCAGCTCCCAAAGGAAACCAACCAACGGCCACTGAATAACAAAGAGCTACTAACAGATGTAGTAGCAGCAACTGCACTCTAAAAGGAAAACATCCCAAACTGAACTGAATCGTAATAGTAAAGTGCAGTGAGTGGTATCTGCCCTGGACAATGGTAAAACCTTCTACCACTTCTTCTGCTCATCTCGCTTAAAGTGGAATTGATTTTAAGTCCTGTATGGCTGACACATATCCTGCATGTCGTAAAAGGCGACTACAACGAAGCAAAGAAGTGGTAGATGAGTTCATCATCGCCCAGAGAAGATGCGACTCTCTGCGCTTTAACATAGTGGTTCACTTCACTTTGGGAAGTTTTCCACTTATAGTGCAGTTGCTGTTACTTCACCTTCCTGGAGCTCTTTGCTATCCAGTGGTCGTTAGTTGGTTCCTTCTAAGCTTCCGGCCTTGCTTAGAGTGAATTTAAATAAAAAATCCTAAAATGGTAGAAATCTCGTGCTTTCGCCCAGGGCAGATACCACCCATTATAACAACCAGTTCTTTAAGAGTATCATTTGAAAAAATATAATTGGTTGTCAAGCCTGAGCCATAGATGAACCGCGACTTCGTGACACAATGCAATGATGGCACACGCTTGATAAGGCATGTTCGGTCAATATTTCGTCATAAACGATTTACCCCTCCCCACCCCAATTGTAACCTTCAAGTATCCCACACAGAGAGCTAGCTTTGTTTTGTAGCAATACACCCCGCATTATCAATCAAATTTGCGGCAAACCGAAAATTTACCCCACTAAGTTGCGACACAATCATACGCGAAGTCACCCGTAAAATAAAACAAAGACATTTTGGGTAGATGATTTTGAAATTTGATATATTTTGGAAACAAAACACGGCTACAAATTAACCAAAAACCTGTTTTTTGCCAAAATTTGTTGACCAAAATCGATTACATTTTGTAGTTAACAATAAATTTTTTTACTTCATTTGGCAAGTTTCGGTTCGACGACCGGTTCGCAATTGATTCGAATAATTTGTGCTTCGAATCGATTCGAATCACCGGATCGAATTGCCCAGTCTTATTCCCAACTCTTCATTGCTTCCAAATGTGCATAATTTTTGTTTAAAAATCGTCGCAAAATCCACGAAAAATGTTTCTACATGAACCGGATCACACGTTCTGCTTGATCTACATTTGAAGTTGTTTGCAAAACGATTTTACGGGAAATTGGTAACATTAGAAGTTTCGAAAATTTACTTTGTGAAAACGACACGACTAACAGGAACAAAACGCACCGCGTGATGAAACTAAGCAAAAATAATCTGGTTTCAAGTGGGGCTGGACAAAACCCAAGTACATGGAATTCGAAAATTTTTTGCGAATCGGATCGAATCACTAATCCTATGTATATAACATATATCTCATTTTCACTTTTATAACTTGTCCCCAATGCGGAATTCATATTTTATCTCAGGATTTTCTATTTTAACACGAAATATAATCGATTACATTTTGTCGTTAAAAACAAAAATTCTAGTCTATTTAGTTAGAAATTGTCCCCCATGAACGATTCACGATTGATTCGAATATGTTGCGCTTCGAATCGATTCGAATCACCGAATCGAATTGTTCAGCCTTAATTATACCGCAGCGGTGCAGTCCTGCATGAGGTTGTTTGCTTATTAAGCAGCTGAAAGTTTCACATTTTTGAGTAGAAGTTCGCCATATTGATGTTCGTAAGTCACACTGTAACAGAAGAGAAGTAAAACCACCGTTCTTTCACAGTAATTTTATTTGGTGATTTAAAAATAAAACTACAAATTCGACGCTTTTTCAACTATGGGCCATGCTTGTCCATACTTGGCATTCATCTCATCAACAAGGCGTTTTTATTGAATTTTTAGAATACACAATTACTGGAAAAGAACAGTAATTCAACTGCACATTCGTCACAGTGTAGTCCATTGTGGGTGCCGCTCACGACCTCATTTAAAACGAACTCACTTAAATAAAACAAATATACCCTGCATACCATACTCTCACCCACTTCTTACGTACAGAGTGCACATAAATATACCTTTTAGTGGTTTAACGGGCCATGAGTAACAATGTAAATGTTCTTGAACGGAGAACGCGTGAGGATCCCATCGAAAATGTACAGACCCATTTTAATGCATTTAAAATTTCATGATGTCATATTTTAACAACAAAAATAAATAAATCGATTTTGGGTCAAATTTATTTTTGTTGTTAAAACATGACAAACTCGATTGCATTTTTTTCGTAAAAAATGAAAATTCCATTTTAATCACCAAATTTTTGTTCCTATTAACGATTCACGATTGATTCGAATAATTTGTGCCAAAAATTTTTGCTTTTAGCGAACATGGGTGTAGATTGAAAGTATGATGTTTTTTTTAGTTTATAAAGATCATTTTTACTGAATCCGTAGCCATAGTTTCCTTGATTTTGATAGATTGCTATGTATAAAGCGGAATATTTACAGTCGATGTAGAATTAGTGGTTCGATCTGATTCGAAAAAATAATTCAGATTCGAATTCGAATTATTAATCAGATTCAAAATTCTCAATAGTTCGATGTTGCCCTGTCCAGGACTCGTTAGTTATTTTGGGTCCTGTTTACGACCTTTTTAGTGCGAATTTCAATAAAACAAAAATATACTCTGTGTACCAACCACACTTTCACCCACTTCTTACGCACAGAGTGCACAAAAATATACCTTTTAGTGGTTTAACGGGTCGTAAGTAACAATGTAAATGTTCTTGAATGAAGAACGCGTGAAGAACCCATCGAAAAACATTTACACATTGTGGGTAGGGCTGGGAAATTCAATTCGGTGATTCGAATCGATTCGAAGCGCAATATATTCGAATCAATCAATCGAATTGTTTATAGGAACGAATACTTGATTAAATGGCCTAGAAATTTTATATTTTAACGACAAAATATAATCGATTTTGGTCAAATTGACCAAAATCGATTATATTTTTTGTTGTTAAAATATGAAAATTGTTGCTCCTAGGCAATGTAGTGTGGATTGAAAAAATACTATAAACTACAAATTTCTTGATTTTCACAATGAAGACAAGTTATAATAGTAAAAATGGGATATTTCTTATTCACATGGAATTCGTGATTCGATTCGATTCGAAAAAAATATTCGAATCAAATGATTCGGGTTTACCCAGCCCTAATTGTGAGCGATATATGCTGTACATTCAATAAACACTTTAACAAAACTGGGGTAATGATATATGTACAACCAAGCGTACGTGAAAGTTTACGTAAAGCGTTTACGTAAAAGTAACGAGTTTGACTATTATAGCTAGTATACATAGTTCACCGAGTTCATTTTCAAAGTACTTTTACGTTGTTTCACGAATATCTGATTAATCTACTTCAACTTTTACCGAGTTATCTTTACGAAGTTCTAGCTACTAAATTTACTGGGTAAAATTGGTAAATTTACCCGATTTTCAACTAGGTAACCGGTTCTAGAAACTAAGTATCTGGTATAAAGAACTTAAATCATATTTTCATTGTTGAAAAGAGACTATTTGAAGATTTTAACCTTCAGATCAGTTAAAAATACCTTGAATGCAGCCAAACGACATTACCTACTCTACCTGGTTTTTAATCTGAGTTCTACTTAGTTTTGAAAGTGGAACTACGTTACGTTAAGTTCGTTTTACTTAGCCCAGTTTGAGGGAAAAACTAGATTGCCATCACTACTCCCCAGCCAGGAAAATATTGAACAAGCATTCCATGCCCAAACAAATTATGATTTCTGAATCGATCTAATCCTTTATGTGATCGTTATACCTCATGAGTTGGAGTTATTTATATAGAAATTCACTCTGAGCAAAGGAGCAGTGCCGAAAAGGAACCAACTAACGACGACTCAATAGCAAAGAGCTACTAAACGATATAGCACCAGCAACTGCACTCTCTAAACGGAACTGAACTGTCGTGGTAAAGTTCCGTTTAGTGGTATCTGCCCTAGTAATGACATATTCATAAATATATATTTACTATTAGATGTTCCCAATCGGAAAAGGTTTGGTCAGATATGTTTTTTCACTTTTACTATTATCTTTACGCTTTAGGAGGTATTTGTGCCTCACCCGTCAGGGATGCGACGGAAGATCAATTCTTATTCTCTTATTTTCCATTTAATATGCTTTTGCTGGTTCTTTCCATTCAATTTTCTACTAATTTTATATACCTCTTCTTTAATAGCCTTGTTCAGTGTTTAAAGAAAACTTTTTGCGCTTCTTACTATCGCGTAAACATTTGCCAAAGATAATAAACCAATCGGTGTTGCTATGGTTTACTATGATGGAGAAGTTACATATATAGAAACGCTATAAACGGACTGATACTTCTCATACTCAAATAGATCAATATTACAAATATATATAAAAGCGCTAAGCGGACTGACAAACACCTCATATATACTAAAGCAGATTAATATTATTCTATCGCAGGCGAAGAGACGAATTGTACAAACGAAGGCGAGAAGGTTGAAGTTGATTTGATCAAGGACAATCCGTGCTTCCAGTGTGTTTGTAAAGTGAGTACATTCATTATAATGCGAACATATTTTTACAGTCATTCAATATTTTTTACAGCCACTTCTCAGAGTGGATCACCCTGTCCGAGGCCCTTCAACAGAGGGCACATATAAACGGACAGGGTTACAATTGTTGGACAGAAATATTTTTTCCTGTTCAGGTAAGCCTAGCCAAGTTATTACACCCTGGGTTGAGTGGTGGGCATGGATAAGCGAGTTTATACACAAAGCCATCGCGCCCACAGAATTGAGGGAAAGATTCTGAGCAAGGCTCTTCACATACCTTGACCTGGTTATTTTAAGGCAAACAGGGTTATTCTTGTTTGAAATGGGTGTACTTCTCTGTTCAGTCTAACTTAGCTCTAAATTTTTACGCTCTGGATAAGGATAGAATTTCATTTTTATCCTGCGGGAGAAGAAAGCCGAGAACACAGCTCAACCATGTGGCGGACCACGACTAGGGCTGGGCAAACCCGAATCATTTGGAATTCGAATTTGATTCAAATATTTTTTCGAATGAGATCGAATCTCGAATGTCATGTAAATAATGAATATCCCATTTTTACTATTACAACTTTGTGAGAACCAAGAATTTATAGTCTACATTCACATCCCATGTCTAAGAGCAACAATTTTCATATTTTAACGACAAAATGTAATCTATTTTGGTCAAATTTGAAATTCAAAAAAATTATTCGAATCAGATTCGAATTTTGATTGATTCGGTTTTGTCCAGCCCTAGTCTAGCTTACTCAAGGTATTACCCTCTGGGTTAGAGTATAGAATTTCGATTAAACCAAGAAATCACAATAATTTTTGTGACTGTGGGACGCTTTTTACCACAACGAAATTTTTGTTCTCTTAAAAATATTTTTCATTCCACAACAAGCGAGCTAAGGACACGAAAGCAAGATAAATTCACGGTGGTGAAATCCATCCGTCCTTGTTGCGGTTTCACGGCAATTAAACACAGTATTATTGATCGATGTGGGCAAGGTTGGCTTCACACAAAGTAACGAATTGTTAATAATGAAATATTTGATTGAGGAAGCTTTTCTTGACTTTTGTGACTAAGCTGAGGAAACCTTGCTCTTTCAATTATGGGTGACAATTATTATATCGCACCGTCGGAGCAATGAGGCAGTAATACCTAGGGCTGGGCAAAACCGAGTCCTTTTAAATTCGAATCTGATTCGAATGTTTTTTCGAATCGGATCGAATCGCCTGTACTTCGAACCGATTCGAATCACCGAATCGAATCGCCCAGCCTTAGAGATGCCGATCAGAAATTTAATTTTGTCAAGCATGAGCCACAGATGGACCGCGCCTCGTCGGCGCGATCCATCAGCGACTCATACTTGATAAAACACGTTCCTAAATGGGACTAATACAAATGCAATTTCTTTAATTCTAAACTCTAGAAATATATTTGATACTAACCACTTCTTGGAGTGGATCACCCTGTTCCAGCGGTCACTTATAGAAGGACAGGGTTACGATTGCTGGAAAGATATAACTAATACGTTCATGTTCGGCTTAGCCTACCCAAGTTATTACACCCTGGGTTGAGTCGAACCCGAGATCTTCAACCTGCGACGCCAATATGTTTAACCACTAGGCCATCGCGCCCACAATGTATATATATATATATATAACACTATGTATATTTTTCACGTTAAATCATATTGTTTTCATGAAATTTAATGTTTTGTTAAAATATGCTATGTTAGATATGGAACACACATGTAACGCGCCCCTTCGGCGCGGTTCATCAGTGGCTCATACAAATACATATATATATATATATATATATATATTTACTGTGGTTGTATGTGTAACATGATAGCGGTGTTATTTTTGCCGCTTTGTTGTTCATCTGGAGAGATTAGTGGGGAATTAAATACAATTTGTCTTGTAATGCAACAGAGAAAATAAGTCATTTATTTTGATGGATGTCTGGGTCGTTACTTTGTCTGGTGAGGAAGTCGTGTAGGTGCGGGCTTTAGAATAGCCCCAACGTATTTCCTGCGTATCGTAAGAGGCGACCAAAAGGAACAAAGAAGTGGTAGAAAGTTTATCAACGCCCATGGCAAATACCACTCACTGCACTTTACCATGCTGTTTTTTTCGATGTGGGATGTTTTCGCCTTTGATTGCAAAGTGTTTATAGTGTATCATCGCCCAGGGCAGATCCCACCTCACTGCACTTTACCCTGTTGGTTTAGTTTGGTGTGGAATGTTTTCTGCTTAGAATGCAGTTGCAGGCACTTCATCGTGTAGTAGCTCTTTGACATTTAAAAGGCTGTTAGTTTGCTCCCTTTAGGCACTCCCTTTCTTAAAAGTGAGCTTCTATATAAAAAAGACTAAATCCGTCTCGGCCGCTCAGTCGGTTGAGCGCGATCGTATTGTCCGAAAGGCCGAGGGTTCGATGCTTGACCGTTTACCTTCAGCAAGGCACTTCGCGGCTGGCTGTAACATGGGACAAATACACAGTACAAAGGTCCGTGTCATACTGTTGTTGGGGTTCACAGACAAATAAATAAACAAATATATAAAAACAAAAAAGACTACCTTCTTCGATAATCAAAATTTCACTCTGGAGGTTGCTGGGTTGTGACATAAAATATAAAGTAGCACAACAAGACATACTTGAAAATTCTCCTGCAGCCACTAAAGTGCAAAAAGCTACATTATATGCAGGAATAGGAACTAAGGAACTCCCATCCATAACAGATGTCTATTGACGCGAGTTTTAAAGCCTTGTAGAGCTTTTTATTTGGATTTTGCAACACGCAGGGAAAACGTTGGTCCAATTCAGAATACCGCACCTACTAGCCTCTTGACACCGCTATCAATTTGTAGCTACTAAGCGCTGTAATAGGTTCATTAACCGAGATATTTTCTGGAACCAACGCAATTGGAAATTATGCCTAATTCAATTTCCTATTAAGCTCGCGTTCGCGCTGATTATTTCTCGATTTATTCATTTTCTATTAAATTCACAGACCGTCTGGACATTTCGGTCTGTCTCCACGTTATTCCACAATGAATTAACGTCACGAAAAAAAACCCAAATATGCATGATCAAGCATGAGCAACTGATGGATCGCGCCTCTGAGGCGCGGTCCATCAGTGGCCCATGCTTGATAGAATAATATTTAACGATCAATTAGTGAATGGGATTGTTCATTTGTAGAATTATTTGCTCATAGATTACCTCTTGTAACGTCATAATCCTTTTTAATATGCTTTGAAAAAGTTAAGATAATGTAATGGAATCCAACGAAAGCATCGTGTTCTTTACGAAAGCAGATTTTTACCACTTTTGGTATCCCGTGTTTAGACTGAGAAATAATCCGAAATATCCTATCCAAGTTATTACACCCTAGGTTGAGTGGTCGGTGAGGCTGGGCAAAATCGAATCATTTGGAATTCGAATCTGATTCAGATAATTTTTTTTAATCGGTTCGAATCACTGATTCCATACAAATAACATATCACTATTATTATGTCTCTCAGGATAATTAGGGATTTGACACTCACGACTTACTAATGTTAGCTTAAACAAACTTAAAAGCGATGTATTTTCAGTTACACTCCGATCCAAGAGCGAAAATTTTCATTTTCACGACAAAATACAATCGATTTTGGTCAAATTTGACTAAAATCGATTGCATTTTGTAGATAAAAACAAAAAAACCACTTCATTTGGCGAGTTTTTGTTTTATGGCTGATACACGATTGATTCGAATAATTTGTGCTCCAAACCGATTCGAACCATCGAATCGAGTTGCCAAGCCTTGTGTTGGGCATGGATCAACGAGCCGGACTCAGTGGGACTCGAACCCGAGATCCTCAACTCGCGAGGCCAACATGATAACCATCCGCCCACGTATGTTTTACCGAATGAGCTTTAGAACGATAAATAAGTGATTTTTTAATGAAAAAGCTCGAAATTACACTGAAAATTAAAAGAAATTTTATAATGATTTCCCAACATAATTTCGGTCGAAAAAAACACCCTCGAATTTAACATTTTTTGTGAATAATTGCAAAAAAAAGAATTTCTCAGCCTTACAAGCTGACATCCAGTATAAACGGACAACCCTGGGGGCTTAAGGGATCAGGCTAATCCTATCAGTTCGATTTAGCGTGAACGGCTGTTAGTTAAACCAATCGTCCGTAAATGAGCTATCGAATAGTGATCGCACCCTGGTTTTTCCTTAATCGAGGTAAAGCAAAACGAATTTCACTCGAAACTAGTTAATGTATTACTAGGTTACCTAGTTTCAATAGCCCGTGAATGAGCTATCGAATAACGACGACTTCTCCTTCATCCAGGTAGAATAAAACGAATTTCACTCGAAACTAGAAAAATATTGCTAGGTAATCTAGTTTCACTTTCTAAACTAGGTAGCACTAGAAAGAATTGTCATTGGGCTGCATTTATGCATTTTTTATTAGGTTCGAAGATTGAACGCACCAAATCACCATTTTCAATTTTTTTATAATGATTGTGCGGTTTTAGTTTTTTTCAATAACAAGTACCTATTTTTTTCAATCAGATACCTAGTTATAAAATGAGTAAATTGTCTTATTTTACCTAAAATCTTATTTGGTAAAAGTTAAACTACGTAAGTTATATATTCCTGAATCTAGATGAAAGTACTTTGGAAATAAACTAGTTAAACTAGATATTCTAGGTAAACAAGGTGCTTTTACCAAGAATTCCCAACACTAGTATCGAACTACGCTGTGTTTCAAAGTTTGGATGGGTCGGGGTAGGGCTGAGCAATATGACTCGGTGGTTCGAATCGATCCTGGGACGTTCATGAGAACAACAACTTACTATGTGAAGCGGAATTTTCATTTTTAACGACAAAACGCCAATTTGACGAAAATCGATTGTATTTTGTCGATGAAAATACCACATTTTCTATAATAAATTATAAGTTGAAAACAAAAATAAAAAATAAATATTAAATTTCAGAAATAATTGAAAATTTTATGTGAATTCGGTCAAAATATTCGCCATAACCGGGGACGGCCACGGGATCGCTTGACCCCTCGATCCGTTATTGATACTTACTCCCTATCTAAGGATTAATCGTAAACACCCAGACAATACGTCTGGTTTAAGCCAAACTATATTTGTTTAAACCGAGGATTAAGTCGTGTTCGGTATTATTTAAGCCTGGTAATGAGATTGACCTGAGGGGTGAAAAGTTGGGCATAGTCATTGAACAGGGGGTTACACGTGAGGAAGCGGGGAAGTTTTACATTATAAGTAGGGCTGGGCAATTCGATTCGGTGATTCGAATCGATTCGATGCACAATTTATTTCAATCAATCATGAATCGTTTATAGGAACAAAAACTTGCAAAATAAACTAGAATTCTCATTCGTAACGTCAAAATGAAATCGATGTTGGTCAAAATTGTTAAAAGTTGTACTCAGCTAATAAGGAAGGGGAGGGGTTTGCATCATATAAAAAGACGGGGAGGGGGATTTACATCTCAAGTAGGTCTGGGCACTTCGATTCGGTGATTCGAATCGATTCGAAACACAATATATTTAAATAAATCATGAAACGTTTGTAGGAACAAAAACTTGCTAAATAAACTAGAATTTTCATTTATACGAACAATATGCAATCGATTTTGGTCAAATTGGACCAAAATCATTTATATTTTGTCATTAAAATATGAAAATTATTGCTCTTAGACGTGGAATATGAATTAATTACACTAAAAACTGTAAATTTCCTGATTTCCACAAGTGAGATAAGTCGTAATACTAAAAATGGGATATTTGTTATTTTTTTTTTTTTTTTTTTTATAGCCACTTCTTAGAGTGGATCACCCTGTCCAAGGCCCTGTAACAGCGGCCACTTGTAGACGGACAGGGTTACAATTACTGGAAAGATATCATCTTTTCCTGTTCGGCTTAGCCTACCCAAGTTATTACACCCTGGGTTGAGTGGTGGGCATGGATAAGCGAGCCGGACTCGCCGGGGCTCGAACCCGAGATCTTCAACCTGCGATGCCAACATGTTTAACCACTTTTAAAAATTATTCAAATCAAATTTGAAAACTTCAAATAATTCACTTTTGCCCAGTTGCAGTTATAAATAATAAGAAAAGACCATTTCTGTCAATATGTTTCTTAGTTAAATATGGGACATATAGGGAAAATTCTAGTCCGTTTAGTAACTGTTTATTTCTATAAACGATTCACGATCGATTCGAAAAATTATAATAAAGTGCAGTGAGGGGTCCCCTCACAGCAAAAATGACTTCTTTC
This sequence comes from Styela plicata, assembly GCA_963675895.2. Taxonomy (NCBI): domain Eukaryota; kingdom Metazoa; phylum Chordata; class Ascidiacea; order Stolidobranchia; family Styelidae; genus Styela; species Styela plicata. Next base: position 2,032,538 of record OZ023149.1, read on the forward strand.
TTACGTCGAGAGAATTCTAAATCCCGTACTCGCCTCCTCTTATCACACAAATATTTGCATAATAATGCTTAAACATTTTTCTACTTTCACCTCAAAAATTATTCACAAACTCCCAGTATTTACAAAACACGATTTTCAACCCAAATTTGGGTCCTGGTTGACCAATCACGTCGAATTCATAAAAAGCCTTGTTTTTTTTCATCCAATTTGTAGGGTTGACATATGCTTATTATTTGCTCGGTAGCCTCGGGGAATTCTGGGGTAGATTAGGATATCATTTTTATCCTGCGGGAGAGGAAAGCCGAGAATACAGCTTAACCATATGGCAAACTACGACCTCTCGCGCAGATGCCTGTTCTGAATTGGGGAGAAGAATTTTGAATTATCATATTTCTCATTATTTCTGTGCGTGTTGATCTGGTTGGTAGAGGAAGCCGTAAACAGCGCTTCCGTGGACCATTCATTCCAGCAGACCTCTCGCATATAATCATTATTCCTCACGGGATTCGAACCTGCATCATTATGATCAGGGATGCGGGGCTCGAATCGTATTCCTTACGCTTTATCGATTGAGCTAACCGGGCACCCTTCTCTCTTGATGACCCGGTCGAATGACGCAAAAGTTTCATTGGAAATTTGTATTTTGCTAGGGCCCGACTCATCAGTGATACGTGAATATGTCATACGTATTCTGAGTACAAGGCATTTATGTCGGATCTAGCGCTGGGCAATTCGATTCGAAGCACCGATTATTCGAATCAATCGTGGATCGGCCACAAGAACAAATACTCGCCAAATGAAGAGGAGTTTTTCATTTTTAACGACAAAATGCAATCGATTTTGGTCAAATTGACCAAAATCGGTTGTATTGTGTCGTTAAAATGAAAATTTTTGCTCTTGTACGGGAGTGGAATTGAAAATACATCGTTTTTAAGTCTGTTTAAGCTAATTTTTGTAATTCGTATCTGTGAAAGGGAAAATAAAAGTGATAGTAAAAATGGCATATTTGTTATTTTTCTGGAATCAGCGATTCGATCCGATTCGAAAAAATGAATACGAGTTAGATCCGAATTCCAAATGATTCGGTTTGGCCAACCTAGTCGAATCCCTATTATAAACCTCGCTTCTAATAATCTAATTCTTATATTTGAAATGAGTTCACCATAACTTTAATAATTTGCTTCACTTGGCACGGGCCAGAGATAGACCGCGGGTTCCAAACTCAAATTTTGAGGAAGGAAGTGACCCCCCTTAAGGTATTACATTTCTATCCAAAAGTTTTAGCCAAAATTTTCACGCGTCTTCGGCACGAAATCGCACATCGTATTTGTTTTTATTCCTTTTGTCGACAAAATATTGTGTTTTTCGAGGAAAAACGTTGGACATAGCGTAATTTTATGAGCGTGATTCACTGCCATCTATGATTTATCTTTGGAAAAACTACAATCAGAATATTTACTTATAAACCAAGGAATCCATATAGGTGTTAAAAACCGCGATAACGCGTCTTTGAAGTGCGAAAAACCTTTGATATGAGGATGTTTGACTGTTTACACCAACAGTTATGATGTTTTGGATTCCTTTGATCCCCCGATCGCTAATTAAAACTTTTTCAAAAACGATTTCGTTATCGTAATTATTTCAGGCCACGAGTTGCGAGGGCGTGGAAAATGCAATGGAAATTTTGCCCGAGTCGCCCGAAAATTTTTTGGCTACTTTATTGGACCTTTCTTTGAGCAAAAATATAAAGCAAATATGTGTGAGCGCCATCCCGGTTCAGCCACCAGCATATTGTTGCAAAAATCGTATATGGTTTCAGCATCGCCCAGGGCAAATACCACTCCCTGCACTTTACCATGGCGGTTCAGTTCCATTTGGGATGTTTTCCGTTTAGAGTGCAGTTGCTGGTACTACATCTTTTAGTAGTTTTTTTCTATTGGCCGTTGGTTCGTTCCCTTTGGTAACTGTCTTTGGTCTTGTTTAAAGTGAATTCCGATAAAAAAATTCAAATCTAATGTTTACTGATTTGCCATTCATAAAGTTCATACCTTCTATGACCTAATAATGTTGTCCATGACATCACTGTTAACATTATTTACTTAAATAATTATAGATATCACAGGCATGTATGATATCTATGATATTTACACATTTTAGGAGGGTAATAGTTCAAATGAGTTTTGAAATATCACCAGTTATACCCAGAAGATATATTTTAAGCCAGGTCTCCCATTAGTGACCGCACAGGAAAAAGCATCAAATATGTAACTCAATTTGTTCTTATTGTTTGTAAAAAACACGCTTTGGCTGAAAGATAGGCCAATTCCAAAAATAGAGGGATTTTTAGAAACCTTTTATGGTAAATTATTATCCAATATGAAAAGATATAGTCAATGGCTTATAAGAAGTATATTTAGTAGAACAAATCAGCCCAAACAGTTTTTTTCTTGTACGGATTCCATAGTAGGGGAATCCATTCCTTGTTATTCGCTTCGCTCAGTCGGTAAAAGCGTTTTGAATATGCTTTGACCCTCGCATCTCTAGCGTTCTGTGTTTGAATCCCACAAAGAATGATTATATGCTGGGTTGCTGGTAGGGCTAGGCGAAACGCGAATCGTTTAGAATTCGAATCTGATTCGATTAATTTTTTCAAATCGGATTGAATCATAAATTCTATGTAAATACCAATTGTCCCATTTTACTATTACAACATGTCTTCATCGTGAAAATAATAATATTTATGGTTTATAATGTATTTTCCTTTCACACTCCATGTCTAAAAGCAACAATTTCCATATTTTAACTACAAAAAATAATCGATTTTGGTCAAATTTGACCAAAATCGATTGTTTTTTGTCGTTAAAAATGAAAATTCTAGTTCTTTTATTAGGTTTTTGTTTCTATGTACGATTCACGATCAATTCGAATTATTTTTGCTTCGAATCAATTCGAATCATCGAATCGAATTGCCCAGCCCTAGTTACAGGACACATCATCAGTGCACGGCGGTTCAGGTAACCTTCACTTAACTTCCGAGTCGCCGCTGGTACAGGGCCTTGCTCAGGGTGATCCACTCAGATGAGCGACAAATAAATTAAATGAAAAAATTGCGATTTTACATATTTTTCGCTTCAGTACCAAAAATCTGCAAATATTCAAAGTTAGACAATTTTGGAAAATTCGCGGCTGATAAGGAATCCGCTGATAACGATATATTCCTAGACATCAAAAGTTACCGTTACGATTAGGTTAAGTGGCCACTTTGCATGTTTTCATATGTTTGTTGTTTTAGTCAATTTGTAAAATAAATCCTAAGGTGATTTGTTATTTGTTAAATACACAAATGCTACGTTTTTTAAAGTGACGAACAGATAACTTTTCTATTCTGGCCACAAAGTTTTATTAAGCATTTTCGTTACGGACGCATTTTTCAGTGAAATTCACTCTGATAGGCCAGATTGGTATTGTTGACTTAGCGACTTGTAGTGACTGTGTATCTGTTCTATGTTACAGCTACCCGCGAAGTGCCTTGCTGAAGGGCACGTCGGGTTGTGAAACGGTTATTCATCAAACCATCGACATCTCGGATATTATGATCGCGCTTGAGAGACTGAACCAACGTTTGTTGTTCTAGTAAATTTGTAAAATAATTTCGAAAGTAATTTATTATTAATATTTTTTCATAGCCACTTCGTAGAGTGGATCACCCTGTCCAAGGCCCTGTAACAGCGGCCACTTATAGACTGACAGGGTTACAATTACTAGAAAGATATGATCTTTTCCTGCTCGGCTTAGCCTACCCAAGTTATTACACCCTGGGTTGAGGGGTAGGAATGAATAAGCGAGCCGGACTCGCCGGGACTCGAACCCGATGCTAACATGTTCAAACACAAATAGTAAAGCAGGTGAAGTGTCGGGTAGATTGATATCTGTTCAACTGTGGTCGTTATAACAAGGCTTCGTGTTGCGGGCGTATTTTTTCAGGAAATTTTCTCTTTCTCTAATTGACATAAATTTTCAAATATTTTTGCAATTTATTATTTTTTGTTCCATCTTCATAAGAGAAATTGCGTCCCAAATATATCAGTTATGTTATAATAAAACACGGCAAAAAAAAATAGTAAATTTTACGTTCTTTTTGTAATCGATATGTCCAATTTTTGGCTAATTTTGACCGAATTTACATAAAATTTTCAATTATTTCTGAAATTTAATATTTCTGTGGTTTTGTTTTCAAATTATAATGTAGTATAGAAAATTTGGCACTTCATAAATTTAAGTTTAATAAATTGCCTCCCAAATATAAGAAAAAAATGATTTTTACTTATTCATATCCCAATTTTTGTTTTTAAAAATATGTCGATGTCACCATGAATTTTGACCAAATTCACATACAATTAAGGCTGAGCAAAACCGAATCGTTTGGAATTCGAATCTGATTCGAATAATTTGTTCGAATCGGATCGAATCACTAACTTTACGTCACCAAGAACTACAATTTTCATATTTTAACGAAGAAATACAATCGATTTTGGTCAAATTTGACCAAAATCGATTGTATTTCGTCGTTAAAAATGAAAATCCCAGTTCATTCAACAAGTTTTTGTTCCTATGAACGATTTACGTTTGATTCGAATAAATCTTACTTCGAATCGATTCGAATTAACAAATCGAATTGCCCAGCCCTACGTTTTCAAATATCTCTACAATTTAAAAAATCATGTTTTCTTTTGAAATTGCCCTTGAACTGAGAATAAGAGCAGCCCATAGTTTACTAAATCGAATATTGAACATTGAATGCCATCGGCCATGTTACATAAAAACCAGAGTAAAAACCTAGTTATTTTAACGACTTTTTTGAAAATGATGCAGAATTTTTTATTTAATCGACATAAGGCTCAATAAATAGAATCTTCGATGCCACAATGAATGCCATCAGCCAAATTACATAAAACCGAGTCATTTTCATGAATTTTTTGAAAGGATCTTTCAATTTTTTATTTGCTCTGCATAAGGCCCAATAAATCGAATCTTTGATGCCATAATGAATGCCGTCGGCCATGTTACATAAAACCACAGCAAAAAATCAGTAATTTTTACATATTTTTTGAAAATGATATATCAATTTTTTTTGTTTGTTATTAATGTGTCGCGTCTGCAGACATTTCTTGATCAAACTTAGCGCTAGTCGTCTGTAAAGACCAAATTTGGCGCCATGATTCTGTAATTTTAGGCCGATTTTGAGGAATTTTTGAAGTTTTGTAAACCTTACAACTAATTTAGACGGTTATTTTGATACCTGACCTCGTCATTGATTATGTTTGATCAAGCTTGGACCGTTGATGGACCGCGTATAAATGGCGCGGTCCATCTACGGCCCAAGTTTGATACAACTAACGTTGCAGGATATTTTGATAGCTGATAAATCCGGTTTTAGTATCTTTGTCGCAAAAATGTGATATTTTTTTTATTTTTCGGTGTTGAAATTATGAAAAAGAAGTTTAAAGTTGGTAAAAACGAGAAAAATTAAAGAAATACAATTCCACGAATAAAATAAATAAGGCGTGTATCGTTTAATCGATGTCAACATATTTTGAATTAAGGTTATTTGTATCGGCATCGGCTGAACCTAGGGCTGGGCAATTCGATTCGAAGCACAAATTATTCGAATCAATCGTGAATCGTTCATAAGAAAAGAAAACTTGTTAAATGAAGTGGAATTTTTATTTTTAACGACAAAATACAATCGATTTTGGTCAAGTTTGACCAAAATCGATTATATTTTGTCGTTAAAATATGACAATTATTGCTTTTAGACATGAAGTGTGAATTGAAAATATACTATAAACTATTAATTTCTTGATTTCCACAATGGAGACAAGTTGTAATAGTAAAAATGGGATATTTGTTATTTACATCGAATTTATGATTCGATTCGATTCTAAAAAAATATTCAAATCCCAAATGATTCGGATTCGCCCATCCGTGGATGGCACCCAACACAAAAATTCATAATAAAAATCGGAGACACAATCGAGCCAACACAATCAAATCAAACACAATCAAATCAATCGAGACACAATCAAAGAAATTAATGAGATACAATCGAGCCAACCAAAATACACTTATTTGGATCCACCGCATAGGTCGATATTACCGATATTATCCGCCAAAGCCACGAAAACTTTTTATGGCCTTAAAATTCTTTGCTTTCGTGAGATGTTTTCTAAAGAGGATTGATTATACGGAATGTACCGTCGTAAAGTTTTAGGTTATGTTTGGTAGAGGTACCGACATCTGCTAACTTTTTTACGCGATTACCTGGATTCTCGGATAAAAAAAAAATAAAAACAGAAATAGATCAAGGAAATCAAAAAAATAAGTTGTTTTAGTACATTTTTCATTTTTATTTCAAAATTTCATTCCGATAAAATGTACGTCAATTAGAAAGGGGAATGGGCCTACGACAGGAATACTAAATCATGACGACAAAGCGAATATTTTAGGCGCGATTTTTTAAAATGAGATATCGGGGCCTGAGACTAGGGCTGGGCAATTCGATTCGGTGATTCGAGGCGATTCGAAGCACATTCTATTCGAAACAATCATAAATTGTTCATAGGAACAAAAACTTGCTAAATAAACTAGAATTTTTATTTTTAACGGCAAAATGCTATCAATTTTGGCCAAAGTTTACCAAAATCGATTATATTTTATCGTTAAAATATGAAAATCGTTGCTCTTAAACAATGTAGTGTTAGGTAAAAAAAGTGATATTTGTTATGTACATGGAATCAGTGATTCGATCCAATTCGAATTCCAAAAGATTCGTTTTTGCCTAGCCCTACATGAGACTAATGAAATAATTAAAAAAAAGGATATTCAAATAACCGCAAAGATATTTATTTCGGCCTTCGAGGGGGTAGGGGCATTACACTATGGCCCACTCCTCACGCTAGTGCTTAACTCGGACAGACCACAAATATTTAAAACGCGGTGATCTATATTTCTATATTTTCATATCGCGTCGCCATATTGTCTTGGCGAATCGATCCCAGCCAAAGCGGTGCCGGGTATGTTTACACAAAACAAGATAACACACAAACATACAAATCTGTCATTTGTGAAGTTTATTTATCGCGGTCTGAGATCGAATTGTTAAATATACTTGAATTTTACCGTAAATCAAATTGATTTGAATAAAAGTAATAATATATTTTGTCAAGCATGGGGCACTGATGGATCGCGCCGTATCGGCGCAATCCATCTGTGGCTCATGCTTGACAAAATGAAATATTTAGAAGGATGTATGGATACATTGAGTCAAAATTAAACACTTAAATAACGAAATTGCGTCGGAAGCACGCAAAAGTGTTTAAATTTAAATTTTGAGGGATGAAATTTTATTTGCTTGAGCACGCCCAGATATTTTGATTTTTGGGGAAAATTAGAAGGTTTGCGCGCCGGAATTTTAGTCATTTGAAAATACTCACTTCTCTGGCCTTCTTTTGTATTGATTTAATCAAATTAAGGCCGCATAATTATAAAACTGGAAAATATAAAAATTACAGAAATGTCTGATCTGCAAAGTTTATTTATCGTGGTCTGAGATCGAATATAATTTTTTTAAACATTTATGCTTGAGGTCAACCAGATATTTTGATTTCTGAAGGAAATAAAAAGAATTGCGCGCGCAGACGCGCAGAAATTTTATTTAGTCATTAAAAATGTCCACTACTCTGGGCTACCTTTTTGTATCGATTCCGTCTAATTTTGAAGTTGCACAATTAAAAGACTAGGAAATGTAAAATTGTAAAAATTGTTGATTTGTCATTTTTTTTTACCGTTTTAAGAACGAATTCCTAAATATACTCGCATTTCATTGTAAATCGAATTGGTTTAAACAAGACGATTAACTAATTTTGTTAAGTATGAGTCACAGATGGATCGCGCCGACGCGGCGCGGTCCATCTGTGGCTCATGCTTGACAAATGAAAGTTTCCTTGGAATACAATACTATTTGAAGTTAAATTTAATCAGGGCAATAAAATTGCGTCGGAGGTGCGTAAAAAATTTGAACTTACATTGAAAATAATTAAAGTGCCAAAATTTAGTGAAAAGTAAGAAATTTTGCATAGGACGTCCAGATATTTTGGTCGTTAAAATATATGATATTCACGTGCGCAGGCGCGCAAAAAAATTAACTAATTGACAGATATGCGTTGCTCTAGCACTCTCTATGTATTGACCTAGTTTGATTTTTAGCCAAATATTTATGAAACTGGGAAAAATCAAAATGACTCGAATCCTTCACTTGTAGAGTTTATTTATCGCGGTCTAAGATCGAATTGCTAAATATACTTGTATTTCATAGTATATTAAATTGATTAGACACAATCGGAATCACATATTTTGTTAAGTATGAGTCACTGATGGATCGAGCAATTTACTTTAGAGTCGAGTGATTACTTTTGAGTTCCTTCGTTCAATTTCTAGATCTATTTTCGGATTAGTATTTGAACTTATTATATAGCCTTCCTATATCGCCGAGTCATGCCCTTTCGAGTACCTGTACTTTTCCACCTTTGATCGTTCACACTTTCCTTTTTCAGGACAAGAAAGTACAATGTACCTTCAAATGTGATGACGAGCCTGATTGTGCTGCACCTGTCAACAGAGAAGGAGAATGTTGTCCAGTTTGTAAAGGTCTGCTGTTTTATGCAAGTACAGCAGGGTTGGTGTTTCTAAAAAGTCCGAACTTTCTCGTTTTTATGGTTATTTTTTTATTGAAATTCATTCTGAGCAAGGACGGAAGCAGCGTTTAAAAGGAACCAACTAACGGCCACTTAATAGCAAAGAGCTACTAAGAGATGTAGTATCGAAAAACACCCCATACGAAATTGCACCATCATGACAAAGTGCAGTGAGTGGTATCTGCTCTTGGCAACTGTAAAATCTTCTACCACGCCTTTATTTCCTGTTAGTCCCCTCTTAGGACTATTCTATGTCGGCCCTGTAGGTACGGGCTTTATCGCCCGGGGCAGATACCACTCACTGCACTCTACCATAACGGTTGAGTTCAGTTGGGGATATTTTCCGTTTAGAGTGCAGTTGCTGGTACTACATCTTGTAGTAGCTCTTTGCTATCAAGTGGACGTTAGTTGGTTCTTTTTAGGCTCTGCTTCCGGCCTTGCTCTGAGTGAATTTCAATAGAAGGTACCCAGAGGATTAATGGACCTCGTTTTCGCAGCGCGATCCTTCATTTATACATAATAAATCATCAGACCATTCAGTTTTAGAATAATACCTTAGGACGGTTTAGTGAAAAGGTTGTTATTGTTACAAAATTTTACTAATTTTTCATCGAATTTGTGCTTTATTTTGCCAAGTATGAGCCACAGATGGACCGCACCTAGATGGCGCGGTCCATCAGTGACTCATACTTGGTCAAATTTCTGTCAAAATAAACCTGGGTGCGATGGCTTAGTGTTTATTGGCATCGCGGGGTGAAGATCTTTGTTTCGAGTTTGGGCGAGTCCGGCTCGTTAATCCATATTCACCGCTCAACCCAGGGTGTAATAACTTAGGTAAGTTCGGGCGAACCGGAAGGATCAAACCCTTCCAAAAACACTAACCCTGTTTGTCTATAAATGGCCGCCGGTACAGGGCCTTGGTCAGGGTTATCCACTCCAAGAAGTGGCCATATAAAAAAATAAAAATAATGAACTTTATTTCAGAATGTTTCTACAGACGAAGAACGTATCAAACTTCAACAGATTGGACGCAGGGAGATAAAAACTCGTGTGAGAGGCTGTTTTGTAGGGTGAGTATTCTAAAAAAGAAAACTGATGTTCATAAGCTGTAAATTACTCGCGCCATATATTTACCCGGGGTAGATACCCAGCTGCACTTAATAATAATTGTTCAACGATGGTATAGTCCGGAAGGCCGAAGGCTTGCCCTTCGATATGTGCCCTTCAACTACTAGCGTATTTGGCACCCAATTTGAGAGATAGTTTTTCCAGGTGTGTCGAAATTCAAATTTGAAACATCTAAATCGCGCCGCAGTGGTCGGGGGTAGCGCCTTATAGGAACTAACTAACAATAAGCCACACGTATGCCTTGGTAATTCGATTCGGTGATTCGAATCGATGTGAAGTACATAATATTCGAGTTATTCGTGAATCGGCCATAGGAACAAAAACATGTTAAATGAAGTGGATTTTTTCATTTTTAAAGACAAAATGTCATCGATTTTGGTCGATTGTATTTTGTCGTTAAAATGAAAATAAGTGTAATAGAAAATACACCGTTTTCAAGTCAGTTTATGCTAATATTTGTAATTTGTAACTGTGAAATTCTTAATTATTATGAAAGAGACAATAACAGTAATAGTAAAAATGGCATATTTGTTATTTTTATGGAATCAGCGATTCGATCCGAATTAGATTCGAATTCTAAATGATTCGATTCTCGCCAGCCTTACTTGTTGACGGACCGCTCCGCGGCTGTTCGTTTGATCAACACTACAAAATTAACGATAAAATCAGGTCTATCTGACTATTGCCAACTGAAATTACTGTCAAAACACCGCAATTTTACTGTATTTTTGTTACAGTGAGTGTATTTATTTCACCTTTCAGTTGCTGGAAAAGCTGATATAGTTGCAACTATGGGCATTTTCCTGAAGTATTATCCCGGCGTGTAAAAATATATCTTTGATGATCCGCTTATCGCTGACTCAGTATTTATCGAGAACATTACCGGTGTTATGGTCATGTCATTTCCTACTGTCAGAAGGAGTTATCGATCATATCAAATTGAGAGTGAACAACATTGGAATACAGTCGGAAATTTTATTTTGACAGGAATGAGTAACAGATGACCCGATCAGTGACTTATACTTATCCATGCCCCCCACTCAACCCAGGGTGTGATAATTTGGGTAGGCTAAGCCGACCAGAAAAAGATCATATCTTTCCAGCAATTCCAACCATGTTCGTCTATAAGTGACCGCTGATAGAGGGCCTTGGCCAGGTTGATCCGCTCCAAGAAGTGGCTATAAAGGAAATTAAATAAACAGGAGTACTCCTCGGCGGCGCGATCCATCATTACATTACCGCTAGTCATTCTATGCGCCAGATGCTATTTTGAATCCCCGTAAAAAACTTAAGCCTTATAGAGTCGGTTCTTGAAAAGGGGACCTCATAATAGGCGCCACAGACGAAAAAGTTGTCCCCGGAAAAGAGCTTTTTTATTGTATATTGCTACAAAAGCTAAATAAAATCGCACCGGATGCCGAAAAATTTTTACAAAAAGGAATTTCGGAGCTTGAATCAGGCTAAATAAATGTTATATCACATGCGTGACGGAGGCGTTCTAAAAATTTTGTTTCCTACGTTTTAAACGTCTTAAAGGGTCTAAAATTGAGTGATCAGGAATATTCATAGTGATTTTAATTGCTCAACCGGTGACATTTGAAACGTTGACAAAAATAAAACCTCGTTTGCACATCACCGGGTGACCAATCAGAATCACTTTTAAAAGGTGATTTTGGGACTATTTTCAGTCGGCTAAGGGGACCATGGCCCCACTCTTAAACATTCCAGTGGTGTCGGGCACCTCCCCGAAACGTAGTGATCCTCGTAACCACTGATTGCAATTCCTCTTCACCCTCCCTTCATGCTTCGGAAATTAATACCTGTTAAACTTATTAGACTCTTTCAACCACGGCTTAGAACTCGTAACTGCAGACTGTGTTTCGCCATATAGCCTCCAACAGTGCCATCAAAATACTAAAAAGATGAAGTCAACTCGCTATCTGAATTGAAAGAAATAACAACAGCATGAGAAGCCTGAATCCGTGCTATGTTTAGCGGTGTCAATATATTCCAGAAAATCGGAAAATTTAGCTTTAAAGATTACATCTCAATTTGAGCTTCTTTTGTTCCCAGGACGGAATCCTCACTCGTGCAAAGAGACAATGTCACACAACCTGTAAGAACCCTGTACCGCCACCGCCCGGACAATGTTGCCCAACATGCAACGGTAAGAATTGCTCTGGTTATATTTCTACATTGCGTTTCTTTTTAACTTAAATTCACTTTAAGAAAATGGTAAGTAATGAAACAGCAACTGATTTTTATTTATTAAAGTCAAAGCAGGAAGCAGAGCCTTAAGGGAACCAACTAATGGTCACTTAGTAGCAAAGACCTACTTCGAGATGTAGTACCAGCAACTGCACTCTAAGGTGTAAACATTCCGAATAGAACGGAACCGCTATGGTGAAGTGCAGTTAGTGGTAACTGCTCTGGACGATGGTAAAACCATCTACCACTCTTTTGTCTCCTTTAAGTCAGCTCTCGCAGCACGCTGGAAATAACTCAGGGCTATTCTATGGCGCAGGGCAAAATCGTAGATAAAAAAAACGCGGATAATATTAACTGTCACCCAGGGCAGATACCAGTCATCGACAAATATATGTCTAATCTGATAGATCTATTTAAACGAGTGATTGGGAAAAAAGTTTTCTATATAATTACACCCAGGTTGTCAGTTCGAAGGTTCAACATACAGAGAAGGAGAAAACTTCAACCTACCTCAAGATATTTGTACAAAGTGTACATGTATGGTGAGTAAGTTTGGGCAATTTGATTGGAAATTCGAAAAAAATTGTATCATAAATTATTCGGATTAATTGTAGCTCGCTTATAAGGACGAATACTGGCCAAATAATTGTGGAATTTTTATTTATAACGACAGAATACAATCAGTTTTGGTCAAACTGTCGTTAAAAATGAAAATTCTAGTTCGTCTAGTAAAATAAGTTTTCTTGTAATCATTTCTTGAAAGAATCAAATAAACCGTACCCACTTTTTGATGATACAGCCACAATTGATTGGGTCTCCCACAGTGCATTGTCAGAAATGGAAAATATTGTGGATTTGCTCCACCTACACCCCGGCGCGGAAATAGGGGAGTTGATGCATCCCCCACCGACCTCTGAGACCTCCAGAAAAGTATAAAATCGTAAAAAAAAATCATTCATAAGCATTTTCCATCTTCTCTAACACGTACCGTTTTGCGCCGTTTTGCACAAAAATTTCACACCTTCGACGCGATCTTCGAATATTTTTTTTCATTCGGCGGTGAAATTGCATATTTATGGTCAGAATGTTTTTCGCCTGCGTCGCAAATTACGTCACAAATCATCCCTTCCCACCGGAAATGTCTGCATCCGCTGCCGCCAACAAACACACGCGCAAATATGAAATACAGTTTCCCTCAAATGACATACACTGTAACAAAAACGCAATAAAATCACTGATTTTCCCCAGTGAAATAAAACTATAAAAATCGCCTTTTTTCGCCAAGTATGGGTCGTTGTTGGACCGCACCGCCAAGGAGCGGTCCATCAACAGCCCATACTTGGCATAAATCCCATCAAATTGGCGCTTTTCAACTTTAAGAATACGCAATTACTACAAAAGACCAGTAAATTAACCGTACTTTAGTTACAGTGTAGAGAAAACCAAAAACCCACAATATATTTGCGCTCCATAAACATTCGTTATCTTGCCATTTCCTTTTCTACCACTTGGTATATTTGCCTGGGTCGTCAACATGGGCGCCAAGATGTGTGCAAATAATTAAGACTACAATAGCAGGCTTTGTGGCCAAGAGGTTTAAACTTTTTCTACACACATGCGCAAATTTAATTCTGTAAATTTTTGTCTGGCCAAAGTCAGACTTCCTCAGACAAGCATTCTAAACAATACTTAAGCATTGTTTAGAATGCTTTTCTGTGTAATACTGACCTGTTTTTGTGTGTAAAAAGACTGTTAAATCTGTTGTCTAGTTGGTTTATATTCATTCTGTAGTATATAAAGAAGTGGTAGATGGTTTCACTATCACCCAGGGCAGATAACACTCACTGCACTTCACCATGACGGTTCAGTTTTGTTTGGAATGTATTCCGCTTAGAGTACAGTTGCTGGTACTACATCTCTAGTAGCTCTTTGCTGTTAAGTGACCGTTGGTTGGCCCCTTTCAGGCACTGCTTCCGATTTGCTCAGAGTGAATTTCAATGAAAAAAAAACACTTTTATTGGACACACGGTGTCTCCGCCAGTCAGTCTGGGCTCGTCTGCGCAGAGGGTAAGTATTCGAATCAATAGTGATTCTTTCATAGTAAGAAAAAGTTGATAAATGAACTAGAATTTGAATTTTTAACGAGAAATTTGACGACAAGTTTGACCAAAATCGATTATGTTTCGTCGCTAAAATATAAAAATTTTTGCTCTTTGAGTGAATCGAAAATACACTGTAAACTGTAAATTTCTTCATTTTGACAATGGAGGGTTAGCAAGTTTTTGTTCCTATGAACGATTTACGATTGATTCGAATAAATTGTGCTTTGAATCGATTCGAATCACTGAATCGAATCACCCAGCCCTTGTCAGGGATGGGGATTTCTTAGTTTCCTACATTTCATGTAGTTCTTTACACACCAATGGTTGAAGGGACTTTTCGAGTACCGTATGTCTCCTACTACAGCCTTGCTCTGAGATAATTTTGACAAAAAAAAAAGTGACTATGGTGAGGAAATATTAGACAACGTAAACAACGCCTCTGTTATCTCAATTTCAGAACGGTTCCATCCACTGTGCCCGTGACCCCTGTCCTGTTCTGGCGTGTAAGAGAGAAGATTACAGTATGCGGGGGGATGGTTGCTGTTTGGAGTGTGTAGGTAGCTATATATGACGTCATTAGATTCGGGTTCGTATTCGATTCGAATATGATGCATCAGTCAAACGTCATTGGTTTTATATTCGGTTTAGTCAAATTTCAGATTGTATTTTATATTCGTTCGAATTCGGTTCGAGTTCAAACAAGCTCGAATTCGAAGTAAATTACCAAGATTAAGTTCGAAATTATTCGATTCTGTTTACTGTGTTGTTCTATTACAATGCTGTTCTGTGTAAGTAACTATATATATTATCGTTAGTTCCGAGTTCGTTTCGGATACTATTCGACTATAATGAAGAATCCGCGTGGAATTTAATTTGATTTCCGACGAATGTAGTTCGAATTCGGATGGTTTAGATTTGATTTCGGTCGAATTGGGTTTGAATTCGGTCAAATTAAGGTTTAAATTCGGTCGAATCAAGGTTTGAATTCGGTTGAAATGGGGTTTGAATTCGGTCAAATTGAGTTTGAATTCGGTCGAATCAGGTTTGAATTCGGTCGAATTAGGTTTGAATTCGGTCGAATTAGGTTTGAATTCGGTCGAATTGAAGGTTTGAATTCGGTCGAATTGAGTTTGAATTCGATCGAACTAGGTTTAAATTATAAAATTCGGTTGAATTCCGAATTTGGTAAGAATTCGAGCGAATTTAGTCCGAATTCGATGGAATTTTATTCTAATTCAGTTTTCAATTTTACAGGGCACAGAGTACAGAGTGATCTAGATGGTGGAAGATGTCGAACTCCTGAAAAAGTTCTTCTACCAGATGAGTCGATCACGGTTGATGAATGCACGAGATGCAGATGTAAGGTAGGTGATGCCTGACAATATGACAGCCTATCTGACTGTCTGTCAGTCAATGCGGTACTTTGGCTGTATGGACGTTCGGCTGTGAAAATATTCACAAGGTTTTTCGCGTTCTGTAATGATTTCTTCACTTTGCGACAACTATTTTGCAGTCAGTCTTAGATTATATTTGTTTAACCAGTATGAATTGGGCTAATTGGCGCAGTTCAGTTCAACCAGTTTTGTTACATTGGAGGTGTCAAAAATATAAAAACGTTACTTAAAGTAGAAACGCACCGTATTTTATATATTTAAAAATATCTTCAATTTAGTACAGCATTCAATATGCTCTTCCTTTTTGTTATGAAAATTCCAAAAATTGTATGTATCTTCATGCCACTGTAGTTTTGTTTTCAAATGAAATTAAAAATCTTAGATAATTTGTCGCCATGTTTTCTCACTTGAAGTTCATTTGATGACGATAAAATATTCCTGGCCAATATTTTCAAAACTGGTATTCCTAAACTTAAATTCTAACTGTTTCTGTCCACAAACATATCACTTTTTCATCAGAACGGCACGCTTATTTGCGACACCAAGACATGTCCAATATCACTGAAATGTCCGATGATCGACTGGGTGTACAGACCCGGTGAATGTTGCCCATTGTGTCCAGAAGATGTCCCGAAGAAATGTGTGGACTCCAAAGGAAGAACAAGGAAGGTAAATAGAATGATATAGTAAAAAGTCCATGCAATATGGATATTGCGTTAGCCCAATTGCCTAGTAGAGATCTGTGGAGTCGGGAATTTTTAAATCCATATCCGGTCCAGGATCCCAAATTGCGTACTAAATCCAAACTTGATCCGATCCGGTATGAATATATAGACATTGACATAGTTCATTTCGACACCTTTGTCGACACAAAAGGCGATACGAATAAAGATATCACGTTACAGAGTTATCAGGAAAGCAAACAAAACCTAAAAGAAAGTTTGAAAACGTACCACGGAATAAGTTTAAAGGAAACATTAGAAGAAAGTAACACGCGTTTGCTTACCTAAAAATATAAACATTTTTTAACTTCGAATATACACATCATATCATACGGGATCACCTCCCTCACAAAAAAAGCTTCCGTTATTGACAGAGTCCTGAAAAGAAAGGCTCTTTCTTTTTCCAAATGCCACAAAGTGGTACTAATTTTTCGAAACGTGGAAATGAAACCGAACCTCATCCAAACCGGCTAAATAATTTTAAGGCCAATCTGAACCCGCAATCCCTTGACATTGAGCAAATTCTACTGTATTTGACTCAGGCAATCCGGCCCATGAAGGAGGTTCACTGAGGCATAGTAGTTACCATATTGATATCACAGGTTGAAGATCTCAGTTCGGGTTCCGGAAAGTGCGGCTCTAGTTCTATTTCAGGTGCCCCTCTCTCCCTTAATGCAAATAAAAGATGTTAAAAGTGATTTCCTTTCAGCACGGTGCTACTTGGCAAGAAGGGCGTGACTTCTGTCGAAGCTGCTCATGCATGAACGCGTCAATCACATGCGAAGCCAACAATTGCGATGACGAACCTACTACTTGCCCAGAGGTATGTGACTGAAGCATTTGGTATTCGAATCTTATTCGGATAATTTTTTTGAATTGAATCGCTGATTCCATAAAAATAACAAATATCTTATTTCTACTTTTACTAATATTGTCTCCATTATGATATTTGAGAAATTTACCGACATCAGTCCAAGAGCGGATATTTTCATTTTGGCGACAAAATACAATCGATTTTGGTCAAATTTGATTTTGATTTAGATTTGATTTTGGTCAAATTTTGTCAAAACCAGTGTCAAATGAGATTCGCGACAGACGGAAACTCATCAAGAACGATATTTTATGCTTAATGAAATGCGTTTCTGGTGCGCGTAAATATTTTCTTCTGCTCCGCAATGTATTCAAATTTTGGATTACTACTAGATTAGGGGTTGGCAAAACCGAATCATTTGGAATTCGAATTCGATTCGAATATTTTTTTTTCGAATCGGATCGAATCACTATGTCTACGTAAATAACAAATATACCATTTTTTTTGTAAGTTGTCCCCATCGTGAAAATAAAGAAAATTATAGTTTGTAGCGTATTTTCAATTCACAATAAGAGCAACAATTTTCATATTTTAACAACGAAATATATTCGATTTTTGTGAAATTTGACGAAAATCGATTGCATTTCGTTGTTAAAAATGAAAATCCCAGTTCACTTCACAAGTTTTTCTTATTATGAACGATTCACGATTGATTCGAATTAATCGTGCTTCGAATCGATCCGAATCCGCTAATCGATTTGCCCAGCCCTATCTGTGGTATTATTTACCAGAGTCAAATGAGATTTCGTCGTCAAAATGAATTTTCTTGTTTATTTAACAAGTTTTTATTCCTATGAACGATTTACGATGACTTCGAATCGATTCGAATCACCAAATCGAATCGCCCAGGCCTATACTAGATAAATCGTAAATATTTTATTTTCTTCTTTCCAGGGCAAAATATTGGAGCTGGTGCCGGGAAACTGTTGCAAAATGTGCATTGACGGTGAGTTGTTATTTATATCGACCTTTTTTACAACCTCTTTCAGTTCTAGACGTCATCCGCTATCTCCGTATACGAATCAACTTTTTCACAAAACAGAAATTATTTGAGAAGTAAAACACAGTTTAGATGTAGGCTTTGTTCAGAGTGAATTTCAATTAAAAAAAAAATTACATATAGGCCAGCACTGCAGCATCGACATTTCAAATTCGATTTTACTTTTTCTTTTTTAAATGATTCATTTACCTTCTAAGATCAGATTCATAATATGGCAGAACATAATTTGTCGTTCTGCAACCAGTCCGAATCGGGTGGAGTTCGATTCGAAATCACAATCTTCGTCTGGAAATCGATTTTTACTTCTAGAGCAGGGGTTCGCATCCTTTTTCTTTATGTGGCCTATTTTCGTTGAACAAAAATTCTGTGGTCCAACAAATTTTTATGTAAGCAAGAACCTATAAAATAGGTTTAGAAAAAAAAACAGCGAAACCCATTTCAAAACAAATTATTTATTCAACCGGTCGCTTTTGCAAGCCTGTGTGCACCAGGATTAACACTATGTTTCAATCAAATTAAAAAATCTCAATTCCTCCCCAAGCCATTATTTCTGTAAAATTAAGTATAGTTGCACAAATAAAACTAAATTCTTCAATAAATCTAGCTTTTTCAAATTGGTCTGTGGCCCGCTTTAAAATTTTTGCATGACCCACTGGTTGAGAACCGCTGTTCTAGAGCGACACAGCAAAGATGAACTGATTTTTTCTCTCATTTAATAATCGGACTTAGCCAGAGAATTCAAGTCGGATCCCACTGTTTAAGAAATCCAGTCCTAAAATGAATATTCTTTCTATTTTAGAACCAGGAGTCTGCGCGGTGTTCGGGGATCCTCATTACAGAACGTTCGATGGAAGACCTTTCAATTACCAGGGAGATTGTCGGTAAGTTCGCTTTCTATTGGACTACTTTAAATCATCCTTCTACCATCGGCCACATTTTTATTTGATTGAAACTCACTCTGAGCTTGACCGAAAGCAGCGCCTAAAAGGAACCAACTCACGGTCAATTAATAGCAAATAACTACTGCAAGGTGAAGTACCAGCAACTGCACTCCTAAACAAAGAACATCCCTGCGGACAGGGTTAGTGCTGATGTAAATTTTTCGGTTTCAGGTTTCGTCGGCATACACAAGGTATTAAACTCTTTGTTGAGTAGTGAATGTGGTATCGCACTATTTTTTTAGAACCACTTCTTACCGTGTGTCACCCTGTCCAAGGCCTTGTAACAGCGGCCATTTATAGACGGACAGGGTTACAATTATTGGGAAGATATGATCTTTTTTTTCTGTTCGGCTTAGCCTGCCCAAGTTATTACACCCTGGGTTAGGTGGGGGGCATGGATTAACGAGCCGGACTTGCTGGGGCTCGAACCCGAGATCTTCAACCTGCGATGTCATCCTGGTCGCGATGGCCTAGTGGTTATCACGTTGGCCTAGCAAGTCGGAGGTCTCGGATTTGAGTCCCGACAATTCCTGCTCGGTTATCCATGTCCATCCTTCAACCCAGGGTGTAATAACGTGGGTAGGTTCTGCCAAAACGGAAAAGTCCAACCGGAAGTCTCTAAACGGCACGATCCATCAGTGACTCATGCCTAACAAAACATGTGTACTACCGTTGGTGCGATTTACAAACACTCGAATCAACTATATTACCCTTCTACAACCACTAGGCCATCCCATCGTAGTACGAAACCCGAGTAAAAACCCTTTTTCCAAATTTTGAGTTATGCTTTGTTCATGCATTCGTATATCATATTTACACAGATACGTGATAGCGAAAGATTGCCAAAGTATGAACTTCTCAATCGTCGTTGAAAATGACGCGAGAACGTCAAGATCCTTCGCCTGGACGAAGGCAGTGTATATGACGCTGATGGGACGTGGTAAGACAAATAGGAAATTGGTATACAAAACGATCAGAAAGTACATTACATCAAGCATGAGCCACAGATGGACCGTGCCTCGACGGCGCGATCCATCAGTGACACAAGCTTAACAGAACGTGTTTCAAAAAATTCGATCGACTCGGAAAGCGCTTGGGGTCACTCCAACTCTCCTTCAAAGGGCGTTAAGCAGTGTATAAGACACTGATGGGGCATGGCAAGATAAAAAAAAGAATATTGTTGTACAAAGCCTTTTAACTTCTCACAGTACCTTAAAGTCACAGGAAAGTCGCTCTCTGTTGGCAAGGTACTGTACGCATATGTTCTCAACACACAGGAAATCGCAATAACAAATATTAATTGTTTATCGCAGGCCCAATCATTGTGACACCTCTTGTTCCTCGGCGGCGCGATACATCAGTGACACGCCAAGAACGTATTTTCAAAAAAAAAAGTTATTGACTGGGAAAGCGCTCGGCTTTTACTCAAACTAATCCCGATCAGAAATTTTATTTTGTCAAGCATGAGCCAAAGAACGGACCGCACCTCAACGGCGCGATCTATCAGTAATCAACATACTATCAACTAAAGATAGTTTAAAGATGTGAATTATCTCTGTTCATCAACGCTCAGTCTCTACGGTCGCACGGTATCTTTGTTCCATATCTCGATATTTTTATGCAATCCATTCTATCCTAGTAGAAAGAGGCAAAACCGATTCATTTGACATTCTGATTCGGATAGTTTTTTTCACTAATTAATTTCAATTCACACTCTATGTCTCAGAGCAGCAATTGTCGTATTTTAACGACAAAATATAGTTGATTTTGGTCCAATTTGCCCAAAATCGATTGCATTCTATCGTTGAAAATAAAATTTTTACTTCATTTGGCAAGTGTTTGTTCCTATGAACGATTTGCAATAGACTCGAATAGCGTGTGCTTCGAATCGATTTGAATTTCAGAATCGAGTTGCCCAACCCTATAGGCCAAATTGGAAGTAGTACTGGAAAACCCGCTAACGGCCACAGTAATGTTGACAGTGAGTGGTATCTGCTCTGGGCGAAGGTAAAATCATATACCACGTCTTATCATAAATAACGTATATTTATATGATGAAATACAATAAATATTTTTGCAGGTTCCAACGGAGATACAACCGTCTCCCTCCATCAACGCTTGGTCACTAAAGTAAATGACCGCAAAGTATCTCTACCGTACATATCTAAGATAGTGTATATCTATATGGAGAGATATATCGTCAAAGTTCGGACTAGAACAGGAGTATCGCTTAATTGGGACGGTGATAGTTTTCTTGAGGTTTGTACAAACATGACGTCATGACGTCATACTGTATGACGTCATGAATAAAGTTTGTACGTTGTTGAGCAATAAATTTGGGTGATCCACATATTTCGGTCACTCGATAAAAGTGAGGGGAGGATGACGTCAGTCATAAGTATGATGTCATCATAGTTGTTGTCATAACATCAGTTGTAGTTGTATCTATATGATTGTCAATGAACATTCGTGGTAAAAAATGATCCCGCGTCATGACCTGACGTCATCAAAAAAATTAGGAAAAATGGAAGCACACTTATAAATGTTGTTTTGTTCCCGTTATTCAAAGAAAGATATAATTGAATTCCTGCATGGCGTAATTAAAATGACGTCATAATTTTAGGTCGGTGCATCTAGTGCTTACAAAGGCCTACTGTGTGGACTATGTGGGAATTATAACGGATTCCAACGGGACGATTTCATAGGTGGAGACGGATTGTTCAAAGTTGATGAAGATTCATTCGCTGAATCTTGGAAAACTGAGACAGGAAGATGCTCGAGACCGGATTATAGTAAAGGGTTGGTGAGAAAACTTTATTGAGTTTGTCTTCATCTTTTCTCTTCTTCCAATTCCCCACTCTCTCTCGCATAATACTCTCGTTTAGCACTCTCTGACGCACTATCTCTCACGTATACAAATCATTTCACTCTCTCTTTTATTTATCTCTCTCTCCCAACTATTTCTCTCACTTTTTTTTCGATTAGGGTACGCCATCGATTATGAGCGTAATCAGAGGTTCATAAATCAACAATGTAATCCCATTTCCATACCACGACTTTTGGACTTTTATATTGTCAACTATTGCCTTTTTATTGTCATTATTTAAAATGTTGTCTGAGAAAGTTTGACCTCGGTCAGACAAAATGTTGCAGATATAAAGTGCGTGCAGACAGACTTTCGGACCTCTTGTCTATTTGTCTCACAAATACAAAAATTCTCTCATTTTTGGGTTCACCCTATCCTCAACTTTCTCGCTCTTCTGGTTTTCGCTTTCCCAACTCTTTCACTCATTCTCTCAAACATAAGACTCTTTCTCTCTTTCTCTGACTCTTCTTACCTACCCCCCCCCCCCCCCCCCCCCCCCCCAACTATCTCTCACATGTACAATTCATTTCACTCTCTCTTTTGGTCCTCTCTTCCCCGAGTATTTCTCTCACTTTTTTTTCTATAAGGGTGCGCCATCGATTATAAGCGTAAACAGAAGTTCATTGAATCAACAATGTAATCCCATTTCCATACCACGACTTTTGGACTTTTATATTGTCAACTATGCCTTTTTATTGTCAATATTTAAAATGTTTGTCTGAGAAAGTTTGACCTCGGTCAGACAAAATGTTACAGAAATAAAGTGTGTGTAGGCAGACTTATGGACCTCTTGTCTTTTAGTCTCACAAAAACAAAAATTCTCTCATTTTTGGGTTTACCCTATCCTCAACTTTCTCGCTCTTCTGGTTTTCGCTTTCCTAACTTTTTCACTCATTCTCTCAAACATAAGAGAGAATTTCTCTTTCTCTGTCATATATACACTCCCCTCTCTCTCTGTCACATATACACTCCCCCCTCTTTCCCTTTCTTTTTCTCTGTCATATATACACTCCCCCTCTCTCTCTATCACATATACACTCCCCCCTCTTTCCCTTTCTTTTTCTCTGTCACATATACACTCCCCCCTCTTTCCCTTTCTTTTTCTCTGTCATATATACACTCCCCCTCTCTCTCCCTCTCTGACTCTTCTCCCCCCCAACTATCTCTCTCAAATTCATCATCAGCGAGTTTGGAAGTGGAACTCGAATCGAGCAGAACCCTCAACGCAACTACTAATTTAGTGATATGCACAAAGCAACACAGAATGAACCACTATTTAAATCCTACTTTCATTTCAGGCCGACTGAACCTTGCAGTGAAAGCATCGTCATGAAAATCGCCGCCAGAAAGAAATGCATGGTTTTCAAGTCGGACGATTTCAGAGTTTGTCACGATAAAGTCGACCCGAGAGATTATTACAAGTAAGACGTGTTTTATATATTTAAATAGAGTGGTTGATTCTCACTCTCACCCAGTGCAGATACACTCGCTGATTTTATGTGATTGCAATCCAGTTGCGAAGTTTATTTTTCGATATTTGACGTGAGGTACAATATTTCGGTAATTTTAGCTCCTTAAATGCGGACTTTCCATTACCTTATGTATTTTCTTCACCTTTTTCTCTTTTCAACCAACGCTACCTTCACATGTAGATGGTTTTATTGCCCAGAGAGAACGCAACATACTGCACCCACTGCTTATGGTACAGTTGATCGTTTTTCATTATCTCTAGCTCTTGGGAGATAAGTTTCAGTTAGAAACATCAATTTATATTTTTTTTCGTGGTGGGAACAACCATTATACATTCTTGATAGAACAATCCTAAGTAAATTACATCCAAAGTATATATATATTTTGGCCCTGTGGGTACAGGCTTTAGAATAGTCCTAATGTATTTCCTGCGTGTCGTAAGATGCGACTGAAACGAAGCAACGAATTGGTAGATGGTTTCACCATTGCCCAGAGCAGATACCACTCACTGCACTTTACTATATCAGTTCAGTACCGTCTGGAATGTTTTCCGTTTAGAGTGCAGTTCCTAGTGGTACATCTTGTAGCAGCTCTTTACTATCAAGTGATCATTAGTTGGTGTTCTTTAAGCACTGCTTCCGGTTCCGGCCTTGCTCAGAGTGAATTTCAATAAAAAAACAATTGTATATATATATATATATATCCTACAGGTCCTGTCTCACTGATACATGTGAATGCCCACCAAACCATAAATGTTCCTGTGAATCCATCCTGGCCTATACATCAGCTTGTGAGAGAAAGGGAGTCGTGATAAAATGGGATCGACCTATGTATTGTAAAAGTAAGAAAGTTTTTTTTATTCTAGCTTCTGCTGCAAACCAAAGTTGGAACTGTATCCGTACTCTGCTCTGTGTCAGCTCCGAGTCATTTTTGAAATTTGTTTGAGATACCGAATCCACCCCCCTTTCTACTAAATCTTAATGTCCTGTGCGGCGGGCGGTTTTGAGAATCAACAGTTCGGCTCGCCAGCACGGCGCACGTCAGTATTAAGTCAGAATGCGTGCTGTTAAATTCACACAAAAGGTTCGTAGATGATGCTCAGTCGGAAACAGACAAAAAATACAAAAAGCGATACATTTAGATCTTCTCCTTAAACGCAGCAAACTAGAAGAACAAAGTATTGCAAGCAGAGGCTATATTAGTCAACGATGGCGCAATATCGTGAACCTCGACCCGGAACAGTGTGGAGGCGCTATTGAGTAAGAAATAAACACTAAAAACCTAGTCCCGCGCCTGTTTAGTTTAGCACATACCACGCTTCAAACAAGTTTGAATCTTTGGGGTTTGAGGGGGTAGTAGCCCGATTTATTTGGTTTTGATAAATGCGTGAGTCTGGGGCTTGGCAAAACCGGATCATTTGGAATTCGAATTACAAATATTTGCTTAAACAGACTTGAAAGTAATATATTTTAAATTACACTTAATCCCACAAACAAAAATTTCAGTTTTAACGATAAAATACAATCGATTTTAGTCAAATTTGACTTTGTTTTATGACTTCATAATTTGGTCTCAAAAATTTGTTTTAGAGGTCGTGGTTCGCCGTATTATTAGCTTTCCTCTCTCATAGAATAAAAATGAAATCCTATCTCATCCCTGATATTTACTCTGGGCGAATTTTATTTTTTAGAAACCTGTAAACGAGGCAAAGTCTACTCTCAATGTGGTCCTGCTTGCAAACGCACATGCAAAAACTACAAGCACATACACACAAGAAACTGCTCCAAGATGTGCGTGGCCGGGTGTCATTGTCCTGCTGGGTACGCTGTACATCGGAAGAAATGCATCAGAATCAGCCAGTGTGAGAGTGCTCTCAGAGCCGCAGAAATGAGAGTAATTCATCGATCTTTGAACTCAAGGCGTAGAAGAAAAAGGACAAAAATTTTAGTAAAAAGAGACATTTTTGGTGTAAATAGAAATCCTGGGACTAGAACATGATATTTTAGGCATAAAGTAGAATTTTTATCATTTACAAATTGTCAAACTCAATCTACCTCTTAGATTATTTTGAATATAGTTAAATAAAGTCGTCCACAAGATGGCGACAAGGTGTTAAAGTAGGACAGAGCTTCAACCAATCAGAAGTTTCGCCCAGCTCGGCGGCTCAGTCGGTTAAGCGCGATCGTATTGTCCGGAAGGCCAATGGTTCGATGCTTGACCGTTTCAACACCGAACGTGCCCTTCAGCAAGGCACTTCGCGGTTAGCTGCAACATAGAACAGATACACGGACACTAGAAAGGTCCGTGCCTAACGGTTGTTGGGTATAAGCCCCCGGTAGGTTCACGAACGGGCAGGCCATACCAAACGACTCGAAACCTAAAATAATCAGAATTTCATTTTGTTATGTCTGATTCGCTAATGGATTCAACAGTGAGTCTCGCGCAACGAAATGATTTGAAACAAGGTCCTCGACTGAGGAGTACCATCTTTTATACAGCGCAATGCACAGTTCAAAATAGATATTGTCATCAACAAATGGGAGTAATTGAATAAAAACTCAACGACCTTGAGGTTCATTTTACAAAAGTGGCACCGAGGGTTCGTTGAAACCTCTAAAGTGCGGCTACCAGTCTCGCTGGTACCGTCACTTGTGGTCTCGGTACGTCAGGGCTGGGCAAAACCAAATTCGAATCTGTTTCGGATAATTTAATCAGCGGATAATACAAATATTAACATTACCAGATTAAAAGCCTGTATTTTCAATTACACTTTAGTTCATGAGCAATGAGTTTCCTTTTAGCGACAAAATACAATCGATTTTGGTCAAATTTGACCAAAATCGATTGCATTTTGTCGTTAAAAATGAAAAATTCGACTTCGTTCAACAAGTTTTTGTTCCCATGTTTCACTATTTATTCGAATAATCTATACTTCGAATCGATTCGAATCACCGAATCTAATTTCCCAGCCCTACAGTACCCCCCTCAAATCAAAATGCTATTTTGTCCTCTTATTTATTAATTATCTTTTTGAAATTTTACTTATTCATTCAGCATATTGGTTTGTCCTGGATTTATTATTTTATTATTATTTACTATCGGTCGACGAATCTTGTTGGTTTGAGGTTTATATTGGGTCGAAAATGAGTCCCACGTTTTAGTCAGTGTTCGGTGAAACTCGAGTCAATGACACGACTCGAGTCTCACTTGGGTTACCTTTTCAAAGGATGAATAACTTGACTCGTACTCGATTTGACAAAGTGCAAATGCGACTTGACTCGGCAATTTTGCCCGAGTCTGTAATCATCTTTTGAAAAAACACATCGTCTGCCGTTGCATAACTAATCAGAAAGGAAAACGCGCCTTCCAGAAGGATATAAAACATGCAATGTGCCTTGTTTTGAAATCCTTGTTTATCTGTCCAATAATGATCAGATGTTGGTTCTAAGGGGGACTTATAAAGTGGCGAACTATACCTGTCTTTGAATAGATTTAGAAACCGGCTCGTGACTCGACTTGCGGCTCGTAAACCTATGACTCGATTTGACTTGTGACTTGAAACTGCATTGACTCGCATTGACTCGAGACTCTAAATCTAAATTTTGGTAAGACGTGGACTCGACTGTTAATTCGTGTATTATTCGACTCGACTTGACTTGGGAATTGAAGTGACTCGTTCCTTACACTATTTTAGTTTCAATTATTTCAAGTATAAAAATAGAGATGCCAGAAGTGGTAGCAACCTGTCAATTTTGATGCTCTGGCTATTCCAAGAAAAATAAACAAATATAGAGGAAATCTTGATTAATAGCTTATATTTGTGACAATTTATTCGCTTCCTGTGATTGTGTTATGCGCTGTAATAAAAAGTTTGACAGCACTTTTACTTGGCTGTATTGAAAAAAAAAATTAATATTGACTTTTTTGGCCAAATATGGGGTGTTGATAGAACGCGCCACGTAGGTGCGGTCCATCAACGGTCCATAATTGGCATAAACCTCATCAACATGACGTTTTTTATAACTTTGGGAATATGCAATTACTGCAAATTACCAGTAAATTTACAGTACTTTTGTTACAGTGTGTAAAGTTAAGAAAAATTGTTGAAATGCACAAAAATAGGTGCTTTTATGTGATATAAAGTCATGATAACAACGCGCAAGTATTATCGTTAACTAAAATTCAAAAAGAGAAGATATTGTCGATACTGGTCGATATTGGTCGTTATATAAGTTTCATGCCTCTGATTCAGCATATTATTTTATTTTGTGTTTAATATTTATTTTCTTTCTCAGCTTAATATTTAACTCGAGATTCTGTTTAAAATTACTTTTTATTGAAATTATACAAGGGGACGTCGGCGATTTCTTCCGCTTTTACTTTTCTCTGCTTGTTTTGACAGAGACTTTGGACTAGGGCTGGGCAATTCGATTCGGTGATTTGAATCGATTCGAAGCACAATTTATTCGAATCAATCGTGGATCTTTCATATGAACAAATACTCACTATATAAACTAGAATTTTTTTTTGCGACAAAATGCAATCGATTTTGGTCAAATTTCACAAAAATCGATTACATTTTGTCGATGAAATGCGAAAATTGGTGCTCTTAGACATGTATTGTGAATTGAAAATACACTATAAAATTTAAATTTCTCGATTCTCATAATGGAACCACGTTGAAATCGTAATAATGGGATATTTGTTATTTACATGGAATTAGTGATTCGTTCCAATTCAAAAAAAATATTCGAATTTCAAATGATTCGTATCTGCCCAGCCCTACTCGGGAATATATTTGTTTTATTCCAAATCTTGTTCATAACGAAAATATTGTCAAAAATGCCTCGGTTTCCAGTTTTATGGAAAAAATTATTATAAAAACGTTTATGAACATTTTGTTTCAGCATAATATTTTGTTTTCTATTTATATTTTTGAAACTTTATTTTTCCTATTACTAATTTCTCTAGGGTTAGATGAGGTATTTTCCTCATTGTGGACTATGGCTCCGAAATATTATTTCCTAGTACATTTAAAATTTCCTTTAAGCCTAGTCCATTTAATTTTCTACAAGGGCCTGTAACTTTTTTTTTTTTTTTTCATTGAAATTCAATCTGAGCAAGGCCGGTTTTTGGCCTCATTGTAAACGATGACAAGTCGTGTATTGTCATGGGCGTCCAAAAAATCATTCTTAAATAAAGTTGAAATTTTGCTAGCAAAACATTTGGAGTTACGAATTCAGAGATATTTCCTTTTTCCGCATGCTGTAAGAGGCGACTGAAAAGAAGCAAAGGAATGATGTAAGAAATGGTAGATGGTTTTACCATTGCACTTTACCATGGCGGTTCAGTTCCGTTTGAGATGTTTTCCGTTTAGAGTGCAGTTGCTGGTACCACATGTTTTAGCATCTCTTTGCTATTAAGTGGCCGTTAGTCGGTTCCTTTCAGGCACCGATTCCTACCTTGCTCAGGATGAATTTTAAAGATAAAAAATATGGTTTTACAATCGCTCAGTGTAGATACCATTCATTGCACTTACAGCGATTTAGTCTTCTCTTTGATGTTTAAGTCTTAGGGTGAAATTGCACGAGTGATGAATAAATCTCGCCACGCTTTCTGCCAAGCATGAGCCACAGATGGACCGCGCCTCGCCGCTCAATCCATCAGTGACTCATACTTAGCGAAACGCGTTTTTTTTCTAATTGCTATGCGCAATAATTATTAAGTAAAATAAAGAAAGCGAAGCCGTGTGGACTTATTTTGGGCGTTCCACATATTTTGATAAAATTTATATTTTTTTTGATGCCCCTTTACCCTGCAGATGCCAAACACTTTTGTTCAAGTTCAACAAAATGGAGTAACCACATTTCAAGCAATTTCACAATATTAAAGAAAACATAAAGTGGAACTTTTTGCTTTGTTTGTTACTAGATGTTTGTAGGAATTGGAATATCAAGAATAGACAGTTTTTTACAGCCACTGTTTGGAGTGAAACATCCTGTCCAAGGCCCTGTACCAGCGGCCACTTGTAGCCAGACAAAGTTAGAGTTTTCGGAAAGAGTGGATCACCTTGAGCAAGGCCCTGTACCAGAGGCAACTTATAGACGGACAGGGTCCGTGTTGTTGGAAAGAGTATATCACCCTGAGCAAGGCCCTGTACCAGAAGCCACTCATAGACGGACAGGGTCAGTGTCGTTGGAAAGACTGGATCACCCTGAGCAAGGCCCTGTACCAGAGGCAACTTATAGACGGACAGGGTCAGTGTCGTTGGAAAGAGTGGATCACCCTGAGCAAGAACCTGTACCAGAGGCAACTTATAGACGAGCAGGGTTAGTGTTGTTGGAAAGAGTGGATCACCCTGAGCAGGGCCCTGTTCCAGAGGCCACCTATAGACGAGCAGGGTTAGTGTTGTTGGAAAGAGTGGATCACACTGAGCACGGCGATGTACCACCAGCCACTCATTGACGGACAGGGTTAGTGTTGTTGGAAAGATATGATCTTTTCCTGTTCGGCTTGGCCAACCCAAGTTATAACACCGTGGGTTAAGGTGAGCATGGATTAACGAGCCGGACTCGAACTCGAGATATCCAACCTGCGATGCTAACATGTTTAACCACTAGGCCATTGTGGTGACCAAAAAAGACTAAACTAGACTAAACAGAGCAGATACCACTCACAACATTTTATTATGGTGGTTCAGTCTGTATGGAATGTTTTCACTTAGAGTACAGTTGCTGGCACTTTACCTTTTAGTAGCTCTTTGACATTTGAACGCCCGTTAGTCAGTTTCGGCACTGCTTTGGCCTTGCTACGGAAAATGGTACGGAAAATTTTCGGAGGGTACGGTACGAAGTTCGGTACGAAATTATTCTGCTGGTTCGAAGTTCGATAAAAATTTCGTACTGCACTACCACCCTTGGCATCAAATCACCATTAAATTCAATGGAATTATCTTCACACACTGTCACATTTTTCCATTGAAATATTTTGTCAAGACGACGTCGATTTGAGGCTCATGCGAGACAGAAGGATTAATTTTGATGTGGTTGTTATTAACGACAGTAAAGCAGGTTTTAATATGCTCCAAACTTATTTCCTGGGTGTAGAAGATCAATTGGAGATGGCAATTACCGTTCCCCAGGGCAGATATCACTCACTTTGACACTTTATCATAGTGTTTGAGTTCTTTCCCCCCCTTAAGTGCAGTTTGCTGATATTATAGTTCAAAATGGCCGTTTGCCATATCTTTTAGTTACTTTTAGGACTTTCAATAAAAAAATCTACATTTTTAGGGAATTTTTTGCGATTTACGCTTTCTAAGAAACCTTTGATTTGAGGCTGTTTGTGCAAGGTTCTACCGGTCCGTGTGACGCAATCGCGATGACGTCATTATTGGCCTTTTCAAGTTTCGAGAACAAAGAAATTTAAAATAAATAAACAAAGACTCCGAAAACGAATTAAGAACAAGTGCTTCCGTGTTGTTGGCGATGTTAAAAAGATGGAGTTAAAATTACTCAAATTTCGAAGTATTTTGTCTTTTTATGCTCTGATATTTTATCATGCAAGAGCCACAGATGGACCGCACCTATTCGTATATGTCTCATGATTGATAGTAGTTTTGGTTTTTAAGGAAGATCTTTCTATTAAAATAACACGTAGTTAGATGTTAATTTTACAACTTTTTTATCAGGCAATGAATAAGAGCCAAATAGTGCGATTGGTGCACGGTGCGCGAAAAGGCACGTCGCTTGTTGACAACGTTTTTCTCAGTGATTTTTCTAAACGTAATGTTAAGAGCTTGAGAAGGTTTGAGACACGAAAAGTAGAGGTAACTATTTGGCGAAGTGTTAGGGGTCAAATGAAAAGGTTTTTAAGCTTCACAGCAGTGCTTTTCAACTCCTGGGATTCTCAACTTCTGGGTCGCAACTAGAGCTAGGCAATTCGATTCGGTGATTCGAATCAATTCTAAGCACAGATTATTCGAATCAATCGTGAATCGGCCATGGAAACAAAAAATTTGCTAAATGGAGTGGAGAGTATATTGTTTTTAAGTATGAAAATTGCTGCTCTTAGACATGGAATGTGAATTAAAAATAAATTAAAAACCATAAATGTTATTATTTTTACAAAGGAGTTGTAATACTAAAAATGGGATATTTGGTATTTACATAGAATTCCAAAAGTCCAAAAATTTTAGTGAGATAGATCAAGGTTTTACAGTAGTGATGGTGATGTAGTGGTGATGTTTGCCCCAAGATAATTTGTTTTTAAACAAAAAACCTAAAAAGTTTTCGCCTGCTTTCGTAGCGCTATTTTTTATGAAGATCTTCGACTTCCGCCAAAATTTGACACCTTCCACCGTCTATGACTTAGAGCTGGGCAAAACCGAATCATATGGAATTCGAATCACGGATTCGATGTATAACAACAAATATCCCATTTTTGCTATTACAATTTGTCTTTATTGTGCAAATCAAGAAATTTATAGTGGATTTTTGATGTTTCTTTTTTATTGCCACTTCTTAGAGTGGATCACCCTGTCAAAGGCTCTGTAACAGCGGCCACCTATACATGGACAGGGTTAAAATTGCCCGAAAGATATGATCTTTCCCTGTTCGGTTTAACCTACCCAAGTTATTACACTCTGGGTTGAGTGGTGGGCATGAATAATCGAGCCGGACTCGTCGGGGCTCGAACCCGAGTTGTTCAACCTGCGATGCCGACATGTTTAACCACTAGGTCATCGCGCCCGATGAAGGATTTTAATATTTTAACGATTACATTTTGTCGTTAAAAATGAAAATTCCTATCCAATCGGTAAGTATTTGTTCCTATGAACGATTCACGATTGATTCGAATATGTTGTGCTTCGAATCGATTCGAATCATCGAATCGAATTGCCATAACCCTACTATGACTTGCTAACCTCTCACAGTTTTTGCATTTACGGTTCCAACAGTTAGACAAATATAAACCATATATCCACTGGAGCAATGTTTTGGATTGTTATTCTTGCTATTGCTGCAGCCGTCACTGGTGAGTCATTGATGATATTTTGGGTTTTGCTCGCAACTGTAACGAGGACGGCGATTGCTTGGAATGCCACCGTTGGATCCTAATTTAAATCAATTGTTATTTATAATCACTCATTTGGGGTTAACCCTGAACAAGGCCATGTAGCAGAAGCCACTTATAGACGAACAGGGTTAGTCTTGTTGGAAGGAGTGGATCACCCTGAGCAAGGCCCTGTACCGGCAGCCACTTTTAGGCGGACAGGGTTAGTGTTGTTGGAAAAAGTGGATCAACCTGAGCAAGGCCCTGTACCAGCGGCAATTATTAGAGGAACAGGGTTAATGTTGTTGGAAAGATTGGACCACCCTGAGTAAGGTCCTGTAACAGAAGCCACTTATAGACGAACAGGGTTAGTGTAGTTGGAAAGAGTGGATCACTCTGATCAAGGTCCTGTACCAGCGGCAACTATTAGAGGAACAGGGTTTATGTTGTTGGAAAGAGTGAATCACCCTGAGCAAGGCCCTGTACTAGAGGCCACATAGACGAACAGGGTTAGTGTTGTTGGAAAGAGTGGATCACCCTGAGCAAGGCCCTGTACCAGCAGGGACTTTTAGGCGAGCAGGGTTAGTGTTGTTGGAAAGAGAGTGGATCACCCTGAGCAAGGCCCTGTACCAAGGGCCACTTATAGACGAACAAGGTTAGTGTTTTTGGTCAGAGTGAATCACTCTGAGCAAGGCCCTGTACCAGCAGGGACTTTTAGGCGAGCAGGGTTAGTGTTGTTGGAAAGAGAGTGGATCACCCTGAGCAAGGCCCTGTACCAACGGCCACTTACAGACGAACAAGGTTAGTGTTTTTGGTCAGAGTGAATCACTCTGAGCAAGGCCCTGTACCAACAGCCACTTTTAGGCGAGCAGGGTTACTGTTGTTGGAAAGAGAGTGGATCATCTTGTACTAGTAATAATGGGATATTTGGTATTTACATGGAATTAGTGATTCGATCCGAAAAAATTAGTGATTCGATTCGAAAAAATTATTCGGAATAGATTTCAATTCCAAATGATTTGAAATTGCACAGCCCTAGTTGTCAATGTATAAGATTCCTGCCTACGTGTTGTTTTAAATTAGAGTCAAAGAGCAATACATGCGGGATCCCCATGGGCGATGCACTATAATCTGCAACCTCGGACAATGGTTTATAACCTTACCGTTTCCATATTGATTTCACACTGGATGGAACAAGAAGATAAATCTCGGAAGCAGATAATATTGTTAATAGGGCTGGGCAATTCGATTCAGTGATTCGAAGCGATTCGAAGCACATTTTATTCGAATCAATCGTGAATCGTTCATAGAAACAAAAACTTGTTAAATGAACTGGAATTTTCATTTTTAACGACGAAATGCAATCGATTTTGGTCAAATTTGACCAAAATCGATTATATTTCTTCGATAAAATATGAAAATTGTAGCTCTTAGTGTAAATTGAAAATACACTATGAACTAAAAAAATTTCTTCAATTTTACAACAAGACAAGCTATAATAGTAAAAATGGGATATTTTTATTTACGTAGAATTAGTGATTCGATCCGATTTGAACACATTATTCGAATAGGATTCGAATTCTAAATGATTCGGTTTTGCCCATCCCTAGTTACATGTAATTCGGATCAATTTCAAATTCTAAAACTTATACCCCTACATAGAAATTCTATTCCAAATTGTATAGAAATTAATAAATAATCAACGACATTTTACTTTTTAACAGCTACACCAGATGACATTTGCGGAAACACATTTGAAGTTCTAAAAGACCGAACTCGAACCATCAATTATCTGTTCGATACGAACTATCCGGGGAATTCGAACTGTGTGTTCCGAATAAAGGGATCTGGAGCAGAGAGACTTAGAATCGCTTTTACGGAATTCGATCTGGAGAAACACGCACGTTGCAAGTGAGTGATATTAGGGCGCCCGGTTAGATCAGTCGGTAAAGCGTTGGGGGTACGCTTCGAGCTACGCATCTCTGATCGTCATAACGCAGGTTCGAATCCCGTGGGCGATGATGATGAATATATGCGAGAGGTCTGTTCGACGCCTCGCCGGTGCACGACGGTTCACAGGAAAAATGAGGATTGCGATAGAAATGTGAGAATCCAAAAAAAAAACTTCACCCCGATTCGGTCTGTTCGACGCCTCGCCGGTGCACGGTGGTTCGGTGGAAAAATGAGAAATTCGACGGAAATACGAGAATCCAAAAAAACTCCACCCCGATTCGGAACTGGTATCTGCACGAGATGTCAGGGTTCGCCATATGATTAAGCTGTATTCTCGGCTTTCCACTCCCGCAGGATAAAAGTGATATCCCCCATCCTAGCCTTGCCTGGGTGACTCAGACAATTAGAACGAAATGGTATTGACTGCAGAGTTGCTGGTTTGAAACTTGGTCGCTCCACCACCGAGCGTGCCCGGGCAGGTTATAAAATATATTTCAGTTTTCATTAGGGCTGGGCAGAACCGAATCATTTAGAATGCGAAACTGATTCAAATAATTTTTTCGAATCGGATCGAATCACTAAATCAATGTACATAATGAATGTCCCATTTTCACTATTACAACTTGTTTCCATTTTGAAAATTACGAAATTTTTAGTTCATGCTGTACTTCAATTCACAGTCCATGTTCAAGAGCAACAATTTTCATATTTTATCGACAAAATAAAATCGATTTTGGTCAAATTTGACCAAAATCGATTACATTTTGTCGTTAAAATATGAAAATTGTTGCTCTTGGAATTGTAGTGCGAATTGAAAAATTTACTTTGAACTACAAATTTCTTAATTTTCACAATGGAGACAAGTTGTAATAGTGAAAATGGGATATTTGTTATTTGCATGGAATTAGGGATTCGATCCGATTCCAAAAAATTATCCAAATCAGATTCGAATTCCAAATGTTTCGAATTTGACCATCCCTAACCGCACCCTCGGCGATGTGTACAATCAACTACCCATAATCAGTCAAAAAGTCGATTTTCATAGATTTATTTATTAAAACAACTTTCAAAGTGTTAGAATTTTATTTCATTTTGGTTACGATATATACATCTTATATTTTTCAGCTTCGATGCTCTCCAAATTTTCGACGGTCCTACTACCAGCAGTCACTCTTTACGCAAGCTGTGCGGCTACGAGCTCCCGTCACCATTTGAAACAAAAGGGAATATGGCAACGTTGAGATTCACTTCGGACAGGACGTTGCATAAGACAGGGTTTATACTGGAGGTCACCGCAAGTACGTACCGTGGTCATTTTTAAGCGAATATTCGAATGGGGTAGAACCCCATCTAATCAAATTAGACCAAAATCGAATATATTTTGTCGTTAAAATATGAAAATTATTGCTTTTAGACATGCAGTGTGATTTGAATATACACTATAAACTATGAATTTCTTGATTTTCAAAATGAAGACAAGTTGTTAATATTTAAAATGGGATATTTGCTTTACATCGAATTCGTGATTCGATCCAATTCCAAAAAATAAAAAATATTCGAATTCCAAATGACTCGGTTTGGCCCAGCCTTAGTGATGGATATGGATAAACAAGTCGGACTTGCCAGGACTCGAACTCTAGATCTTCAACCAGCGATGCCTACACAACAACCACTAGGCCATCGCGCCCACAATATAATATATATTAAATTTATTATAAAATATTCAAATTCCGTTTTTAGAATCATCCCAGCAGTTCACTGGCGCCTGCGAACCTACTTTTACGAAGACAAGCGGTGGGTTCGAGTCCCCCCTCTATCCAAACAATTACCCCAACAGAGTTAATTGCACATACGAACTGGCTCCTGCGACAGGCAACCAAATTTTGATACAGTTTCCTACATTCCAGTAAGTATAAGATTTTATTTTCTTCCTGCGGGTGAGACGCGGTTCATCTGTGGGTCATGCTTGACGAAAGAAATCTCTTGATGAATTACCAGATTAGAACGATCTTCACCCTGCGTCATGGACTATACTGTAGCAAAAATACAGTAAATTTACTGGTCATTTACTAGTAATTGCATATTTTTGAAAGTTGAAAAAACGCCATGTTGATGAGATTTATGCCAATTATGGGCTGTCGTTGGACCGCACCTTCGCCGTGCGTTCCATCAACAGCCAATAATTGGCCAAAAAAGTCAATTTTTAATCATTTTTTTTTCAATACAGCCAAGTAAAATTACTGTCAAAGGCCAGTGATTTTGTTCCATTTTTGTCACAGTAATCTGTGTTGGCAGCGTATTCTGCCCAAAGTTCTCGCACCACACTTCACAACAATTTGACCAGTCTTTCTGTTTGTACCTCCATTCGTATTAGGTTCATCCGCTAAACCCTCCCACTAGTTCCTTTGTATGTTTTTCTAACCGTTCTGGTTCGATGCTTGACCGTTTCACGATCGAACGTGCCCTTCAGCAAGGCACTTCACGGGTAGCTGTACCATAGAACAGATACAAAGTTCACTATAAAGGTCTGTGCCTAACGGTTGTTGGGTATAAGCCCCCCGGCAGGTTCACGAACAGGCAATAGCAAATAATTCGAAAAACCCTAAAAAATTATTTGCTTGTCTGTCTGCTTTGCTACACGCCCATTTGTGGCTCTTACTCGAGAAAACAACTTCCTCCTGATTTCTACTTTCAGACTCGAACGCTCTTCGTCATGCATCATGGACTATGTGACGATTTCTGCCAGAGGTTCCAGCACTGTTGGACAAAAGCTGTGCGGAGATCTGGACGGGAACGCATACTTCGTCTACGGGTCACACGCAATCATCCATTTCGTGTCGGATCGAAGCAGCACAAGAAGGGGATTCGAACTGACTTATAGAACTATCGGTAAGATATGTTACTAGGGCTGGGCAATTCGATTCGTTCGTTCGAATCGATTCGAAGCACAATTGATTCGAATTAGCTATGCATCGCACATACACTGGGACAAAATTTCAGTAAATTAACTGTTTATTTGCAGTAATTGCATATTTCAAAGTTCTAAATCGTCTTGTCGATGAGATTTATGCCAAATATGGGCCGTTGATGAAACACACCGTAGGTTGAAGATCTCGGGCTCGAACCCCGGCGAGTCCGGCTTGCTTATTCATGCCCACCACTCAACCCAGGGTGTAATAACTTTGGTAGGCTAAGCCGAACAGGAAAAGATCATATCTTTCCAGCAATTGTAACCATGTTCGTATAAAGTGGCCACTGTTATAGGGCCTTAATGGACCTAGGTGGACAGGATGATCCACTCTAAGAAGTGGTTATAAAAAATAATAAAAAATTAAAAGTAACTGAATAAGAAATTCATCCGTTCGCAAAAGGTAAACCAAGGAATCATTCAAAGCATTTCTATTCGGCGAGCTGTTGATACTTCGTATTATTGAACTACTTATCCTTCCTTGTCTCTGTCTATTCCTTGTCTCCGTCTATATTCCTGGATCCGTAATGGGAGAAGTCACAAGCTTGCACGAATGAGATAATATTGAGTGCAGAAACAAAAAATTAGGAGATGATATTTTCAGTTTCAATTACCTGGTTTTTAATATTCAGTGACCTTTGCTTGACCTGTTATACTTTTCTCAAATATCTTCCCGGTCCGGCTTTAGGGCTGGACGATTCGTTTCCGTATTGATTTCACACTGGATGAAACAACAAGATAAATCTCGGAACCAGATATTATTGTAAATAGGGCTGGGCAATTTGATTCAGTGATTCGAAGCGATTCGAAGCACAACTTATCCGAATCAGTCGTGAATTGTTCCTAGGAATAAATACTAAATGGACTAGAGTTTTCATTTTTAACGACAAAATACAATCGATTTTGGTCAAATTTGACCAAAATCGGTTATATTTTGTCGTTAAAATATGAAAATTGTTGCTTTCAGACTATAATTGAATATACAAGATAAATTTCTTGATTTTGTACAATGAAGACATGTTGTAATTGTAAAAATGGGATATTTGTTATTTACATCCAATTCGTGATTCGATCCTATTCGAAAAAAGTTATCCGAATAAAATTCGAAAAATTTATTTCAGTCAAATTCGAAGTTCAAACGATTCGTTTTTTTCCAGCCTTATTCGGCTTACCCTGCCTAAGTTAGTACACCCTGGGTTGAGTGGCGGGCATGGATTACCGAGAGGACACACCGGGACTCGAACCCGAGATATTCAACCTGCGGTGACAACATGATATCTTTCCAAACACTCTAACCCTGTCTGTCCATAACTAGTACGTGGCCTTATACATTCTCCCTCTCTTACAGATACCTGCAAAGATTTGGATGACAT
Source organism: Styela plicata (assembly GCA_963675895.2). Taxonomy (NCBI): domain Eukaryota; kingdom Metazoa; phylum Chordata; class Ascidiacea; order Stolidobranchia; family Styelidae; genus Styela; species Styela plicata. Next base: position 2,071,341 of record OZ023149.1, read on the forward strand.
TTGTGAAGAAGGATGTAGAGTCGGTGATGACGGGATGTTGGAATGCACTTGCAAACCTGGATATCAGGCGAAGAAAGGAGAAGCCCAGTGTGCAGGTACAGTACAGTATATTTTTGTCGTTTATTCAATCATAATTCGAATTGCAAATGGAAATTCAAACAATGTTATATTGGCTAGATGAAGGGGGTTTCCAGTCTTCAGTTACGAAACGAGAGACAAATTATTTTGTAGAATGCATCGTGACCTTTATTTCTTTTATTTTAGTTCTCAATCACGATTCCATTTTCAAATATTCATTTTTCATCCATTTTTTCACTACTTTGCGAAGGTTACTCGCCTCTCTTGAGTAGAATATGACGTACTTATTTCAGTTTGATTAGTCAGCTTCGTTCGAGCTCGCAACTATACTTCTGATAAACTGGTGATCTAATATTCCTGCCATAAATGGCCGATCTGTGATTATTAAAATTCTCTGATGACATTTTAGACGTCATAGGACCCACGTCTCAAGTCAAGCATTGCATCATATCGGACAGAAAATCGAAAATACGGCTTATCCATATGGCGAACGGCGATCTCTTGTACAGGTACCAGTTCCAAGTCGGGGGTGAGGTTTTACTCACTTTTCTGCGCTTGGACACGGCTGATGGAGGAACCCGTAGGCAGTGCCTCGTACGTGAACGACCATACGCCGCCAAGGTGTCCAGAAACTCACTCACAGATATGACGTATTCAGAACCTTCAAAAGGGGAGGGGGTCAAAATTTAAAAAAACGTATCAAATTATGACGTCATATTGGGTGCCGTAGGCGGACATTTTCCCCTGGAAAATAGCCTATTTATTGTGCATTACCAAAAAAACATGCCTATAATTTCTTTCGCCGCTTTGGCTACTTCTTTTCCTGCCTCCTTTTCCCTTCCTGATCTTCTAACTATTCCTCTGACTATTCCTAGACCTGAACGAATGTCAGGTTCACAACGGTGGTTGTGAGGATCGATGCAAGAACACAGAGGGATCGTTCGAATGTGGATGCACGACGGATGGATTCTTCCTGGCACCGGATGGTTTTAATTGCACGGGTAAGTAGGCCTGGGCAATTCGATTCGGTGATTCGAATCGATTCGAAGTACAGATTATTCGAATCAATTGTGAATCGGTCATAGGAACAAAAACATGCTAAATGAAGTGCATTTTTCCATTTTAACGACAAAATACAACCGATAGTGAATCTAATAGCTCAACCGGTGATGTGCAAACGATATTTTATATTTTGCCAACGTTTCGAATGTCTATGCAGACGTTCTTCATCAGGGCAATGGAATGGTCAAGTGATAAACAATACTATATACTGTAAGTATACAGTATATAGTATTGTTTATGACTTGACCATTCCATTGCCCTGATGAAGAACGTCTGCATAGACATTCGAAACGTTGGCAAAATATAAAATATCGTTTGCACATCACCGGTTGAGCTATTAGATTCACTATGAATTTCCCTGGTGGCAATCACTCAATCTTTAAAATACAACCGATTTTGGTCAAATGTGTGATTTTGTCGTTAAAATGAAAATACATCGCTTTCGAATGAGTTTATGCTAATATTTGTAATTTGTAACTTCATATTTCCTAATTCTCATAATGGAGACTATAGTAGTAACAGTAAAAATGGGATATTTCTTATTTTTATGAAATCAACGATTCAATTCCAAAAAAATTTTTCAAACCTGATTCGAATTCCTAATGATTCGGTTTCGCCCAGCCTTACGGGTAAGTCGTTCAAAGTGGTAAATGGTTTTACCAGGACCTGAGCAGATACCACTAGTGTTGGTAATTTTAGGTAAAAGTATCGAGTTTAGTAAATTACCAGGTAAAATTAGTTAAATTTACCTCATTTTCAACTAAGTACCTGGTTCACAAAACTAGGTAAATTATATTTTCGACAAAAAAAACCTTCAAAATGGAATATATAAAAATTTTCACTTTTAAATGTATTAAATGCAAAAAAAACACGATTACCTAGTTTGCCTGGTTTTAAACAAGGTACCTACCTGGTTTTGTAAGCAAAACTAGATTACCTAGTAATACTTCATCTAGTTTTGTGGTAATTTGTATTACTTTACCTAGTTGAAGAAAAAAACTAGGTCGCTATCACTATCACGTAACGATTCAGTTTCGTTCGGGGATTTTTCTGATTAATCTAAAAGTTCTAACACTTTTTAACTTTTGTCCCAGAAGTGGACGTAAGTTGATTCCTGTTCGGTGATGTTTCCTGGCTTACTTTTTTTTTACAGCCACTTCTTAGAGTTGATCACCCTGCCCAAGGCCCTGTAACAGAAGCCACTTTTAGACAGACAGGGTTACAATTGCTGGAAAGATATGATCTTTTCCTGTTCGGCTTAGCCTTCCCACTTGCTTGACAAAGACCTACTGCATAATGCAGTAAAGAAAGGGATTACAAACGTAAAATCCTGTCGGGCTATCTCAATAGACGGGCTCAAAATTTTCTCGAGTACAAGTCAATGATGGCGAATGCGCGAAACGTCGATGGTCTCCATTCAGTGCCTCACATAAGATTTTGATTTGTCTCAAATCAATGGGAAGGAAGGCTTTAGAACAAACTTTTCTCGTGTTATTTAATTTTCTTTTTTCCGTACACTCCATTAAAACGGAATTTCACACTGTCACCTTTTTCTACTTTTACATGAATCTCCCATTAATCTTCTTTACAATCATTTCAGATCGATCCTGTGCAGTGGGCAACGCAGGATGCGAACACAATTGTCATTTGACGGGTGACGGAGGTTATTTCTGCACTTGCAATAAAGGGTTCCGGATCACGGAAAACCAACACGACTGCTCCGGTAAGCACACAACAGTGTTTGAAACCACTCGATTGGATCCAACTAGGGCTGGGGAAAACCGAATCACTTGGATTTCGAATCTGATTCGGATATTTTTTTCGAATCGGATCGAATCACTGATTCCATAAAATAACAAATATCCCCTCTATACTTTTGATATTATTGTCTCCATTATGGAAAGCCAACAAATTATATTTACGGATTGCTAATATTATCTTAAACAGGCTTAAAGCCATGTATTTCGAATAACACTCCAGTCCAGGAGTGAAAATTTTCATTTAAACGACAAAATGCAATCGATTTTGGTCAAATTTGACCAAAATTGATTGTATTTTGTATATTTTTATTTTAATATTACCGGCTAAAATAATGCCAGAAAGCAGTGATTTTACCGCAAATTTGTATCATTTTGTATCATCAAAACACAAAGCAGTATTTTTTTAGACAATTTCACTCATTTGAGCGAATTACCTTCATCAAGGCCCTGTACCAGCGGCCATTTAAAATGCGAACAGGGTCATTGATATTGGGAAGTTATGAGCATCTTATAGCAGGTCTTTGCAGATCAATTACGCCGCTTCCTCATCAAACCTGGAGTGAATATCAATAAATAACATTCCGAAATCTTTCAGGGTGAAATGAATTTAACCGAAATCGAAGATTTTATTGCTGTATTTTGGAGTAAAAATAAAAATTTCACTCGATATTTTAAGCTTTTTCAGCAAGAATGACAGGTGTATTATCGATTCGAGTCAATTATGCTTCGAATCGGTTCGAATAATCGAATTAAATTGACCACATTCCTCGACCTAAAGATTGCCTAACATGTTTGATTCGGTTACTGCTCCACAAACCATAAATTTATTGATTTGTCATTTGCGACGAATCCCCCGAGTCCAATAGGTGGAAAAGCATCTTTTACAGCATTCATAGACGGACAGGGTTAGAATTGCTGGAAAGATATGATCTTTTCCTGTTCGACTTAGCCTACCCAAGTTATTACACCCTGGGTTGGGTGGTGGGCTTGGATTAATCTCCTCCACTCCTTTTACACAGACATAGACGAATGCTTCGACAAGAAATATCAACACAGCTGTGAACAGACTTGTATTAACGAACCTGGTTCATACTACTGCGACTGTGAAGAGGGATACATACTGAGCCATAACCAGAGGACATGTAATGGTAAGCGCGCCGGATATCCGGATTTATTCATTATGTAAAGCTCCGGATAACGTCTATCGATATATCTGGAAAAGTGTATTCACAACCTTTATTACACGACATGCAAAAGTAATTTCATGCATGGTCTTAGCTCACAAGTAAGGCTGGGCAAAACCGAATCATTTGGAATTCGAGTCTGATTCAAATATTTTTTGGAATCGGATCGAATCATAAATTCCATTTTATTTATAGGTTTTGAATACTAATATTGGCCTGAATAGACTTGAAGGCAATGTATTTTCGATTGACATCTGATGTCTGAGAGCAATAATTTTCATATTTCAACGACAAAGTGCAATCAATTTTGGTCAAACGTGACTAGAACCGAGATCTTCAACCTGCTATACGTTTTTTGGTTTGGCCAAGCTTACTTAAGTTATTACGCACTCGGGCGTGAGTAAAAGCACCTTTTCCCTCTTCCCAACTTCCTCATTCCTTCAAAGTTCCATTACCAATACATACACACCACAACTAGGGCTGGGTAATCGGATTCGGTGATTCGAATCGATTCGAAGTACAGATCATCGAATCAATTGCGAATTGGCCATAGGAACAAATACTTGCTAAATAAACTCTAAAAGGGACTAACTAGCAGCTCTTGATAGCAAAGAGCTGCTACAAGATGTAGTACCAGCAACTGCACTCTAAGTGGAAAACATCCCAAATGGAACGGAACCGCCATGTTAAAGTGCAGTGAGTGGTATCTACCCTCGGCGAAAGTAAAACTTTCTAGCACTTCTTTTCTTTTTTTAACATTGATAACCTTGAACAAAGCACTTATAGGCAGGGTTAGTATTGTTGGAAATACATGATCTTTTCGATTTCACCGACCATATCCAAGTTATTACACCCTGAGTGTTGGTGAACTAGCGAGACTCTCTCTCTACCCGTGCTAAGTATCTTGTCCGCAAAGATTCCTGATGTCTCTTCCACAGATATCGATGAATGCATAACCGAGGGTTTCAACTGCGATCACGAGTGTCATAATTATCCTGGTGGCTGGAGTTGTTCTTGTTATCCGGGTTATCAAGTCAATCCGAGCGATCCTAATGGATGTGTTGATGTGGACGAATGCCTGCCAGGTATGTGCTATGATTTTTATGAATGAAGTGTCGGTCGGTAGAGAGTGAGCTAAAGTTTTCAACATCACCAAACGTCAGAAATTAAATTATGAAATTATCAAATGATAAACTAAAGACACTAGAGGGCCATGTCAAGTCAACCCCCCCCCCCCAATTTTTAGCGTGCGTGACTTTTTTATGCTAATTTAGCCACTTGTAGGGCCTGAAATCCAACTTTCCAAACACTTTTGGGCCTTCGGCGCGATTTTAATGTTGTTTATATTTCAGTAGTTTTTTTTTCTGCGGTGCCAATTATGACTGTCATAACTTAACATCTTGCTTTTTTTTTTAAACTTTGCCCCCCCCCCCCCCCCCCCCCCCCCCCCCCCCCTATTCAAAGTTCTAAATATGTCATGGCTCTCAATGCCCCCCCCCTATTCAAAGTTCTAAATATGTCATGGCTCTCAATGCAGATTCTAAACCAGAGCACTGCCAAAACTGCGTCAACTTTGAAGGTGGGTTCTCCTGTACGACGTGCGACGCAGGATTCAAACTTAATGGGAACGATACTCTGTGCCTGGATGTGAATGAATGCGAGAAAGCTAATGGTGGATGCCAACAGGTGGGGTGATAAGGACTATTTGGTCGCTCAGTTTGCTTGAGTCAGTCATCTTTTACAAAGGCCTAGGGTTGGGCAATCCGATTCGGTGATTCTAAGTTCAGATTATTCGAATCGATTGTGAATTGGTCACAAGAACAAGAACATGCTATATGACGTTATTTTTTTCATTTTTAACGACAAAATGCGATCGATTTTGGTCAAATTTGACCAAAATCGATTGCATTTCGTCGTTAAAATAAAAATACATCGCTTTTAAGCAAGTTTCTGTTAATATTTGTAATTTGTAACTGTTATTTCCGAATTATGATAATGTAGACTATATAAGTAATAGTGAAAATGGGATGTTTGTTATTTTTGTGAAATCAACGATTCGATCCGATTCGAATAAATTATTCGAATCAGATTCGAATTCCAAATGATTCGGTTTTGCTCAGCTTACGAAAACCCTTACCGCAGTTTTATCGTCGCCCAGGGCAGATACCACTCGCTGCACTTTACCCTGTCAGTTTAGTTCATTTTGGAATGTTTTCCGCTTAGGGTGCAGTTGCTGGTACTACATTTTTAAAAGCTCCTAACTGGACGTTGGTGGGTTTCTTTTTGGGAGCTGATTCTGGCCTTTCTTAGAGTGAATTTAAATAAAAAAAATGGTGTTTTTAAATTCTACTCTTCCTCTTTGAAGATTCTTGGCACGCCAGTAGTGAGTGGGTGCGTGGTGGTATCAGCCCTGGGTGAACGTACGATCTCTCCGCTATTTCCTCTGATTGGGAATAAAATCAAATAAATCACCATTCATTTCTTCTTTTCGTTCAGGAATGTGTGAATCTTCCGGGCAGCTTCAGGTGCAATTGCCATTCAGGACATAAACTTATTGCGGATGGATTGGACGGGGGACAATGCATGGATATAAGTAAGTCTTGCAACCTATGAAAGTTGGGAGAGAGAGAGAGAAAGAGAGAGAGAGAGAGAGAGAGAGTGAGAGAGAGAGAAAGAGATCGATAGCAGGGGAGATTGTGGGGAATAAGTAGATCTTGGTATGCAGAATTACGGCTTTGTCTGTAAACCGTATTTGCACCAGAAAGTGAAGGATAATGCTCAAAAAATTACAACTTTTGAAAAAAAATGGCAGAATTTCAAGCTTAAAATCAGCATTTTTTCGCGAAGATGAGCGAGCCGGCCTCGCTGAGACTCGAACCCAAGATTTTCAACCTTCGATACCACTATAATAACTACTAGCCCACAGGTCATTCTATTTATATTATCAATCCATATTTCAGACGAATGTGAACCAAATGACGGGCGGGGACCGTGTGAGCATTATTGCGAGAACTCAGCAGGATCTTTCCAATGTCATTGCTTAACTGGGTACGAGTTGGCTCCAGGGAGTGGCATCACATGTCAGGTTTGTTAGAATTTCCTTGATTTTTATTGTAATTCAATTAGAACACGATGAGAAACATCGTCAAGAAGAAAGTTTCAAGTTTATAGTATACTATTCAATTCCTGCTGAAGAGCAAAAATTTTCCTATTTTAACAAAAAAATATAGTCGATTTTGTTCAAATTTGACCAAAATCGATTGTATTTTGTCGTTAAAAATGAAAATTCAAGTTTATTTAGCAAGTTTTTGTTCCTATGATCGACTTATGATTGATTCGAATAAAATGTGCTTCGAATCGATTCGAATCACCGAAACGAGGTGCAAGGCCCTAGACATGACCCGTCTCTCCTCCCCTTTGCTGCGAGTGTTGAATCTCTGGATTAGGATATGATGAATTTTAATATTTTAACAGGATATAGACGAGTGCTCAACAGAGAACGGAGAATGCGAGCAGAAGTGCGATAATAACGAGGGATCTTACTCATGCAGGTAACACTCCTGTTCCAGTTTTTTTTTAATTGAAGTTAGCTCGTAGAAAAGCAAAAGACCCTACTACAAAGCAATGGCGGATACAGAGTAAAACATTTGGGAAAGGGACTAGGGCTGGCCAAAACTGAATCATTTGGAATTCGAATCGGGTCGAATGACGAACTCGATTTAAATAACGACTATCCCGTTTTTACTTTTACAATTTGGGGGGGGGGGGGGTTGGTGGGGGGGGTGGGGGGGGGGGGGGGGGGGGGGGGGGGGGGGGGGGGGGGGGGGGGGGGGGGGGTTGGGGGGGGGGGGGGGGGGGGGGGGGGGGGGGGGGGGGTTGCTAGGGTTGGGCAAAGCCGAATCATTTGAAATTCGCTTTTGATTCGGGTAATTTTTTCGAATCGGATCGAATCACGAATTTGATGTAACGAATATAACGTATATATATATAACAATTATCGAATATCCCGTTTGAACTATTAACAACTTGTCTTTATTGCGATAATCAAGAAATTTATAGTTTATAGTGTATACTCAATTCTCACTCCATTTTATGTAAAATTTTGCATAAATCATGATTTTGCTGTTTGTGGTGGTCGCTTGAATTTCGGAAATCAAATATCAGGTTTGATTTACTGAAATGGATTTTGAATATTGTAAATTGATATACTGAGCACCAAAATCATGATTTATGCCAAATTTTACATAAAATTTGGCATAAATCATGATGTTGCTGCACAAGTACTTCACAAACCCGCTTCTCCAACTATATTTCAAATAAATGTGAAATTTGTGGTTTTATTCACAAAAATTTACATACGTCATGATTTCGCTGCAAAATGTATTGAATTTACTATGAAAACACTAAAATTTAATATTCTTAAAATGGTAAATATTGGTCGAAAAAATTCAAAATCTTATGGTCTTTTTTTATTTCTTTCGTCGTTCTTCGAGCTTTTCAAGTTCGATCTGAGATCCATTGTGACTTAATGTTTTGATTCGATATTGCCGATATGTAAAGTTGTACGTAAAATTTGGCATAAATCATGATACTGCCGCATAATAGAGTAAATATGCTACAGAAACAGCTGTTTAAACTACTCCAACCTCCTATGTCACTATAATCTTGAAAAAATGATATTTAGAGTTCTACTCAGAAAAAACGGCATATTTCCTGATTTTGCTCCAAAATCACTAAATTTGGTATCAAAACACTAAAATGAAGACTTTTTCAAATAAATTAAATTTCGAGGACAATAATTCGAATTGTAATAGTTGCTATGTCATGATTTTGCTGCAAAATAAAATAAATTAACTATAAAAACACTAAAAGTTGATCTTTTTCAAGTGAAATATATAATGAAGATAAAAATTCGAATTCTTATGGTTGTCATATCATGATATTAACGCAGAAATGGCTTAATAGAAAAAAACACAAAAACTGAATCTTTTTCAAACCAATTTTTAAATACAAAAATGCAAATTTCTCTAGTTCAATTCCTCTTATTTCTTTCCGTCGTTCTTTGAACTTTTCAAGTTCGATCTGAGATCCATTGTGACTTTATGTTTTGATCCGAGAAGTGCCCGTAACATTTGGTCAGCTGACATGCGCACACGACGCAGTGGTGGGCGCTTGAATTTGCCTCGGAGATCGAAGATCTTCTGGTTCAGTTCTTCTATTTCTGTATCGTTCTTCTTAACCTTGGCTTCAATCTCATATCTAAAAGATATGAGTCGCTGTTTAGCATCTGGGGGAACCAGAATTACGTTAACGTATTTCTTACTTGTCCTAAGTGTCTGCCGCGAGCCTTCCCGTAGGGACTCTGAAGGATTTTCAAAAATGAGATTTCAAGGCCTGCTCTATCGTTAGTAATTGCTGAGTACGGAAGTCGCATAAAGATATAATTTACTACGCTTTAAGAGCATTTAAAGCCATTGCGATTTATTGTCCACGATGGGGAAAGGTCGTGAAACATTTTGAATAAGCTAGTGTTTTAGGTCATGAATACTACCAGCTTTTATTTATCAGTGACTCATACTTTAGTGTGAGAGGAAGAGGAAAGCCGGGAGAGGAAAGCCGAGAACACAGCTTAACCATATGGCGAACCACGACCTCTCGTGCAAATACCAGTTCCGAATCGGGGTGAAGCTTTTTGAATTATCGGATTTCTCATTTTTCTTGTACATGGACCTGGTTGGTCGAGGAAGCCGTAAGCAGCGCTTACGTGAACCACTGTGCACTGGTGAGGCGTCCAGCAGACCTTTCTAGGAATGAGTCACAGATGGACCGCACCTTGGCGGCGCAATGCATCAGTGACTCTTTCTTGGCAAACGAATATACCGGCTTTACCTTGCTTCATCCACTTTATCTACATTAGCGTGTAATTCACTGCACAAGTCTTGCCGTGTCGAAGGCTCGTGTAAAATTCCAAAGTGGTCAGATGGCTGTTATACAATTTTTTGGGGGAATTGCTTCTACGCCTTTGGCCAGAGACATTAGCAACTTTCAATTATAGAGGCGCGATCCATCTGTGACTCAAACTAAAAAAAATAATATTGCTAATCTAGCTGGGCAAAAACCGAACCATTTGGAACTCGAATCTGCTTCGAATAAATTTTTCGAATTTGATCGAATCACTAATTCTTTGTAAATAACAAACATCCCATTTCTACTATTATAACTTGTTTCCAATATGTAAATAAGGAAATTTATAGTTTGTAGTGTATTTTCAATTCCCACAAAGAACAATAATTTCCATATTTTAACGACGAAATATAATCAATCAACTTTGGTCAAATTAGACCAAAATCGATTGCATTTCGTCGTTAAAATCAAAATCCTAGTTCACTTAACAAGTTTTTGTTTCTATGAACGATTCACGATTGAATCAAATTAATCGTGCTTCGAATCGATTCGAATCACCGAATCGTATTGCTCTGCCCTGATTGCGACCATACCTTGCTTCGTCCACTTTATCGATCTTGGCGTGCAATTCACGGCACAAGTCCATAAGATCCTGCTGGGACATTGCACCGAGATCAGCTAAAGGTTCGATCCTCTTGTTCAAAACATTCTTCTTCTCCTCGGCTTTCTGCTCCGCCTCACGTTTCAAATCCTGTAAAATGAACATAATTTTTAGCGAAGTTTTTGGCCAGGTGGGAGTTATACGTAGGTTCGAGAAAAACCGATTCATTCAGATACGGCTGGGCAATTCGATTCGGTGATTCGAATCGATTCAAGTACAGATTATTCGAATCAATTATGAATCGTTCATAGGAACAAAAATATGCTAAATGAAGTGCATTTTTTCATTTTTAACGACAAAATGCACCCGATTTTGTTCAAATTTGACTAAAATCGGTTGTATTTCGTCGTTAAAATGAAAACACTTTGCTTACAAGTCAGCTTATGCTAATAATCGTAATAATTTGTAACTGTACTTTTCTTAATCATCATTGGCGATAAGATTAGTGATAGTCAAAATGGGATATTTGTTTTTTATGAAATCAACAATTCGATTCGATTCGGAGAAATTATTTGAATCAGGTTCGAATTCCAAATGATCCGGTTTTGCCCAGCCCTACATTCAGATTTCGAATCTGGTTCGGATAATATATCGATCTTTCAGTTTGTCGCTACAAGTTTTTGGGCAGGGGGGAGTTATACATTTGGATTCCGAGTCATTTGGATTTAGAATCCAATTCGTATAATTTTGCCGATTCGAGTCGAATCGCTAATTCCATAATAACTGCGAACGTTCCCGTTTTTAATTTCTATTTCGCTGTTGGTTCGGATATTTTATCTCAATCTTTCAGTTCGTTGCTACAGAAACTTGATCTTATTTTGATCTCATCGAATTTTTGTAAAATAACGGACCATTCTGCCATTCTGTAGTAAAACGCGAATTAACTAAATTTCATGTTGTATCTAAATCGCGTAGAAGGCGCGAAAAATGAACTTACTTCGAAGAATCCGAATCGCAAATGCTCAAATAGTAGTATTTTAGAGCTTCTGAATGTTTTACTAGAAAGATGGCAGAGTGAAGTCTATTCTGTGTATGTGTGTGTGGAGTGGGGGGGGGGGGAGATTTGTCCCCTGCTATACTTAAATCTGCTTCTACATAATATTTTTGGTTTAGATTATTCCAAAAATTAATATTTCCTGTAATCTTACCTCGCGGGCTTTGTTCAGCATAAGAGACTTCAGCTGCTGTTTGCGCTGGTGCGTCATCTTGCGGGGAGCACTCTCGCTATCAGCCATCTTGACTAATTACTATATATTAGTTAAGTCAGCCGCTTAAATCTGTATTGAAGGTATACATATAAAGATTATACCCAGAAGATTCGAGAAAATTAAAAAAAAAATAATTGGGACGAAAAAGGGGTACATGTTAGACAAAAAAGGCGTGTGCTGTGAATAGGGCTGGGTCGAATCATCTGCCCAGGTCCCGCGAAGGTGCGGTCCATCAACAGCCCATAATTGGCATAAATCTCATCAACATGACGTTTTTTTAACTTTGGAAATATGCAATTACTGCAAATGACTATCATCATAATGTAAAGACTTGAAGAAATGTATTTTCAATCCGCACTCGCAATTTTTATACCGCCAAGTAAAAGTACTCTTAAAGACCATGGATTTTGCTGCGATTTTTGTTACAGTGCAGCGAATCGTTTATTTAAAAACATTTCCACAACGAATAATATGATTTATCTATTTTTTTGGTAACGATACTTTTGTTTTTAGACCAGGTTTTTAGTTAATATTTCAAGAATATAGTTGAAAATTAATTGAATTTACCTATTTCATCGAGTAAATTAACAAAGTGAAACTTCAAACAGAAAACCTGGTAAAAGTATGTAAATCGGGTATCAGTGGAACCATTTAGTACTTTGAAATCTAGGTATACTAGGTAAACTAGATATACTAGGTAAACTAGGTAAACTAGGTATACTAGGTATACTAGGTATACTGGGTAAACTGGGTAAACTAGGTATACTAGGTAAACTAGGCTAACTAGGTATGCTGGGTAAACTAGGTAAACTAGGCTAACTAGGTATACTGGGTAAACTCGGTACATTTACATAGATTTGCCACCACTAATATATGCCAACGAAGTTGGTAAATAATTTTCCTTGCTACGTTTCAGTCCCTTTTACTGCACACAAAACACATGTTAAAGCGATTCCTAAACCCGCGCTTATATTTCTATTTCTCGATATTTCGAATCTTCTTTCATCGCTATAGCTAACAGCACGGTCAACGTCGCTGTGGTACCGCTGAAATGAAATATAATGTCTAAGACCCAGAGTCGAGTTATAAATGAGCGATAAAGGTGAGGAATTAGCACGGTGATGTGGCAACACTGACAACAGATGTTAATATAGCACCTAATTGTCACTTAAGCCAGATTAGGGCTGGGCAAAACCGATTCTTTTGAGAATTCGAATCTGATTAGGATAATTTTTTCGAATCGGATCGAATTACCATTCTTTTAGCCACTATAGAGTGGATCGTCCTGTCCAAGGCCTTGTAACAGCGTCCACTTATAGACGAACATGGTTACAATTGCTGGAAAGATAGGATCTTTCCCTATTCGGCTTAGCCTACCCAAGATATCACACCCTGGGTTTAGTGGTAGGCATAAATCAGCGAGCCCGACTCGCCGGGACTCGAACCCGAGATCTTCAACTGCGATGCCAACATGTTTAACCACTAGGCCATGGCGCCCACAAAATAACAAATACAAGTAACAAATCCATATAAATAGCAAATACACCTCTATATTATTACTTGTATTCTTATAAAAATCAAGAATTTTAAAGCCCGAATTATACTAAGATCATAATGAACATACTTAAAAAAATGTATTTCCAATTTGCACTCGCAATTTTCCTATTTTAACAACAAAATAGAATCGATTTTGGTCAAATTTGACCAAAATCGATTGTATTTTGTCGTTGAAAATGAAAATTTTACCTCACTTAACAAGCTCTTGTTCCTTTGAGCGATGCACCATTGATTCGAATAATTTATGCTTCGAATCGATTCGAATCACCGAATAAAATTCCCCAGACCTACGTCAGATCCAGCAGACATGTTCTTCAAGAAATAAACATTCCCCTTGCGAATTTTTGCAATCTGTATTTAAAGATTGCCTTGACAAAAAAAAATCATATGCGATTGTATTTCACATTACAGACCTTTTCTTTTGTTTCTTGTAGAATTTCTTGCGAATTTTTGATAAAAAAACATGCAGGAGGTAATTTCCTCGAAAGGAAAAAAATTTGCGTTCACCTCCGGCACACAATCTTCCGGTGGTTTAAATGGATCATACTTGACGTTGTTGATAAATACGAAAATTCGGTAAAATCGCTGTCCTTTGGCAGGGAACGATATCGAAACTTATAGGCGGAACTAGGGCTGAGCAATTCGATCCAGTGATTCGAAGCACAAATTATTCGAATCAATTGTGAACCAGTCGTGGAAACAAAAACTTGCTAAACGCAGTGGAATTTTTTTATTTTTAGCGACAAAGTGCAATTGATTTTGGTCAAATTTGAATATTTTTCATTTTTATGAAATTAGTGATTCGATCCGATTCGGAAAAATTATCCGAATCAGATTCGAATACCGTATGATTCGGTTTCGCCAAGCTCTAAACATACAGTAAATGCATTCATTTTCTGATCAAACTTTGAATCATAGCGAAGCGAACCAAAGATATTCGAACTGTGTGATTCTAATGAAAGAAGAATATTGAGATTTTTAATGAATAACGAACGGGTTTAACAATGTTTGAATTGTTGAAAAGATATCTAGTGAAATGCTCGCTCAAAACATAATTCGAATCAAATAAACAGGTTTTCGAACCATCCACCTCGAATCTAAATCAAGTGAAATTTGGAATCTAAAACTAAACTGTAACGAAAATGTGGTAAAATCACTACTTTTTGACCGTAATTTTACTGAATGAAGGAAAGGTGGAAGACTACATAGCTGGAGCTATATAATAGGAACCTCTGAATTAATTGGAATTACACTGCGAAAAATTGCAGCATGTTTACCGGTAATTTGCAGTAATTGCACTGTAACAAAAATGCAGTTAAAACACCGGTCTTTCACAGTAAATTCACCCAGTGATATTGAAAGAAAACAACAAAATCGACTATAGGCTGCTGATGGAGCGCACCGTCGTAGTGCATTCCATCAACAGCTCATACAGGGTTCACCTATTCTCAGCAAAGCATTTTCAAACTTTGGAAATATGCAAATACTGCAAATGACCAGTAATTTTACTGCAGTTTCATCATAGTGTGTATTTTTCTGAAATTTCGAAACTGTCTTGTTGATGAGATTTATGCCAGGTATGTGATGTTGATGGAACACGCCGCGTAGGAATTTTTAGATGATTTTTAGCTTTAGAATGAGATTCAAAGGTATCGTTTAATGAACTGTACAACCTTCTTCCGTGTTTACTTGTAACTTCGTATACGTATGTGGCTGTTGACATAAGGATGCTTGAATGAGATGGTATTAAAGTCGAGAACAGAAACAACATGATCTCTTCCCACAAAATTACAAGAATATTTGTAAGCTTTCGTTATGTCTAGGGCTGGGCAAATCCGAATCATTTGGAATTCGATTCTGATTCGAATATTTTTTTGGAATCGGATCGAATCACTCCTAGCATGTCAATAAACAATATCCTATTATTAATTACTATTGTAACTTGTCTTCATTGCGAAAATCAAGAACCTTATAGTTTGAAATATATTTTCAATTCACACTAAGAGCAACAATTATCATATTTTAACAAAATATAATCGATTTTGGTCAAATTTGACCAAAATCGATTGTATTTTGCCGTTAAAAATAAAAATTCTAGTTTATTTAACAAGTTTTTATTTCTATAAACGATTCACAATTGATTCGAATTAATTGTGCTACGAATCGATTCGAATCACCGAATCGAATACCCCAGCTCTAGTTAAGTCATAGCCCAACTTCTTCAGACAAACATGATATGACTTGTTTATTTGCTGTTATATAACTCATATCTTGTTTTGTCTGAAGAAGTTAGACCATGACTTAACGAAAGCTTAAGAATATACTTCTAATTTTGTGGAAAGAGGTCAGGTTATTTCTGTTTCTAGCTGTACCCACGATTAGAATTACTGCCAAAGTGCGTTGATTTTTCTCCATTTTTGCCACAGTACTAGCTCGAGCGTTTGAAAAATAATATTTCTTATCCTTTCGTACAGTTGCTTCCCTGGCTACTGGATGATCGATGGAAAATGTACCGACGTGGATGAATGTGTAGAAGACAAACCCTGTGATAGAAAGTTGGTGAGTTGAAATTGAGATATCGAGGGATGCTTCTTATTGGGCTGACGTATTTCCTGCGTATCGTTAGATCACGAAGGCCCAGTCGTTATTATGTTTGCATCGCAGGTTGAATATCTCCGGCTCGTTAATCCATGCTCACTACTCAACCCAGGGCATATTAACTCGGGCAGGCTCGGCCCAAACGGAAAGATTATATCTTTCCAACAACTATAACCCTGTTCGTCTATAAGTGGCCGCTGGTACTGCGTCTTGCTCAGAGTGATCAACACTAACCCTGTTCGTCTATAAGTGGCCGCTAGAACAGGGTGATCCGCTCAGACCAGAGCAGCTATGAAAAAACTGTTTTCTCGTTCCAGGGTGCAAAATGTATCAACAGTGTAGGAAGCTTCCAATGCATTTGTCCGAGCGGATACAACGTAGTCAACACAACAATATGCCAAGATGTGGATGAGTGCGCGAATCAAACGTTTGGTGAGCAGTGTTGCAGCATTTCTATGGACATTTACTCTCTAATTCACGTCCTGTAGATACGGGCTTTGGAATAGTCCTAACACGTTTCGTGCATGTCGTAAGAGGCGACTAAAAGGAAACAACGAGTTGGTAATTGGTTTCATCATCGCCCACGGCATATACCACCCACCGCACTTTATAATGGCGGTTCAGTTCCGTTTGGGTTGTTTTCTGCCTAAAGTGCAGTTGCTGGAACTACATCCATAGTAGCTCTTTGTCATTGAGTGGTCGTTGGTTGGTTCCTTTTAGGCACTGCTTCCAACCTTGCTCAGAGTGAATTTCAATGAAAAAGCAAAAAAGCAGAGTAGACGGACGAAAGACGACAACTTTTATAACAGAAAGCAACATAGAAGTTGCACAAAAAGCTGAATGTAACAAAAATCATAGTGAGCGAGTATTTTGTAAATCAAATGGGCGCGATGGCCTAGTGGTTAAATATAATGGCATCGCAGACGAGTCCGGCTCGCTTATCCATGTCCATCACTCAACCCAGGTTGTAATAACTTGGGTAGGCTAAGCCGAACAGCAAAAGATCATGTCTTTCCAGCAATTGTAACCCTGCCTTTAAGTGGCCGCTGTTACAGGGTCTTGGAGAGGGTGTTGGGTGTTCCACTCTAAGAAGTGGCTAGATATATATATATATATATATATATACTACCTGCAACTGAACATCGCATGAAAAAATATTTTGCCAAACTGCTGAACCGCTATAATGAGGTGTAGTGTTGATTGGAATCTTCCCTGGGAGACGGCGGTGAAACCACATACCAATTCATTCAGATTTTTTATATTCAAGATTCGAATATTATATTCTCCAATCCGAATTTTCCATAGCTGAAGAAGCATGATAGAGTACAATGAGTGGTATCTGCCCAGGGCAACAAGAAAACCATCTACACACATGAATACTCGGTGAAATAGGTTTTTATAAAAAAAAATTAAGGGCTTAGTCATAAAGTGCACCAATGATTCCAAACCTTCCTCTTCCATCAACAGGGCCTACACACGGCTGCTCTCAGAAATGCGTCAATACTCCAGGATCGTTCAGATGCGACTGCCATCCAGGATATGTAGACGTGGGGAATAACACTTGCGTTGGTGAGGCTTTGTGGGCTCGATTGCTTATCATGTTGACATCATAGATAGGGGTGGGGATTCGATTCGGGGATTCGAATCGCTTCGAATCTCAATTGCTTTGAATAAGTAGCGAATCGGCCATAGAAACAAAAATTTGCAAAATGAAGTGGAATTTTCATTTTAACTACAAAATACAATCGATTTTGGTCAAATTTGACCAAAATCCATTGTATTATGTCGTTAAAATATGAAACTTATTGCTCTCATACATGGAGTATGAATTGAAAATAGATTGGCTTTAAGTCTGTTTATGCTAATACTATCATATCATATCTAGAAATTTTTTGATTTTTATGGTTGAGACAATTTAGTAGTAAAATAGTAAAATGGCGTATCTCGTATTGATATGAAATTGATAATATATCGGCTTTAATAGTTCAATATATCATTATTAATAAATTCGTGAAATCAACAGATTTCTTGATTTCGATAATAGAGGTAAAATATAACTGTAAAAGTGTGATATTAGCTGTCCGTGCGGGATTAGTGATTTGATAACAAAAATGCGAATCAGATTCGAATTCCGAATGGTGTGATTTTGTCCGGCACTTTTTTGACCAGTTGTATAAATAATTTAATCCCATGTTTTTTATCTTCTCAGATATTAACGAATGTTCCCAAAATCTCTGCTCACACAGTGAAGGATGTGTTAACACACTCGGGAGTTTCCAGTGCAGCTGTCCATCTGGGTATTACTTGCTGGCTGATGGGAGAACTTGCTCTGGTAGGTTAGACTCACTGTAGCAGATTGATAGAAACTACTCTGCTGTTCAGACACCCGAAGGAAATGGGTGAAATTGGAAGAAAATTCTGCAAATGGGCCACATTTCAAGATATATATTTTTACTAAAAGATTAAAATTCGTTTTTGAGTGTCAGGTAGCAACCAAACTGACTAGAAATTTTCAAAACTTTTTGGAACTTTTTTGTCCTCTGAAGATAGTGACATTATTCCAATGTAGCTGCCCACCTGGCTATTATTTCCTGACGAATGTACGAACTTGTTCCTGAGAGCTGTACAGGGATGCACTGCAACAAAAATGCGATGAAATAGCTGCACTTTGGCATATATACACTAGAGGATTTAATGGGTTTTACCCCGGTGTTCAATAAAATGCTTATTTAGAAACATTCTTGTGTGCGGCGCTATTCATGACGCCTCAATTTCATCAACAAATTTTCTCAAAATTTATCTCCCACTGTTATAGCAGTATATGATCACAGGCCTATTACTGAAAGTTTCTAGCTTAACGTGAAAGTGTCGATAATGATGTCAGCAACAGCAACAAAAATGCTACAAAAATAACAAGCGGTTAAATCGTCAAAGCGTAGGAAATGCGCTTCGAGCTAAGCATCGCTGACTGTCCTGTTTTGACGTAGGTTCGGATCCTGTGAGGGGTGGTTGTATGCGAGAGGTCTGTTGGGAAACAGAGACACAGTGGTTCTTGTACGCACTGTTTACAACCTTCTCCGCAACAACGTTTATGTACAGAAAAACAAGAAAAATGTTAAACCAAAACTCTCATCCCCGGAACTAGTGTCTGCGCGAGATGTCACGGCTCGCCATACGGCTTGGTCGTATTTTCGGCTTTCGGCTCTCGCAGGATAAAAATGAAATCGTATTTTATTCCATAACTGCGCATGTTCAACTAGTTTTAAATAAAATTTCAAGAATTTAAAAATATATTCTAATATTTTCAGATGTTGATGAGTGCGCGACCGGTAATGTTCTCTGCGATCAAAAGTGTTTGAATAGAATCGGACATTATGATTGTGGATGTCATGATGGATACGAACTCGGGAGCGATAATTATACGTGCAATGGTAAGTGGTGATTGAAGTAACATAGACATAGAGACTTCGGGTGTGCACGCGTGAGATTGCATGTACAAACACGTTCAATGCAACTTGTGTATCTGTGCGGGTGTGCGTGCGTCAGTCAACATGACCTGGAAATCGATAAATATAAGTGATGATTACAGTAACATAGACATAGTGACTTGTAATATATGTACACGCGTGAGATTGCATGTATATTTACGTCCAATACAAGTTCTGTATCTGTGTGGGTGTGCGCTTGTGAGTACTTGGTTGAACGTTAGAAATTGTTCATTTTGATACTGCGGGGAATGCGGCATACATAATATGCGTGATCACTTGGGGCTGAACTGACCTGAGCTTTTAATTCAATTCCTATTGAAATCGGAAAACATTACCTTGACTTGCAAACATGAACACATTTGAACTGCAAAAATACCTTATAATTTGTCTTAAAGGGGAAAAAAGAATGAACGCACCGAACGCGCATACAAACTTGGTTTTTCGCATTTTTATTCTTAATATTCGTGCATCTCGCTCCTCCCCTGCCCCAGAGTATTGTCTGCGTGTATTATTTTCATGTGTGTATGTGTGGGCACGACTGCGCGTGTGACTGATTAGCTCAATTCTTAACAAACTCAACATCAACCTCGCAGATATCAACGAATGTCAGCGCAACATCTCGGAATGCAGTGATGGATGTCTCAACACACGTGGTGGATATCGTTGCTACTGCCTACAGGGGAAACAGTTTGTGACGGACAGTAACTTCACCTGTGAAGGTAAGGATGGATAGTTAGATAGATCCGAGTGATTCAAACGGAATAGCCCTGTAGTTACGGGCTTTAGAATTGTCTTAACGTATTTTCTGTGTGTCGTAAGAGGCTACTAAAAGGAAACAAAGAAGTGGTAGATGGTTCAACCATATCCCGGGGCAGATACCACGTATTGCATTATACCATAAAGGTCCAGTTCATCTTGGGATGTTATCTTGCAGTAGCTATTGCGATTAAGTGCCATTTATTGGTTACTTTCAGGTACTGCTCTCTGCTTTGCGCAGAGTGAATTTCAGTTAAAAATAAACTATGTGGCGCCGATAATGAGTTCATAAATTCACTTTGGGGGATTTTCCAAATTCGCCCCTTTCAAGGTTTGAGTTCTGCGCCTTGAAGAGCATCATGGCTTTTACATAACGCTTTGAGATAAGTTAATACAAATCTCTTTTTTATGATGTTAACATTATAGACAAACTTTTTAATAACTTCGTGCGCGAATTTTAAATCTTAAAATTAT
The DNA here is from genome assembly GCA_963675895.2 of Styela plicata. Classification (NCBI taxonomy): domain Eukaryota; kingdom Metazoa; phylum Chordata; class Ascidiacea; order Stolidobranchia; family Styelidae; genus Styela; species Styela plicata. The sequence continues at coordinate 2,092,071 of OZ023149.1, forward strand.
AATTTCGCAATTTTTATTTGTGTCTTTATTATACAACATTTTACAGACACCGATGAATGTGCAACGAACAACGGCGGCTGCCACCATGTTTGTGAAAACACAGAAGGATCATTCAGGTAAAAGCAAGTAAATTAGTATAATCTTCACAACCCATACCCCCGCCCCCTCCACTCACCCACGAAGTTGCAAATAACACGAGAGTACGAGAGACTTACTATCGTATTAGCGCGAAGAACTTCACAAAAGTCTTCAAGTACTCTCGTAAACAGCAAAATTTTCATAAATGAGAGTATCTGCATGTTCATAAATATCTTTTATAACTGTTTAAAACATTCTTGATGACTTTCAGAACACTGAACTTATCATGAACGTCAATAATAGTAAGCGTAGCCGTGAAATGAAAGTTTTTTATATAAAATTATCAGGATTTATTTCTAAAATATTCGCGTTCTGAAAATCCCGAGAGTACGGCATACTGCCGTAGGGGAATTCCTATTTGCGCCTCAGGGGGCAATACCTTCGGTAGTCTCAGGCGGCACGGTGAGCTAGCTCATACCTTTCCAATACCACTAACCCTGTCTGTTTATAAGTGGTCACTGGTCTAAGGCATTGCTGAGGGCAATCTGGTGGACCGCGAATAATTTTTTGAATCGGATTATGAATTCCATTTAAATAACAAATATACCATTTCTACTATAACGACTTGTCTGTGTGTGTGATTGTGGAAATCAAGAAATTTATAACAATAATTCTGTGTAAACAACAAATATCCCATTTCCACCATTATAGCTTGTCGCATTGTCAAATTGAAGAAATTTATAGTTTATGATATATTTTCAATTCACGCTAAGAGCAATAATTTTCAAATTTGACCAAAATCGATTGCATTCCGTCGTTGAAATTGAAAATTTCATTTCAAATAAGTTTTTGTTCCTGTGAACGATTCACGATTGATTCGAATAATTTGTGCTTGAATCGATTCGAATCATCGAATCGAATTGCCCAGCCTACCTGACAACCCTAGTGACGACTAGTAATACAAGTTTCAAATATGTTTTTCCGAATCGAATTTTCAATAAAAAAGGTTCGAATCGAATCTTTTCGAACACATTCATATTCGACATTCAAATTCAGCAACACTGAACAAGAAAAATGGCTGTGTATTGATTTTGCGACCGGGCACAATAAACTTGGCTAGAAGTTATCATAAAAATTACCAAATAGCCAAATTGAAATGCTTGCTTTCAACGCTTTTTTGCTTTCAGAAGTCTTAAGAATTTTCTTGAAATGCTTAGAATCGATTCAAATAAATTTGGATTTTAATCTATTCGATTCGAAATTCTAAAACTTGATCGCTAGTCATTACACAGAACTGGGTTGAATCCGGATTTCACTGCATTTTATCACAGTTGTGAGTGTCACACTGGGTACAAACCAGATCCTGACATCCTGACAATGAATGCGAACAGAACAACGAGGCGTGCGATACAATACAATAGTTGCAAAAAATATTATGAATATATTGTGTAGTATTATCACGATTATGTCAGCTTTTGCACAAAATTCATTATGCAGCATAATCAGGATATATTTCAAATTTTCAGTGTAAATTTGACCTATATCATGATTATGCTGCAAAAAGAACCGAAATTTGACTAAATCCTGATTTTTATGCCCTATCAAAATTTATGCATTGAAATTTGATAAAATTTTGATTTCGCTTTTCACAGCTGTGATTGCCACCCTGGTTATGAAGCCGGTCCTGACAACCGTTGCCATGACACGAACGAATGCGAACAGAGTAACGGGCAGTGTGATCAGACGTGCAATAACTTTGATGGGGGATACAACTGCACGTGTGCGCCGGACTTCAAACTGGGAGATGATGATCGTTCTTGCTCCCGTGAGTAACAAATTCTTTTAAATAAAAACAATTTTTTTCTATAACCACTTCTTGGAGTGGATCACCCTGTCCAAGGCCCTGTGACGGCCACTTATAGACGGACAGGGTTACAATTGCTGGAAACCCGAGATCTGTGATGCCAGCATGTTTGACCACTAGGCCATCGCGCCCACACAACGGTCGCACATATAGGATAGGATTCCATTTTTCTTTTCCGAGAGAGAAATGATACGGCGAACCACGATCTCTTGTACAGACACCAGTCGGGTGAAATATTTTGTTATATATTGCTTATTTTTCCTGAGATTGAACCTGGTTGGTGAAAAAACCCATAAACAGTGCTTTCGTGAACCAGCCTGCAGTCCAGAAGGCCTCTCGCATATATTCATCATTCCTTACGCGTATCGAACCTGCGTCAGGACGATCATAGATGCGTTGCTCGGAACGTATTTCTGATGCTTTATCGATTGACTAACTGCGCACCGCAATACGGCGAAAAGATATTTTAAAAGGCCAGGCAGGATTGCACCGCTTTAATAAATATAGTGAGTGGTATCTGCTCGGGGCCATCGTAAACTCATCTGACACTGCTGTTGCTTCTTTTTAGTCGTCTCTTACGACACGAAGGAAACATTACACATAGTCTGGCATTAGGAGAGCCCTAACGTATGTCGTAAAAGGCGAGTTGAAGGAATCAAGGAAGTCGTAGATTGTTTTATCTTCACAGTGGTGGTTTCGTTCTGTATAAGATATCCTCATTCTATGGTCTATAAGTTCATTGTATGCTTTCGTTAAAACGTAACCTTACTTCCTCTGACAAGATTGAAGTCATTAATCCTGGCTGAAGAAGTGAGTTCCTGATCCAACGAAACCTATCAATAAACTTATATTTCTGTTGAATGAGAGCATGATATTTTTCTATATATGCTTGATATTATCTCATTCGTGCATCCTTGCGAATTCTTTTCTTTGCATTTTCCAGATTGTCCGTCGTGCGAGATGTTTGAGGTATTACAAGCCGATGTTGCAATGGTGTTGGGACTGACTGACCTGGTGCAGGGACTTGCTGCTGAGACCAGACGGTTGTCGGCAACGGTGAGTTAATACCAGCATATTTGGAGAAGTGCTGTTTTTATGCGTCTTTGACTATGAGTTTGTCTTTTATTTAGCCAATTTTACACATAGAAATCCGATTTTCTGAGTGTTGACCCACATTTACGATGAAAACCGACTATGACTACGGAGCCGATATGATATCATGACTTCATTTTGAATTATTTCTTTCAAATTTGGCCACCCCGATTCTAAATACGCTACTGCATTCAAAATATAGAGAATGACTCCGAATGCTAAATTTTATTTTGTCAAGCATGAGCCACAGATGGTCCGTGCCTTTCGGCACGATCCATCCGGGACTCATACTTGACAAAACACGTCTGGACACAATCTGATGGGTCTTACCCTACAACTCCTAGGCACTTACCCAGGACAGGATTTCATTTTTATCCTGCAGGAGAGGAAAACCGTGAATACGGAGACACCGGTCCCGAATCGAAGTGAAGAACATTTTGGCCATCTCTTAAACTCATTTTTTCTTTTGCGTGGACATGGCTGGCGGAGGAAGCAGTAGGCAGTGCTCACGGAACCAGAAACTATAAATTCTGAGCCCGACTCTTCGACCGTTTCACCACTTAGCGTGCCCATCAGCAATGTACTTCGTGGGTAGCTGAAACATAGAACACTTTGCGCCGAGGAGGTGCTCAGCAAACTCTCTCATATAAACACCATCCCTCACAGGATTCGAACCTTCGCCAGGACTATCAGAGATGCGTAGCTCCAACACTTTATACTGTTCAATCTAACCGGGGACCGACCTTTCAAGTAACATCTGTTATTCTATTTCCCATAGGTTGCCAGACTAGAGAGTCAAGTCAGCGATCTGATGCGAAGAGAAGGATGAATACGTTGCTGATATGAAGATATAACGAGCAAACACATTTCAATACTCAATATAAAAACTTGATATAATGTAAAAATATAAATTTCGTCAATATGCCCCCCCCCCCCCCCCCCCTTTTGTGGAACGGTGGATCAATATTTGGTATATTTGAGTTGGCGGGTTTTGACTCCATGGTTGATGTAAAAAAAATTTTTTAAAGGAGCATCAAAATTCAGAATGTTGATATGAAGGAGCCTGAAAAATTTATGACAATTTTCAAAATTTTTCCCCAAAACTTGCGAATCTCAGGTGAGCGAAATCATACATCCTGGAGGTTGTCAAACCTATGTTTTCGTATAGGGTTATTGCGTTCTTTGTCTGAATATCAGCTCTGTGCGCATCCAAACAGGCCCAGATATCACACTGAGACAAAACAGAAAATAAATAAATTGTTCTAGTGTTTATTGTATAATTACAACGTAATTTGCAATTTTGTTAACTTTCGTTTGGTGTGCCGCAAGATTTTTTTCAATACAAAAAGTGTGTCGTGGCTCAAAAAAGATTGAAAAACACTGGTTTATAGTGTATATTCTATTCACACTCCATGTCTAAGAGCAACAACTTTCATATTTTAACGGCAAAATATAATCGATTTTGGTCAAATTTAACTAAAATCGATTGTATTTTGTCGTTAAAAATCCTGGTTTATTCAGTAAGTAATTGTACCTATGAGCGATGATTCGAATATGTTGTGTTTCGAATCACCGAATCGAATTCCCCAGCCCTAATCTCACCTTTCTTATAATCGCTGTTAATGTTTCTATCCAACATAATTTATCTCACTCAAACAATAAAATCCATTAGCCAAGTTTTTGTTGCCTTGAAAAGGGGTAATGGGCTCCTGTTACACACTCTTTTTCATTAGAATGATAATTCATTTTTATCCAGTGGGAGAGGAAAGCTGAAAATCAGTTTAACCATACGGCGAACCGCGACCTCCCGTGCAGATACCAGTTTCGAGTCGGGGTGAAGGTTCATTAGGCTTATCTTATTTCTCATTTTTCCTGTGCATGGACCTGGTTGGTGGAGGAAGCCGTGAGCAGTGCTCACGTGAACCACCGTGCACCGACGAACAGTCCTGCAGACCTCTCGCATATGACCATCCCTCACGGGATTCGATCCCAGGACGTTAGTGATGCGCAGGTTGTAACGTATTCCCAGCCCTTTACCGAGAGCACCCAAATATGTATTGAAGGTAGGGTCGGCGCACATCGCTTCAAAATAGTTTTTGAGTGAAATATTAAAAGAAGTGGCAATAAATAGTAAAAAAAACTGCGTCTGAACAGCAAATTTCATTTTGCAAAGTCCTAGCATATCCAAAGCTACAGAACCACATTGTCAAGGTGGAACCGACCATCCGTGACTCATGGTTGGCAAAGCACCGTGCGCCAAATAGAATTTTTTTATCCTGTGGGAGAGGAAAGACGGAACCACGACCTCTCCACGGACACCAGTTCCGAATCGTAGTGTAATATTTTGGTTTATCATATTTCCTGCACATGGACCTGGTTGGTGGAGGAAGCCGTAAGCAGCGCGTGAACCACCGTGCACCGGCGATGCGTCAAGCACAGCTCTCCCATATCATCATCCCTCACAGGATTCGAACCTAAGTCAGGATGATCAGATGCGTGCAGCTCGGAACGCACTTCCATCGCTTTACAGATTGAGTTAACTGGGCACACCAACAGCTAGTTCAAATCGTTGGAACAAATATGAATATGAAAAGAATCTTGTTATTTTTTGGAGTGTCAGGAATGTTTATGTCATTTTCTTCATATGGACAAAAGAGGTTCAAAACCATCAACACTGCTATTTCATAGCAGTATTGATGATTTTGAACCTTTTTCAACAGCTCGTTAGCCACCAGATACCATACTAAAAAAAAGAAATTCTAGCAAAAGATTTCTCCTGAAGCATTGACTCTTGACTGCACCCCTCAAAACTTGAGTAAATGTCGCACCCGGATTCATAAACATTTCAGACACACAGTATTCTTCTTCATCAAAATTCGCTTAAAGCAAGGTTAGAGGTAGGTCACTGGAAATCCTGGAACAAACCTTTACCTGTTAATGGATGTTTTCACAAAAATAACAAAACCCTACAATATCGTTGGTAAAGATACAATACTTGCCTCGAGAGCATACTGTCTGCCATCCTGCTACTCAAGATACAAGAATGAGTTTGATTTCAGAAAAAAAATTAACCAATGGGATCGATTACTTTCACGATATATTCTTTGCTATAGTCATGACTGCCTAGAGCGATTCAAACTCAACAGAAAGTTTCAAAATCATCAATACTGCTATGAAATAGCAGTGTTGATGGTTATGAAGCTTGCTGAATATCTGAAAAATAACACGAAAAGATTATGTAACTCCGCCCAAAAGTATGATCTAGCTTAAATAAGTTTTTCTCTATAGAATAAACTGAAATTGATGTCTTGGACTTGGGTCCTTTTGCCATCCCTAGTTTAACGCACTGCGACCAAAATTGAAACCAGCAAGTTTCAAAATCATATATAATGCTGTGAAACAACGGTGTTCATGATATTGAAGCTTGATGACCATCAGAAAAAAAGTGGCCCAAACATTTCGGACCCCTAAATGAAAACAAAACTATGCCACACTGCCAAAAGTAGCAAAATTGTATGAGAGGCCTCCAAATCATTGCCTCAGTTTAAATAGCTTCCCTTCAGAAAAATCTGACATTTCTTTTTTCTTATTAAATTCGCTCAGAGCAAGGCCACAGGAGCCAAATCATACTTGAAAATTCTCCTGAAGCCACTGAAGTGCAAAGAGCTACATGAAATACAGGAATAGGAACTAATGAACCCCCATCCCTGATAGACGTCTATTAACGCGAGTTTCAAAGCCTCGTAGATCAACACAATCAGAAAAGCAGCGACGAGGCAATGTTTAGAGCTTGTTTGAAAGAACATTGATATTTTAAGATTTTTCTCCCTCTCAAGTTTAACGCATATTCTACAGACTCCGCTCAAATTAAAACCAATTTAAAACATACAGATACTTCATCACGTGAGAATTTTATTATTACCACATAATTAACATTGTGATGTAATAGATTATTTCTTGTATCCACGGCTCCTTCTGCGTCCTCTGGCGCGTTCGAACTTTCGGCCCGAAGAACGCACGTATGGTTTTGTTCGGCTGTGGGGGACACCCGGTGCCAAACCAAAATGCCTGTAGACCTTGCGTCCTTTTCTTGGTCCTGGAAAGATTGAGAAGTTGTGTCAGAATAATCGCTTTACCAAGAATGCAATAGCCAGATTTGAGTACATTATTCTCGCTCACATAAGGAGAGTTTTGAAGATTTCGTGACGGAGCTTAAAGATCGCACTACACGTTTGCATAGATTGCGTTTTCTCCAGGTTTGTTTTATTTTACCTATTTTACCCTTGCGTTTTACGCAAGTGCAATGCTCTGCATGCATTTCTTTATGCTTTCCAATGAAACAGAATGGTTCGCTATGTAAGCTAATGCAAGAGCGCTCGTTTCTTTCCTTGCATTTGTGCTTTGTACACATGTGAACATGATTAACACAAAGCAATGCAGACGTGTATTGCCGTTTTATCACCCGAAACGTAATGCAACACATCGGTAAGACAACTTCATGTGTATTATGGCCTTTATGCTTATCCAACTGGGAAATTTTATTTGTCAAGTATGAGCGACAGATTAACTGCATCTGGACAAGGCATTGATCAGTGACCGACACCCTCAAAAGGTAATTTGTACGCGAATCTTCCTTCTATGCCGCTTCACAATAAGTAACAAGTCAAAACTTATCAAAATTATGCTGAGCGAGGTTAGGAGCAAACGGTCTTAAGGAACCCAATAACGGTCTTTTGCATAACAAGAGCTACCATAAAGTATTGTACGAACAACTGCATCCCACACAAATGGCCGAACCACTATCAAAAAGTGCAGTAGGATACATACGCCCCAGGCGACGGTGGAATCGTGTACGACTTCTTTGTTTCCTTTTAGTCATAATAAGCAGTAAATAGGTCAGGGCATTTCTAAAACCTGCGTCTTTGCTGTGAGCGTTAAACTCATCATTATTGACAGAAAAAAAATTGCTGAGTTGGGAATAAGAGGTTCAAAAAAGGTCCAACATTAAAAACTCAGACCATCTCCAAGTATTAATTTTGTGTTCTGGCATATGGTTTAACACCAATTCTCGGACCAAATTCACAAATATAGCAGAATTTGAACTCGTACTCCAAATAGCTAATTCGAACCTTGTCACAGGGCGAACCAGTCAGTAACTGCCGTACCCGTTGTTGTCATTTTAGTTTGGACAGTTTCAATTTACTATTAGGGATGGCCAAAATCGAATATCTTTTTGTTTCAGAATCGAATCGAATAATTAACAAACCCCCTCTTGATCAGCTTATAATTTATGTAAAAATTCGCACTTATTAATGAAAAAAAATTTAAAATTATTATTTTGTTTGTTTCAAAATGTTGCAGCAATCGAATTGAATAATTAACGATTCGAATATTCCGAATCGGATGTTTTGGACAGCCCTATTTACTATATGAACAGATTGTTTCAATTTATTCTTAGGATCTGTAGGTACGGGCTTTAGAATAGTCCCAACGTACTTCCTGCGTGTCGTAAGAGCTGGATTAAAGGAAGGAAGTGGTAGATGGTTTTACCATTACCCAGGGCAGATACCACTCACTGCACTTCACCATTGTGGTTCAGTTCCGTTTGGGATGTTCTTTTGTATAAAGTGCAGTTGCTGGTAACACATGTTTTAGTAGGTCTTTTGTGTCAAGTGGCCGTTAGTTGGTTCCTTTCTGCTTCTGACCTCGTTCAGAGTGAATTTCAAAAAAACAAAAAAATTTAATACTTGAGATAAAATGAAATTGCTGATATATATATTGTAAAGTGAGGTCATGTTTCTTCAGAACGTAAAACTCAACAAATAAATCCAAAATAAATAGATTCATTAATAAATAAAACTTTTAATCAAAATCCTAAAATAGCTATTTTTTTTAAATTCGCTCTAAGCGAGGCGAGAATGGAACCACAGCCATTTATTCAATCAAGAGCTACCACAGAGTGCAGCAACGAAGAAAACAGAGTGCAGAGTGCAGCATCTCTCTTGGTCAACAATAAAACCGGCATTTACCACAGTTTTCTCAAATTTTGCTCCAACGATGGAATTCAATACTAGAACTGGACATTCGTCGAACAGATACGAAGCCAACATACCTTGCATTAATACAGTATTCTGTCCCTTAGGCGCCTGCATGGCCAGTTGATCCAAAGTGATGATTTCACCTCCTGCTTTCAAGATACGAGCCCGGGCACCGGTAGTGATTCGGAGAGCGCAGACCTGAAATTTATGATTGAGGTTTGAGTCAGAAGGTAGTGTTTGAGATATCATTTGGACACATTCTTGACTCAGGCCAGAATGTCAGCCATGACACTCACGGCAACCGAAAAAATTCATCTCCACCAGAAGAAACAAATGAGATATATTTATGATATAACTCTTGCTCGCGGAAAATTTGCTTTGAGTGTCTGGTAGCAACTGAATTGCAGAAAAAAGGTCAAAATCATAAATACCCCTATGAACAGTTTTGATCGTTTTGACACTTTTTCCTCACCCTAAGAAAATGGCATGAACATTCCGACGATCTGAGGAAAGATGAAATTCTGCCACACTGTTTCAAACAGAGTTTGGGCAAAAAAGTGGTCCTTAAGAAGCTTAAGTAAAGGAATTTAAGTAATAAAAAAGGCACACAAACCCAAAAGTTACTATTTTTTTTAAAAAAAATCAAAAAGCAAAGCTTTTTGGAAATTCAATCTGAAATGAAGGCCAACTAACGGCCACCTTAAATAAGGAACCAACCAACAGCCATATAGTACCAGGAGAGCTAATATGAGATGTAGTACCAGCAACAGTGCAAAAAGGAACTGAAACACTATGGTAAAGTGCAGTGACTGGTATCCGCCCTGGGTGATGGTAAAATCATCTTCAACTTTTTTGTTTCTTCTGAATATTCGCTTAATTTTAGCATCCCTGACACTGTATTATATTGCACATAAATGGTAGACGGTCTTGGTACCACCCACTGCAGATACCACCCACTACACTCTATTAAAGTGGTACAGTTTTGTAGGATTTTTTGTTCAGGCATGATTTCAGCTGAGGGTCAGTTCCTGGCTTTCCTTTTCCATGTCACTCTTTGCTATATTAATGGCCACTAGTTGGCTTATTTCTCGGCGCTGCTATGGAATAAAACAAATACAAAACTCGGCACATGCTGTACCAAATAATTAAATCTAACAAACTTTATACCACACTACTGCTAGGGTGGCCAAAATCTGCTAAATTGAGAATCGTAGCGTATGGAATAGCAGTGTTGATGGTTTTGAAACATTTTGGTCAGTCCAAGATAACGGCATGAACTTTCAGGCACTCTTAAGAAATACACGATTTTGTCAACCTGCTACCATCTGGTCAATAGGGAGTCTTTGGGACAGCCTTAGAATATTTATCACAAATGGCTTCGGGAGGTCTATCTACATAGCAGAGTTAATGATTTTGAACTTTTGATAGAAGCGAATGATTCATTCTGCCCTTTTGAACACTGACTGCACTTTACTATATCGGCTCAAGTCCCACTGCGATGTTTCCCACTTAAAGTGGAGTCGCAAGTACTAAACTTCTGAGGTAGTTGCTTTGCTATTAAGTGGCTGTTGGTTATTTCTCTTTCGGCACTGCGTTTGGAGCAAATCTCAACAGAAAAAAAATAAAAATCGGTCGAGATCTCATCTAACAGCTTACCTTCATCTTTGGGATCTCGTAAATCCTCTTATCATCAGTGATTGTACCAATGATAACAGCAGTCTTGCCATCACGCTCCTTCTTCCTCATGTTACGAGTCTGGAGTGATAAAAGATAAGAATTAAATGAAAATGAGGGGTATTAGCATCAGAGCCCGGAATATTTCAATCAATATGATCCAGAAAGCAGTGTGGTTGAAGCGAGTTCCATAAGTTGAATGTTCATGGTAAAACTTTGAAAAGTGTAACTTTCATATCTTTGTCAAAAGTTTTGGGAACATCAGAATCAACCCCCCTCTTTTGAGATCGGATTACAGATGATTGCCTTATTATCCGGACTAATGACGTTGAAAATTTATGGCCAATTCGATACACCCCTCAATTAAATTCATCCCCCAGATCAATTTCATATTTTAATGATAAAATGCAATCAGGTTAATTAATCAATAATAAGTGGTAGATGGTTTTGCCACCACCCAGAGCAGATACCACTTACTGCACTTTACCATGGTGGTTCAGTTTGATATGTTTTACGCTTAAAGCGCAGTTGCTGGAACTACATCTTTTAGTAGCTCTCTGCTATTGAGTGGTTTATTTGGTTCCTATCAGGCTCTGCTTCCAGCCTTGCTCAGATTGAATTTCAATAAAAAGTAATCAAGGCATCCATCTATGACACTACGCTGTACTCTTGTGATTTTCCTGATAAATTTGTTTAAAAAACTTTCATTTCGCTACTGCACTTGTTATCAATGAGCTTCATCATTTAGTGCGTTGGAAGTCACCAAGAATGTTTTAAACAATTGTAGAAGAATTTTAAAGAATTTGTGAAAAATTTGGTATTTACAAGACTATTTGAATAACAATTTCAAATATTTTTCTACAGTTTTTTACTAAGCAGGAGATAGTCATTTATCCCTTTTAGAAAGAGATTCGTCATAAAATATACCCATTTGATATTTTTCTTTTGATGGAACCAACTTTCTTCAGGCTACTGAGTAGCAGGGTGGCTGATATCCTGCCAGTCTATGTGCTGGGAACTTTGAGTGGTAAAGAGAAAATAATTAAACGAGGAAAGCTACTACTTTTTATTTTTTTTATTTACAGCCACTTCGTAGAGTAGAGCACCCTGTCCGAGGCCCTGTAACAGCGTACACTTAGACGGACAGGGTTACAATTACTGGAAAATATGATCTTTTCCTGTTCGACTTGCCCTACCCAAGTTATTACACCCTGAGTTGAGTGGTGATGGCATGGATAAGCAAGCCGGACTCGCCGGGATTCGAACCCGAGATCGTCAACCCGAGATCGTGCGATGCCAACATGTTTGATCAACTAGTCCATCGCGCCCACAAAATATATCTTACTAAATAGGAATTAGTCAGCACAATATTCATCTTACCACTCTAGCCAATGAAATTGGTGGGCGATTCGTTCTGCTCATGAAGAGACGCTTGAGAACAACTTTGTTGAATCCTGAGTTTGTTCTACGAACCAGGAATCGGTAAAGCTGAAAAATAAGATTCGATTCGTTAATCATAAATTATTCAATTTTCACACCGACTAGATCAAATAAAGTATACATTTTTAGAAATTCATCAAAAAAATAATAATTTTTCGTCTCGAACGATTTTTGAGAAAACGCTCTGTTTTCTCAATACTTCTGATTCGATGTTGAATTCAACAGATATTCCATTTTGGCCACAACCAGGATTGGGCAATTCGATTCGGTGATTCGAAGCTTGCTCTAATTCGATCATGAATCGTTCATAGGAACAAGAACTTGTTAAATGAACCAGAATTTTCATTTTTAACGAAATATATTCGATTTCGGTCAAATTTGAACGAAATCAATTATATTTCCTCGTTAAAATATGAAAATCGATCTCTTAGTGTGAATTGAAAATACACTACGAACTATAAATTTCTCCGTTTTTACGATGGGGACAAGTCATGATAGTAGAAATGAGATATTTGTTATATACATAGAATTAGTGATTCCATCAGAGTCAAAAAAATATTCGAATTTCATTTGATTCGGTCTCGCCCAGCTCCAGCCATAACTAATAGTTATAACTTCTTAGTTTAGTTCGATCAGTGTACAGAATTCACAGAATAAAAAGGACAATCAGAATAGCTGATGTACAAACAGATGAACAGCAAATTTCAGTCAAAAAATTTTGATTAAAGAGAAAAACTGCATTATAAATCTGGCAATTCTTTCTACTTTTCTTTCAGAAATCGAGTGAAATTACATAACAAAATTGCCCTTTAACACGACTAGGTTAATAAGATCTGAGAGCATTTTTATGATTTAGTTCATATCGAGGGTCTAGTGAAGTTTAGTACCATATTGCCGAATGTCATTAAAATAAAAACTGGCAAAATATTCCCATCCTAACTGGGGGGGAGGGCCAATGCTGCAAGCATCCGGCATTGTCTCCCGGGTTAGGATGAGTCGCTTGCAACATTGGAAATTTTTATGATATTCGGATATATGGTACTAAACTTCATAAGACCCCATTTCGTCACCCTAATCAGCGAAAAAGGTGACAGATTGGTAAAAAAAAAGAACAATAGAAACAGACCAGGGAGATTGTCCATCCATAGTATAAGTTCAAAAAAATAAAGGTGCAGGAAGAAGGAAAATAAAATAATTAGTATTATAAATACAATGATTTAAAAAATTATATACCACCATGATGAGGATTACTGGAGTAGAAAATTTAACTTAAGTTTTTGAGTTAACCACATTGCTTCAAGAGTAAAAACGGCAGCACTGGCGCCGACCAGCTGGCTAGTCTGGAAATTGAAGATGATTAATATGTCAAATAAATTTTTGAGTCCTACGAAAGCCTGGAAAAATACGGTACTAAAGCGGAGTAGACACCAAAAACATGTAATAAGGGTGAACTTAACATCCGACCAGGTCGGTTTTTGATTTATTCACTAAAAGAATGGCATTTTCAAGAACGTGATTCGAGATAAAACACAGATTAAACTCTCACCTTGACCAACAGACGAAGATAGATATCGTCCGTCTTGCATTCTTTCCTTCTGGACTTTCTGTCCTTGTTGTGACGAATGTCGATACCCTAAAAAGAATTCGACACACTTGTTAAAAACTGAGATTTTGAACCGAAATGTAAAACCTTGAAAGACATCTATAGTATTTTTCAAGTCTCCGATAATTACATTATCCAGATTTCCAAACGAATTTCTTAGATTCTGTACCTAATTAACGATATTTAAAGATATAAAACAGAAAAATTTACAAAAATTCACCCACCATGGCGGCCGGGCAAAAGAGATCGTCTCGTGCTCAATGAAGCGTTGAGCGAAATATTTCCGACACTAGGTGACGGCAGTTGTAAATTTGCCGACGGCCGCAAGAGTGAGGAAGAGAGCTCGAAAGTAATTGAGCATGCGAGTTTTGATAATTGTTGCCCAACCCGGTGGCTTAGTCGGTTAGGCGCGATCGTATCGTCCAGAAGGTCCGATGGTTCAATGCTTGACCGTTTCGCCATCGGGCATGCACCCCCACAAGGCACTTCGGGGGAACATTTAGCGGTAACATAGAACAGATACACAAACAGATACACAGTCACTACAGAGTCCGTGTCCAACAGTGGTAGGGTATGAGCCCTCTCGGTAGGTTCACGGACAGGCCATAGCAAATATTTCGAAAACCCTGGAAAAAAATTTTTGGAAAATTGTTGCATCTGTTTTATTACTTTACCAATCGCTGGTTAATTTTGATCTCAATCTGACTAAATAATTGTATCCAAATCTTGGAATAAAGGAATGTTTTTTTTGGTTTTGGTATTATTTCACAAATTGATTTTGTTAATTACTTACTGCTCACGTCTTCATATATAAACCTAAAATTTAAAAACACAATCATTTATGTTTTTTCAAAGATATTTCTAATATTCGTGATACAGAAAAAATGCATAAAGAAATATGAGTAAACCCCTTATGCACAACGACAAACGGGCTAGTGAGCAACCGCGTGCAAACACAATCTTTTCAACATGCAAACAATAATGAGCCCAATGTCTAAAAATAGGCGCACCGGAGGCGCGCGAAAATTTGAGAATGGAACTAAAATACGTCTTTTAAGAGCGAAATAAACGAATTCAATTGGAAAAATAAATTTGCGCGTCAGAGGCACCCGAATAATTATATGGAAACGAATTAATAATTCTCAATTTGGGGGCGAAATACGCAAAATAAATTGGTGAAAAGTAATTGAGTAATTAGGGATGAAGTAAAAACTATCATATTAAAAGCGAAATGACGCGAGATACCCAATGTCCTTCATAGAATTTTAATATTTTTTTGCAATTTGAGTAATTTGTAATTTAGGTAAATTGCATGATATAAATATAATTAATTATCAGGACCCCACCCCCCACAACCCCCCCCCCCCCCCCCCCCCCCCCCCCGGGTCCCCCCCCCCCCCCCCCCCCCCCCCCCCCCCCCCCCCCCCCCCCCCCCCCCCCCCGACCGGGTCGATATGCTTATGCCTTCTCCCCTCCTATTTATAGATAGAATAGAGCATAATATGAGAATGGTAGACCGATGGTGATGATTAGTCATTGGATGAGCTTTCTCTTTGCGAAAAACCTCTGGCCTGAAGCAATATTTCGCATAATTGAAGCATTGTGTCGCCACAGATAATTTTCTCACGACATTCCCGTTGTATACCATCCATGGGTTTCGTACAGTCTTATTCGAAGGCATGGATGCAAGAACGCTGTTGTTATGCATTTTTGCATCTGGTATTTCTGATGCAATTTAACTTCTTTCATATCACTGAATAATACTATTTATTCATTTAAACCATATAGGCGTATTCCCGACACGCCTTGTAACCTATATCGTGACTTGATTATTTGTTTACAAAATATAACTTCGAATTGAGATGAGCTTTAGCTGACATCCAACTCCAAATTGCCTAAATATATCATAATATCCTGATGTTTCTGCTCTGACAATTTACTTCTATGTGTTAGAGTATGACTGTTAAAAAAAGGTATTAGTGGTGGTTACTTGTTAACTTAGTTGCATTTTTGGTCAGTGGCGGATTCCGGAGAAGTTTTTATTGCATTTTTACAAAATTTTTGTCTGCACGGGGCGCGCAATTCATTTTTCCTGATAAATTTTGTGGCAAATGTCGCCTCCAAAATAAGAGTTTTATTCATTTTTCAGAAAAATTTCCACTCTCAAATACATTTTGCTGACTGATTTTGTTTATTTCGAGCTTAAAACATGTATTATTGTTTCGTTCTCGAAAAAAAAAAATTAAAATTTTAATTTGAAAGCATATTTTTGTATGTTAAAAAAAGTGCCTTTCCCTCAAATACGTTTCTGGATCCGCCACTGTAGTTGGTGTATTTCCGACACTGCTTCCTACGTCGTTGTGAATTTTTCATTAAAAAAAGTCAAAGCACCACACTGATGCCAGCGATGTATTAAGAAATTACACTGTGGTTTTTATAATTATTAATTCTACTTATATTGTTGATTTCGTTCGAGCCATTTAAATTTCGTTATTACAAAAAATTGCATTCAGATTATGACATCATAAATTATCGGCTTACATATATGCCCCCCCCCCCCCCCCCCATCACAAAGTCTTAGTTACGCCACTTACTAGGAGGCATTTGCAGTCGACGACCTACCCACGACTCATGCTTGGGCCAAAAACTAGAAAAAAAACAGTATCGCCCGATTGGAGCGCGTAGAGTATTCCAAATAATTCGTTTTGGAGGTCATATCTAATTGCATTATCTAGCTGCAACCGTATTCAATTATTTGTGTGGTCAGATTGGCATTCTTTGACTACATGTTCCCGAAAACGGTAATTCCCGCAAATACATATAGTCTTTTGTGTCGCGGCTTGTGGGATGACAACTGGCATGTTATCAGATATATAGAGCACAGCCGGAAGCATAGTTGCCACGTCTATGTTTGTGGTGAGGATTCAATTTATAAAGGAATGTTCTCGCAAACGTATATTCTCACTAATGTTCGGTCCAGCTAAGCAGAAATTGTTTCCGTTTGTTTTTTTTATAATACAGCCATGAGAGTGAGATAAAGAAAGAGAGAGAAAAGCGACGTTGTGCCGAACGGATTTTAAAAGTACTATTAGCATAAAGGCGCCGTTTATAAACCCCACGATTGGCCGAGATTTCAGGAAAGGTATGAGTATGCGGGATCGTGCGCAGGAGGTAATGCTAGTGTTGCGCCAAGCATGCGTATGTACCAGCTCAAATAAAGTAAAGGTGTGTAATGGATAGGCAAGTAGAAGCATGTGAGTGGTGGATAGGGGTAAGTCTGGCAGATGGAGGTGGTTTGGGGTAGGCAGTTAAGTTAGAGGGAGATTGGTTTGGGATAGATTAGTTAGGTAGCGCGCGTTGGGTTGAGGATAGGCAGCTTAGCTAAAGAGAAGTGGAATGGGTAGGTCAGGTAGCGGGAGTTGGTTTGGGGTTAGGCAGGTCGGTTGGGGATAGGCATGTTAGGTAGTGGGAGGTGGGTTGGGAATAGGCATGTCAGGTAGAGGGAGGCGGGCTGGGGGTAGGCATGTTAGTTAAAAGGGAGGTGGGTTGGGGATAGGCATGTTAGGTAGAGGGAGGTGGGAGAGTTATCAGAAAAAGAAAAAAAAATATCTAAAATAAAGTTTAAAATCGTGCAACGGGATAAGTTTCAAAGAAACATTAGAAGAAAGTAACACGCGTTTGCTTACCTATGGTAATAGATAGAGTTGGTTTGCCTATTCTATTTTATATAGGGCAGCAACAGCGTTGGATAAAAAAAATAGTAGAAGCAGAAAGAGTCAATCTAGGTATCATGTATTAAGTTGACTGCTTATAAACTGCTTAAAAAATCAATTTTATATATTATTTTAAAAGTAGAATTGTTCAAATTTTCGACTCCGCTCAACACTGGTAACGGTTCAGCAAGAATACATCTACGGGTCATTGATCATCGATCGGTTATGTTTTCAAAACAGTAGTCTTGTCGTTTTGAGTTGAATAAAATTTTAGCTGTTTGTTGGCTGCTTTTGAAAGTTTTTCACGAAATTTATGTGTAAAGTGGATATGCAGAAAAAGATTGGATTTTAAGAGAAAGTCTTAGGAATAAAAATGTCTCGTTCAAAGAAGAAAGACCGCGGATTGACGTCGGAGGAGTTGAAACGGCAGATGTATCATTCTCTTCAATCTGCAGGAGTTCTCAATAACTTAAAGGTAAAAATAACAGAATTGCCTTTAAATGCCTTAAAACTTGGCTGACTGGGAAATCTTAAAATTTTTCTTGCATTTGACACGCAACAGTAAATTTAATTAGCCCATTTTATGCTTTAAAATCCCATTCCGAGGTGACTTTTTAGCTCTTTTATTGTGTTATACCGTATTAAAAATTTTCGAAGGTATTTTCGAAGCTGTTAACTGGTTAAACGGTTAGGAAATTTTTGCCTGAATTGCCTATTATGGTATCAGGCTTCATCAAATTTACTCCTTTTTCGAAATTCTAAATACGTTACGGCCCACGACAATTTTTTATTTTTTATTTATCATTTAGGGGGGCATTAAACGGTTATTTGGACTAACATTTGATACGCCTGAAAGCTGTCAAAAACATTTCAAACAGAAAACCAATGAATTGACGGAATAGTTTTTTACTATTTGCTCAACTGCGACTGGCAAAATGAAATGGGTGTTTCGGCAACGATTTGATTATCTATTCAGATGTTCCTCATCAGGGCAATAGTTTGCCCCGATGAAGAACATCTAAATAGATATTCAAAGCGTTGGTGAAGCATTGATTTCAGCCCGGTCAGCTCAAACTGTAGACGCGTTGTGAGTACGCTTCGAGCTACGCATCTCTGATCGTCATGACACAGGTTCGAATCCCGTGAGGGATGATAATTATATGCGAGAGGTCTGCTGGACTTCTCGCCAGTGCATAGTGGTTCACGTAAGCATCGCTTATGGCTTCCTCCACCAACAGGTCCATGCTCAGGAAAAATGAGAAATACGATAATTAAAAACCTTCACCCCGATTCGGAACTGGTATCTGCAAGAGAGGTCGGGGTTCGCCATATGGTTAAGCTGTATTTTCGGCTTTCTTCTCCCGCAGGATAAAAATGATATCCTATCCTGTTATATCCTATATAGTCAGAAACTGTAAATAAGCCTGGTGGCGAACACTCAATAAAATGACATAATGTTGTATTTCCAGGGATATCTGCGACAGAGTGTCATAAATGAATTGAGAGGAAAACATCATGGCATTGGAAGATCAAGTGATGAATCTGATTTATTGGCTGCGACGATAACAAAAAATGGTAAGTCTGCTAGTCACAGACTCAGACAACCAAAGAAAATCGTCCCAATTAACTAATCATTATATATACCGTATTTTGCGGCGTATAAGCACCTCCGTGGCAATGGTCGCAAAGGGTCATTTTTCTAAAATTTTGCTATTTTGTACACAGATTTGACGCAGCACCGTAATAGTCGCAAAGTGTCTGTGAACGACTCCTCAAAAACGGAAACACACACGCTGTCAAACGATAAAGTAATAACGTACACTAATTCATTAACTCAGATGCATGGAATGAGCGCAGTATTGTTTTTGTCCAGGTGTGCAATGTCCTTTCGGCCAGGTGTGCAATGTCGTTTCGGCCAGGTGTGCAATGTCGTTTCGGCCGATGACCGTGAAACATCGTTTTTCTCCCTTCAAAGTGTCGCGGTGGATTGTTGAAGCATGGGAACAAGTGAGCCCGGAGTGCGTAGTGAATGGTTTTTAGAAAGCTGGTATATTTTACTCCCTTTCAGACAAAATTGAAGTGCCTGCTTCTAAGCCGATCGTTACAAACCTATCACCTTTGTATGATCTGTTTTCCTCAGACACCGAAGACGAAGAATTTGAAGGGTTCTGATTTAATTTCGCCATTTCTTGTTGTTGTAATTATTGTTTATCGAGATACACATTTTGCATTTTAATACATTGCCTACCAAGACGTCATGTCGTGAACATAAACAAAACATACTTAACGGAAGCAGTTTCTACAATGTACAAAACATTATCACAGACACAGTGTGAAAATGTACAATTGTGGAACTTTCTTGATTGATTGATTTTGTTGATTGAAGTGTGCCGTCGATTGCGTCATTGTCAAAACGTCAAAGTAATTCGCGCCGAACCTTCCGAGTTTAAATTCCTTAGGGGGTATTTAAAACAATATATTATTGGCGATAAAATAATTTAATATTTTTTATGAATCAGGCTTTTAAATACCAAAATATATCTCGATGTCACAATTGTAGATTTTTCCTTGTTTCGTTAAATCAAAGGCTGTCGTCGATTGCGTCATCGTCAAAACGTCAAAGTAATTCTCGTCGAACTTGCTAAGTTTAAATTCCTTGTTTCGTTAATTTAGAGGCTGGCGTCGATTGCGTCATTGTCAAAACGTCAAAGTAATTCTCGAACTTGCTAAGTTTAAATTCCTTGTTTCGTTAATTTAGAGGCTGGCGTCGATTGCGAACTACATACATTCCCTTTCGCACCGTTTTGCAATGAATGACATAATACTGGCCGTTCCAAATGATGATCACACATGATCGGATCGTCATCAAATTAAATCGCACGTATGACGATGTATGACATGTATGTACCAATGAAAATTCACTAATGTCTGCAAGCAAAAAGATCGAGCATGTGCTAGGTACACGGTAAATTTGGGTGCAGTCTATTATCAATTTAATTCAAATCTCTCTACAATTTGACATATTTTGATACATGCGCTGGCGGCTCATCTATATATAATTTTTAAAACGCTCCACAATCGCTGTGGATCGGGAAAAAAACAATAAATAGATCGCAGCAACCTATAAGTCTCAGAAAGAAAACTTTTGGAAAAAAGTAGCGACTTATCCGCCGCGAAATACGGTATATATATTGTGTGTATTTTACAGAGATACTATCATCACTTTCCAAACCCCTCACATTATGGACATTTCAACTTGATGGGGGGGGGGGGGGGGGGGGGGGGGGGGGGGGGGGGGGGGGGGGGGGGGGTGGGGGGGGATCCTAGTATACAATTTTCATTTATTATGTGGAATGTACCATATCCTTAACTGTGTTATGCTTCTAGGGTATTGAAAAACGATCCTTTTCATCCTTTATACTAAATTATGATCCAGGAAAATGGTACTTATCATTTGCCAATCAAAAGCAACATTGCATGATATATCTCTTGCTAAAGGAATGAAATGCCTTTTGTTGAGGGTCTTGTAGCCACCAAACTGTAGAAAAAGTTTCAAAATCATCAATGCTGCTATGAAATAGCAGTGGTGATGGTTTCAAAACTTTTTGTCAGCAAGTGTCTGTTTCGTCACGTCATTAAGAAGTAGTAGATGGTTTTACCATTGCCCAGGGCAGATACCATTCACTGCACTTTACCATGACGATAAACATTCATTTGGGATGTTTTGGTTTAGAGTGCAGTTGCTGGTACTACATCTTTTAGGAGCTCTTTCCTATTGAGTGGCCATTGGTTACCTTTGGGAGTTGCTTCGGGTCTAGCTTAGAGTGAATTTCAATAATAATAAATAAAAAATTACAGCCTACAACGAAGGGGGTCACAGTATTGTGTTGTTAATATGTCTCATCATTTCTATCTGTTTTAGCTGAGTCATCATGGAATCAAAAAGCGATCGACAATCTTATTTTTCATCACTTGAAAAACAGTCGTTATCTATACTCTTTGTCGCTGTTTCAACAAGAATCTGGAATCGAAAAATATGATGTGAGTTTTATCTTTACAGATGTATTTATATATATATATGTTTTTTCTTTATAGCCACTTCTTAGAGTGATCACCCTGTCCAAGGCCCTGTATATGCGGCCACTTATAGACGGACAGGGTTACAATTGCTGGAGGGATATGATATTTTCCTGTTTGGCTTAGCCTACCCAAGTTATTACACCCTGGGTTGAGTGGTAGGCATGGATAAGCGGACAAGACTCGTCAGGACTCGAACTCGAGATCTTCAACCTGCGATGCCAACATGCTTAACCACTAAGCCATGGTGCCCGCTGGAGCCTGGGCCATGATTGCATTACATTCTCTCGGCCCATGCCTAACGAAATGCTTATAAGGATTTTTTGTGATTGAATTTGATATCTTTATATATATTAATTTCAAACAAAATGGCAGAAACTAGGATGACAGGACCCTGTTTTTTCGGGTGCCCGAATGTTCATATTCGCTTACTACTGCTATTTATTAGCAGAATTTATAATTTTGAACCTTTTTTTATAGTTTGATTGCTGCCAAACGATCGAACAGAGACATTTTTATTTTATTATAGCAGGAAATTTATCATGAAATATTGAACAGTTGCGAAATTTTCTTCAACTGGTGGCTATTTTCATCGGGTATCTGAGTACCCATTCTGCCCCTAAAAACTTCTCGGTTTTTTGAATTATTTCATTCAGGAGGATCACAGAATCCTATTCCCCCCTATGTATCTGCATGTCCTACTGATAAATCATCAACTCCCCTATTTTTAGCAGGAAACTGCCTACACTATTTAACAAATGAGATTTTTTTGTTTTTCAAATTATTTGCTATGACCTGTCCGTTAACCTACCGGGGGGCTTATACCCAACAATCGTTAGGCACGGACCTTTGTGGTGACTGTGTATCTGTTCTATGTCACAGTTACCCATGAAGGGCCTTGTCGAAGAGCAGGCTCTGTGGTGAAACGGCCAAGCATCGAACCATTGATCTTCCAACAATACGATCGCTCTTCAACGACTGAGCCACCAAGTCGGGCTTTCTGTTATTTCTTTCTGTTGTAACATTAAATTTGCAGAGATATTTGATTCTGTGAATGGAAAATTATAAACTATTGATTTTATTAATTGTATTATATCACAGGAGGCCTTAACTGAGGAATTACTTTTACGTCTCGGTGCTTCGCCTGATCTTCTGAATAATCGCGAAGACAAAGAGAACAACCAATCGTTTCCATCTCCTCATTCAACCTCTACTCCTGTTGCTAACGGAAATGGCTCAAAATCACTCATGTGGAAAATTCTTTCGCGAGTGTCTTCAGCGCAGAACCTTGCAACAAGAATAAATCAAGATTCACTCAGAGAAACGAAGCAAATACCAAAGCCTATGTCCTTAGGTGAGGGTTGTGGTAGATATTTTTATCATCGCCCAGGGCAGATACCACTCACTGCCCTTTACCATTGTGGTAAATAAGATGTTTTTGTTATATATGAGATGTTTTCTGTTTAAAGTTCAGTTGCTGGTGCCTCTATCTCGTAGTACTATATCTTGTTGCGACCAAGTGGCCATTGCTTGGTTCCTTATAGGCATTACTTCCAGCCGTGCTTAGAGTGAATTTCAATAAAAGAAAAAAGCTTGTTAACGAGGTTCAGTTTCGATTATATTCAAGCTCTGACTAAGTGGGGGGGTTTTAGTTATTTTAAAAAATATAGAAGAAGACGTGTGTTCGCATTTGGTTAAATGTGTGAAAACGTGAGTAATGATATGCGAACTGAATGTCTGATATTTGTACGGCCTTGTTGTGTCACTGGACTGGCAGGATTAAAGCACTGTTCTGGCATTGTTTCGCATATTTATTCAGATGTTCTCCACCAGGGCGATGAAATACCAAAAGTAAAAGCTATATTAAATATGATAGTTGCACTCATTCCAATCTTTTGAAATATGGTAAAAAGGCCATCTGGTATAAAATGATAACATAAAGCTAAAAATTTTATTGCAATAAGATTAAAACCTTTTTTTTTTGAGATTCTGGTAGCAGCAAAAGTATAGAAAAAGGTTCAAAATCATCAATACTGCTATGAAATAGCAGTGTTGATGGTTTGTGAATCTTTTTTGTCTATCCAAAGAAAATGACATGAATATTTTGGGCACCCGAAGAAAAACAAGGTTCTGTCACTGTGGTGTCAAGACAGATCGATGTTTGCCATATGACTCTAAACGGAAAACATCCCAAACGGAACTGAACCGCCATGGTAAAGTGCAGTGAGTGGTATCTGCCTGGGCAATGATAAAATCATCTACCACTTCTTTGCTTGCTATTAGCCGCCTCTTTCGACACGCAGGAAATACGTTAGGACTGTTCTAAAGCCCGTACCTACAAGGCCAAAACAGGGCTGTACCTGGAGTGCCATTTCTCTCTTTTTCAAAATAAGACTGATATCCTAAGTGAATGATCTTCACATTTAATCTACCCATTCCTGCATTTTCAGCTGACAAACTACAAGCCGTCGATGAACAAATGGATCACACATTACGTGAGCGTCGCCATGGAGACATAGATTATCGACAGTCTGTTGCTACACTTGCTAGCGCCACCAGGAGGGCTGAAGAAGCCGCGGATAAACGAGCAAAAGAATCTTTCGAACAATGGAAAAGAGTTGAGCTCGCTACAATGAGAGTTGAGGAAATGGAGAAGGCCAGAGAGCAGGTATGTAATCAACTCAGTTATCTTAATACATTTGGGAATAAGTTTTTCTCTTAAATAGAATCATTTTCGAAAAAAATTTGATCCAAAATTAATTGTTTTAGAGATTCAATTAAAAAAAAATTTATGCGTAACTAACATGCATCCCTAGTTATTACCCCCTTGCTTTGATGGTGAGTATGATTCATCATTCACACTTTTTTTTCTTAGTTGTAGCTCACGGCGGTATACTAGTCACATGCGTGCAGGGCTGGACAATTCGATTCGGCGATTCGAAGTACGTTTAATCTGAATCAATCGTGAATCGTTCATAGGAACAAAAACTTTTTGAGTGAACTAGGATTATCATTTTTGATGATGAAATGCAATCGATTTTGGTCACATTTAACCAAAATCAATTATATTTCATCATCAAAATATGAAAATTGTTGCTCTTAGTGTGAATTAAAAATGCACTACAAGCTATAAGTTTTTAATTTCACAATGGCGACAAGTTATAATAGTAAAAATGATATCTTTCGAATTCAGATTCGAATTTTAAATGATTCGGTTTTGCTCAACCCTACGTGTATGTCAACTTTTTTTTATTGAAATTTGCTCTGAGCAAAGTTGGAAGCAGAATGGCAAAATGAAAGCTACTCTGCTGTTCAGACACCAAAAAATTGCTGCCATCAGAAGGAAACGGGTGTCAGTGATATTTTCTTGGCATATCTCTTGCTAGGAGATTAGAATTTCCCTTTCTTAGCGCCAAGTAGTAACCAAACTGTAGGAAAAGGTTTGTAATTGGAGTAATCGGGATAATAGAGTTAATCGAGTTATCATGGGTTGAGTGATCGGGATTGATTAACAAGCTGAACTTGTTCTGTCTCCTGGTTTAATAACTAAACATTATTTTCTATTCTCAGATTTTGGCGAAAACCAGAGAACTTGAGAATCATTATTCGCAGCGAAAAGACGCTTTATTGACGAGGGAAAAGAATGCAATAGAGAGACTAAGCATTCAGAAAGAGGTGGGTTAGATATCTACTCACAGAATCGTTTTTTCTTAGGGTGTCTGATGTCTACGTTGCTGCCATTCTTCAGGTGTCCGAAATGTTCTGGATGATTTCAATCTTCTGGCCACGGATATATTGTGAATTACAATTCATTTGCTGAATCTTCTTCTGATGGAATCCCATGAGTAGCGGGGAAGAAGTCATTCTGCCAGTTTAGCTCAGCCAAACTAGAAAGTTGTTCTCTCCAACATCATTAAACCTGTTTCATAGAAAATGGCCGCTGGTACAGGGCCGTGCTAACTGATATAGAGTAACTGACATTTTGCCAATTTAGATAACTTCTGTCCCGAATGTAGGTTTCTTTATTTTACTGTAAGCAAGGCCGGAAGCAGCAGGAACTAACTAACGTGTTATCCACAACTGTACTCTTAAGCGGACGACCGAAACAGAAGTGAGATATTACAATAAAATTCTGTGAGTTGTATCTGCTCTGGGCAATAGTAAAACAATCTTCCACTTCTTATTTAAATTGAATTCTTTTGACATTCTTTGGTACTTCATTATTTCAGTCGCTTGAGAAGGACCTCTACCAACAACGGCAATTATTGCTAGCCGAACTCGAGCAGATCAGAATAAGAGAGAAGAATTTACAAGAAAGAGAATTACTGATGCGTGACATGGTACGTCTTGGAAGGGTGGCAAAATCTAGGTTTTTTTTCGGTGTCTGAAATGTTCATATCATTTTCTTCGAATGGACGAAAACACGTTTCTCATGCTATGACAATGCCAAAATCAGTTTTTTGGCCTAATTTTTGTTCTTTCTCTGAAATTTGCAAAGATAAGTTCTATGAAGACGAATGGGAAAGTGTGACTTCCTTTGATGTATGTGCCGGTAGTGCACCTTGTGTGGTTTTCCACTTGTGGCTAGAAATGCATTTCAGCGTATTCGAAGACCTTTGATCTTGTTATGTTTTCTTGTAACTTTGTCGAATCAAATTTCATTGTCATTTATGGGATTTCCAGGCTAAATTCAAGTTCAGAAAAAGTTTGTCCACAAAGATTTGGAGAAAATATCCAAAATTTCGGTCATTCTAATGCAAAGGAAAAATAAGTGGATGAGAATCAGGTCAAGGAACCTTCACCCCTGACTTAAAACTGTTATCTTCTCATGAGAGGCCATGGTACACCATGAGGATAGGATATCATTTTTATCTTGCGGAAGAGGAAAGCCGAGAATACAGCTTAACCATATGGTAAACCACTCCCTCTCGTGCACATACCAATTCCGAATCAGGGTGAAGGTGTTTGGATTATCGTATTTCGATTTCCTGTGCATCGACCTGGTGGACATAAGGCCAAGTCGCATTATTTGCTTCCCTCTCGCACAGAATAAATATGGACTTTCATCTTATCTTTAGGGTTCTTCTCAGTAAATTTGAGTGATTGTAAAATTTTTTTTTAATTTTTGTAGGAAAATGTTAGACTGAAGGAACTTGACTTGATGAAATCAGAAGTGGCCAGTCAACAAGGTCAAGGTTCAGGGGTCATAGGTCAATCACTGGGAAGGTCGAGAAGAGATTCTGTTGTGTCATCATGTGCTGAGTCATTGCGGAAATCATTGACTGGAAAAGAAAGTAAGAGGAACTTAACTTTGGGAAATCCGCACAGCGTTCTGTACCGCTCCACATATCTCACGGACTGCAGATATATGAAATTTATGAGAAGCATTTCCCGTTGTGGCAAACTTGTCCACTGAGTAGCTTCTCTTCTATTGAAATTCACTGTGAGCAAGGCAGTAAGCACGTCTAGATCATCGTTTCTCACCCAGAGGGCCATGGAAACATTTTGAAGTGGGCTACAGACCAATTTAAAAAAGATAGATTCATTGAAGAATTTAGTTTTGTTTGTGCAACTATGCTTAATTTTACAGAAATAATGGCCTGGGGAGGAATTGAGATTTTTTGATTGGGTTGGAACAAAGTGTTAATCCTGGCGCACACAGGCTTGCGAATGTGTCCTGTTGAACAAATAATCTGTTTTTAAATGTGTTTTGCTGTTTTTTGTTTCAAATCTATTTTATTGGTTTCTGCTTTAATAACAATCGGTCTGCAAAATTTTTGTGCAACGTAAAGGGGGGACGAAAAGAAAAAGGTTGAGAAACCTAGAGGAATCAACAAACATCCCCTTATGTGACAAAGAGCGGCTATAAAATGTAGTACCAAATGGAGAATTATCCTAATTGAATTGAATAATATTATTTTTTTTTTGTTATAGCCACTTATTAGAGTGGATCACCCTGTCCAAGGCCCTGTAACAGTGGCCACTTATAATCGGACAGGGTTACAATTACTGGAAAGATATCATCTTTTCCTGTTCGGCTTAGCCTACCCAAGTTATTACACCCTGGGTTGAGTGGTGGGCATGGATAAGCGAGCCGGACTCGCTGGGGCTCGAACCCGAGTTCTTCAACCTGCGATGCCAACATGTTTAACCACTAGGCCATCGCACCTCACATATAGAGTGCAGAGAATGGTATCTGCCCTTAGGGTGGTTGAAACCATGTAAAACTTCCTTCTTCCCTTTTAGGAGACGCTTTTACACACACAAAATAGGCCAAGGCAATTTCAAAGCATGCAAGCACAAGGAAAAATGACATAATAATACACACATTAAATGGTATCTGCGCTGGGCGAATGATGAAACCATACACCATTTTTTAAACTCATTTTTTGACTTGTAGGCAGACAACTGGATGAGGTTTTGAAAGAACTGGATTCTCGTTCTGGTGAAGCCAAAATGCTAAGAAGAGAGTTGGAAACTTTGAAAGAAGAATTGAATGAAACAAAGGTTTGTGTTGAATATGGGGTGGGAAATGAATTTTGTTTCGTTAATGGTATTGGAGGTTGGCACGATGGCCTAGTGGTAATCATGTCGGCATCGCAGGCTGTTGATCCCGAGTTCAAATCTCAGTTAGTGTTTCATTCATTCATGCCCACCACTCAACCCAGGGCGTAATATGGGAACAAGAGAGATCCTATCTTACCAACAAGTCTAACCCTCTCCGTCTATAAGTGGCCGCTCATACAGGGCCTTGGTAATTCACTCAAATAGGTGACTATAAAAAATATGGGATTAGGAATGTCAATTTTAAGTTTGCAACGTATAAGAAGAGTATATATAAATATGTATAAAAGGGGTGGGTGATTATATCATTGTCCAGCGGCACTTTGCCATAGTAATCAGGTTTCGTTGAAGTGCGGTTGTTGGTGCTACAGTTAGTATTATTTCTTTGCCGTTAAGTGACTGTCAACAAAAACCGCACCTAGGTACACCGGGCAAAACTCAAATTATAAAACTACGACCTACAACTATTGGGAGTGCAGTGTTTTAGGTGACAATAAAACTATCTTTTCCCTTTTTGCTTCCTTTTGGTTGCCTTTTACTTCATGCATGGATTTCTAGAAGGTATCGAATATTCGGATACATTCGAACGAGCATATTTTATTTATAGTAATAATTCTTGCTTCTGATATATTTCAAAATAGTGAGATATGAGAATATGTCATTTTTATTGCATAAATCCAGACAGAATCGACAGAAATATTTTTTTTTGCTCTCCAAATTGATTAATCTTTTTATTTGAACATGTTGCAATGCTGCTTTTCATTGGAAACATCTCTAAAATTTGAATGTGTTCGACATTTCAATTTCATATTTAATTTTCCAGAATGTATTCCAAACAATAAAATAATTGGCGATCCTTGCATACATGCATGAAAAGCCTGAAGCGAACAGGACTTTATCATTTTGCCAGATATCCCGATTTTGATATTTTGTGTATCAATTTCAAAAAAATATTTTTCTTGTTCTTCACAAACATATAATTTTCCAGAATCATCTTCGGAAACTTTCTGACCCGAAGCAGTCTCCAAGACAGAGGACGGATATATCGCCCAGGGCAAGTAACGACAATGAATCTTCACTGAGGAGAAGACTTGATGACTTGACTAGGTATATTGTCCTTGTTGTTTAGTCTGAACGAGGTTCGAGATTCCGTAGATACATAGAATTATGTTTCAACATTTCATATAAACAAATTTTCTGATGTTTTGCAAAATTTTGTTCTTTTTCGAAGCGAAATCATGACATATGTCAAATTTTAAAACGTAAAATTTGACATATATAATGATTTCACTGCTAAATGAATCAATTGAGGAATTTCACAAAGTAACAATCTCTCCATACACTGGAAAAAAT